>CM076571.1:718133977-718659124 GCA_034641835.2 Pinus albicaulis | reverse complement strand
ATCACTATTAGGTGGCATATTTGAAGAGCCCTAGATAAGGGAAATGTTGTGGGCACTAAATCAGTAAAATAATTGATTGTGGTTGGGAAAATTTATGGCAATCCAAGTGAAATTGGAGGGTTGTTAGGTGACTGTCAAAGAAGAGATCTAAGTCCTGTATTTGTGAAGGAAAATAAGACTGGTAGAAGGGTATGCGTATTGGGCCTAAGGACGTGCATAATTTGAAGGACCAAAATAGCAGTCAAGTGGGCTAGCCAACTAGCCCTAGTTCACTATATTGTAGAGGATTGTGTCATTGATAAGAAGGGAAAAATCCATATCCCTAGACTTGTCATCTTGGAGAAGCAGTATGGAAAAATTGGGCAAACGAAAAGAGTTGTTCACAACTTCATTGTGAACAACTGAACAAAAACCCTAAATGCTGCAAACCTTAAAGGAAAAATAGGTAGATAGAGGGAATTTTTTTTTGACCTGTGTTCAGTAACCTAAAGGAGTTGAGTTCATTGATAGAGGCAGATTGAGGAGTTTCATAATGGGAGGCAAGAGGACCTGCTAAATGTGTTCAAGACATATGGATGGAACGGGCTATGTATGGCCACCATCAAAAAGTGGGTCAAGTGTTGTCTTGTTCAAGGGAGATTGGTTGTCAAAGGACTAACATCAAGTCCTATTTGTATTCCTTGCATCAGTGTGATTGTAAAGGGCCATGATCCCTGGAATGAGAGCTTTAGCTTATTCTATTATAGTTTGTAATTTAATGAAGAAAAGTTTGAAAAAGTTAAAAATTTTCATGTGCACTAGTTGATTCTCTCATTTGTGTAGATTTCGTTGTGAAAAGTAGATGTGTTATGGCACTTGAGTGTGTTTGCATCAGAGATTCTAATACCAAACCCATATTCTCATGTGTCGTGGAAATTCAACATTTGCCTTGTTCACCTAAGAACTACATGTAACTCATCTTATACTATTGATGTCCAATCTCAACTGAGCCCACTTAACAAGTTACCAAGGCAAGGCCGATCAAATACAACTATGATCATAAAACAACTAAGAAATAAAATTTACATCTTGACATGCCATAACACCTAACATGTCTTAAATGCCTTAGAATTATGTGGCATGTGTTAGCATACCCTAAATTCCTTGACATGCTTTTACACTCCCTAACACACCCTAGAACTTCCTGACACGCCTTGGTAGTTTAACATACCTTGGCATTGCCTATAAAATAACCTTGTCAATCCCTCCTTAACACACACGTAGCACTCATTAACACTCCCTATCACACACTCTTATTCATTGATTTCCATGCATTTTAATCTAGTGCTTCCTTATGTTTAATTGACACTCCCTAACACTCCCTAACACACATTAGCACACCCTAACACCTGGCACATATTGGCATGCTGCCCTAGAACTCTAGCATTCCTTGGAACTACCAATGCTGCCCTAGAACTCTAGCATTCCTTGGAACTACCTAGCATACCTTGTAACTCTCTCCTTAGCACACCTAGAGCTCATTGAAACTCCCATTCACAACTCTTATTCATTCATTTCCATGCATTTTTACCTAGTGCTCCCTTATGTTTCCATAAAATTCCTTAACACTCCTTCGCACGTGTTGGTACACCCTAGCACCTAGGACATCTTGCCATGTTACCCTGGCCTCTAAAATGCCTTAACACTACCTATCATACCTTGTCACTCCCTCCTTAGCACACGTGGAACTATCTCACACTTCCAATCTAAACTCTTATTTGTTCATTTCCATGCATTTTTACGTACTTCTCCCTTGTGTTTCCTTGGAACTCCTAGTTAACACTTCCTTGCACGTGTTGGCACATCTTGGCTGCATGTCGCCCTAGCACTCTAGCATTCCTTAGCACTGCCAAGCATGCATTTTAAATCCTCCTTATCACACTTGGAACTCATTGAAACTCCTTTTCACACACCCTTATTCCTTCATTTCCATGCATTATGATACAGTGCTTCCTTGTGTTTCTCTAGCACTCCCTAACACTCCTTGGCACACATTGGCACACTCTAGAACGTGGCACATCTTGGCATGCTTTCCTATCACTCTATCATGCCTCATAATTTCCTATCATACCTTGGCACTCCGTCCTTAGCACACCTATAACTTGCTAACACTCCCTATCACACACTCTTACTCATTCATTTCCATGCAATTGAAACTAGTCCTCCATTTTGTTTCCCTGGAACCCCCTAGGATGCGTTGGCACCAAACCCTAGCACCTACCACATATTGGAATGCCTAACATTACTTGGAAATTTATGTCACGTGTTAAAACTTCTTGGGATTCCCTGCACACCTTGGCACTCCCTAGTTGTCATTTCACGGTAGCCATCAGTATTTTTTACATGTTAGTGATGACTATATCTATAGCTGAGTTTTGTAGAAGCTGATTTCCTTATGTCAATTTTTCATCTAGAAAATCATCCTAAAAACTTTTTTCGCCCTTCTACTTTTCAGTCCACCCATGTCAAAATCAAAACCTCATTATCACTATCCTATCTAGCTTCAGCCCTATTGGTTTTCCCATCGGCTTTAAAAGAAAAATCCAAGTCTGTTTCAAAAATCTCCCCTATGTTAGGAAGTGGCGCTTTAAGACATTTTACCCTTGGCAATCATCAAAAAGCCTCCATCTGCTACAGACCAACCATGACTGACCTCCCACTCTGCAAATGAAATTGACAAACAGCTCTAAGTCGCGCCACTCACACCCCCTAGGTCTCAGCACTGCATAAACCACAGTCTCAAGCTGATTACTAGGTGTTTCACAGTGTTTTATGGATTCTACAAAGACAGGAAATACAACTTCATCTCAGGAGGAAATGCTTGAATCTACAGTTATAAGAACAGCTGCTTCTAAATGTAACATGAGCCTGAGATATATCTGCAAACAGAGAGTCACTCATCAAGACCTTGCATTTTCCTTCTAGCATGAAAAATCACAGGAAGAGAAGAACACCACTGTCACAACAAACTGGTAATTTGTCATGGCCCAGAACCTCCTTCATTTACAAGCAGAGGGTTAGGGCGCCTCCTTCATCTACAAGCAGAGGGCGCTGGCCAGTATTGACTTTAAGGATTGCAAAAGCCCAGGTTTGCTTTTTACTGAACAGTGAGACAGTGACTCCAGGTTTTCTGAGTATGAGTGAAAATCATAACAGGGCCACAGTCTGAAGTATGCAAGTTAATGGGAAAACAGAGTTTTGGTTTTGTAAAGAAAATCATTTGAAGTTTTCAAATCATGTGAATTGTTAAACTTTATAGAGGCATATCATTAGTAAAAACCATTCTAATCATAAGCAGCCTGCTGTTCCACAAAGACCAAATTAAAGAGATGCTGACAAATCTTGTCATTACACAGGCAGAAGAAAAGGTTTGGTTTTTCAAAAGGTGCTAATCTCCATAGTCACAGAGACTATCTTTCAAATAATTTGTCATAAGTTAACCAAGGCAAATGGTGACATTTCAGTTCCCCTCAGCAAAGAGCAGTACAGTGAGACAGTGACACCCTGACTAGGGTTTTTCTGAAGCACAGTAGTGATCACAGGCAGAAGTAAAGGTATTAATGTTTTCAAGTTGGTTGCTTACCATCATAATCCTAGCAAAACCCTTGTCAGGCAGCCTTATCAAACAATCTTCAAGTGAAGGGCCTCCTCCATTTATGAGCAGATGGCCAAGGCATTGAATGTTGTTGAAGACTGATTGGTTAAAGGATGCAGTGGAAAGAGACAAAGAAAGAAAGAAAAAGTCTTTACACAGGTGAAAGATAGTGTTTATGTTTCAAAATGTATTAGTTTTCCTACTCATAGGGAAAAGTCTTTCAAGCTATACTTCATAGTGAACAGGAGACCATTTGAATATGCAAGGCCATTGATACAAACAGGGGCAGTTTCCTTAAGGGAAAGGGTCAGAAAACACCCCACTGTCACATGCCAAGAATGTCTAAAGGAGCGCTTTTCAAGTGAACAGAGAAATATGGTATGAATAGATGCAACCAAAATATGGCACTTACAATCAAAAAAGGAACTTATGGATCACCTGCCACCCGAAACTGACACCATGAATAAGAGAAAGCTCTTGTCAAAGCCTGCTCATCAAATAACCTTCAGCAGATTAAGACAGAGGTTCTGGAAATAAGTCTCATTAGCTCTGGAGCAGCACTCAAAACCCATGAAGCGCTTCACTATTACAATCCAAGTAAAAAGAATTGTAAAGGGAATTCCCTTTTTCAGTAGATAGAAGATGATTGAACTTAAAGTCAATACAATTGTGTTTTTGCATCTACAATCAAAAGACACCTACAGGATTCTGTCAAACCAAGCTTAAAAGGAGGAGGCATTTCTTCAAAGCAAGGAACAGTCAAAATTTCAAAGGACATTTTATCACAAGTCATCATCTGGGTTTTGAAGACTTTGGAAAGCATGAAAAGAAATCAGCTGAAATATGGGCACCTGCAAAAGAGAAAAGGTTGAAAAATCTGTTAAAGACCGAGGCTGTCAAAACAAGTTGACAATGCAAAACCTACCCTTTCGGAAACAAAGCAGTTTTCAGGTATTTTCCTGACAGTGTTAAAGTGGTTATATAATAAATATCACCAGCAATTTTAAAACACAGTGGCAAAGATGATATGAAGGTTATGGAGTTATTTTTCAAAGTTTGAAGTTCGGTGTTAAAATGTCACCCAAGGAACAAAACTGGAAATCACCTTTCAAAAGCACCTGTGCATAAATAGACGAGTTACGGCCTTTCGAGAAAAAAGCGTGTTTTGTTTTTCTTTGAAAAGGAGTTGGAAACTTTATTGAAATTTTTTAAAGAGTATATAAAACTCTATGGCCGAAATCATTTCAAAAAGGGAGTACCCCTCAAATGAAGCCAACGCGATTTCAAATATCAAAGAGATACACCAAGGCAGCATTACAAAGGTTAAAACAAAAACGGAGCTGAACGCCAAGGTTACTTTTCAAAGTTTTAAGACCGTTGGGGTTGACATATTAAAGAAGTGGGGAGAGGTCCAAGCATCCCTTTTCAATACATCAAGCAAGAAGTTGAAGTTGGCCTCCGAAATTCTCAGACATCAAAACGGTTTTCAAGCAATTTCAAAGAGTTTTTGTTCGTTTGTGACCGCGCGATGTGCCTGGAAAACTGCGCGACGCGCCTGGCATAAGATTTGCACAAGCGGTCAGTATACGCGCGACGCGCCTGTACAATTGCGCGACGTGCCTGTACACGGCGCCCGCCCGACCCGACAAGGCCACCCGACAACTGTTTCGGCGCGGCACTCCGAGGGCTCAGCACGTCACTCACCTTCTTCGACCCTCTTAAGATATTCAATGCCTCCGGAGCTGGACTAAACTCGTCAGTGAGCCCCTCCATTATATTCTCAAGGTATTCCCATATGCCTTCTCAGTTTTTGAGACCAATTGCTAAGTGACATAAAGGTTTTAAAAGCCCTGTTTCTCAGCTATGGTGTGAGACAAATTGTTGAGATTGACCTGGTTTATATACCAACATATATGTTAAGAATCTGCCCAGCAAGGTGAGGGTCAAAATCAGAAGAGTGGCTTGACCTCGTTTCTTCTGCTATATCACCATATCTGTCATTGGGCTGTGTGATGATTCGAAGTATAAAACTGTGATAAAGATGTTAGTTGTGTTATTTAGGGCACCTACAGGAAAAGGTTGGTGTTGAAACTAAGAGCAGCTTGTTTCACCTCCATTAATCAAAGGACCAGGGATCTTACACCTTCAAAGCAATCAAGGAGCAGAGGTTAAAACTATAAACTACAGAAAGGGCAATTTATTCCTGAGTTTTTCAAACTTGACTGTTTTGTTCTTCAAGCTTATTTTGACACAAGTTGACATTCAGATATAGCAGAGGTTTTTTCTACAAAGAACAAGGTTTAAATATTAAACAGGAGTTCGGATTGTGGGAAGAAATAAGCTGCTACAGCCCTTCTTGAAACTATAGAGTTTGTTTTAATGCTGTCACCATTGTTCCATAATAGTAAGATTGAATGTATGCCCACACTGAAGGTTAAATTTGTGTGTTTATGATCCTGTTTGATGGAATGACATACATATAGAGAACAGTGAAGTATAGTAGGAAAAAGAGTTCTTGATCAAACAGAAATTTATAGGGTGAAAGCTACAGGGCAAAAGTGACTCCTATTTTCTCACGGAGAGTCTTGCCTATTTGGCAAGGTAGAGACTCTTGCAGACCTTGTTGAAACCTTTTGAGGCATTTTCCAAATTCTGTCACCTTGTTCAAACAGTAAAGTCGACTGTATACCTACACTGAAGTTGGACTGCATATCCACAAGTCTGTTGTTTTATTTGCACTCCAAGAAGGGCAGGATTTTAATAATTGGGAATTTCACCTTGGAGACACAGATATAGATGTGGTGGTTGATCTCTTAAATTCACAAGTAAAGGGTGATTTTCCTAAACACTGTGCACTGATAATTCACCTAACCTTGGTCTCCTTTTTCTTTCACTGTATGGTCTCTTCTAGAGAAATCTGTTGACAGAGATATTCTAATGGTGAACAGGCCACTTTCTGAAGAGCAGGTTTTTGATGATTGAATTTTACCTTGGAGACAGAGATGTAGGTGTGTTGATTGACCTCTAACAAATTCACAAGAAAAGGTGACTTTTTAACACTGTGCACAGGAAAATTACCCAACAGTCTGTCTTCTCTTTGTTATATGGTACCCTATTGAGAAATCTGCCTGGCTGAGGTACATTCAAAGGTAGAAGGCTAAGTTTTAAGATAGCAGAAGTTGCGTATTATAAGAAACTTGATTGCAAGACATCCAAATCTCATTGTCTATCTGTCAAAGCAGTAAAGTGACACAGTTTGACTCCAACAGGACATTTTACATACAGTGAAAGCAGTTTACCTCTTCCAAAGCATATTCAGGTCAAAATGCCTCCAAGGCAAGACAGCAGGAGCGGTCCACATAAAAGATATGAGCCCATCTCTACAGAAGAGATTAATGCTCATCCATCTGTACTTTTCAATTTCCATGAAGTAGGCTGCCTTGATTTCTGCCAGAAGATAGAAGAAGTCAAGAGTTTTTCGCCATTAACACACTTGTGCGCCCTGAGATTCAAAGAAAAAAACTTCCAAGTGGCGGGTCTTGATTTCAAAATTTCTCCAAGGTATGTGTCCAAGGCCACCAAGATCCCGTATCATGGCAAAAAATGGTTTAAACAAGCTCATCTTGACTTAGAGGATTACAAACCTTTCATCAAGCCTGAACATAGAGAGGCTGTCACTGCTATCTTCCCTTTTTCATATCTCCTTGACAGCTATGCTCCGCTTATGAAAGTCATAATGAAATATTTCACTTGTGAAGGGAGGTTTAATCGAATTTATGCCTACCATGTCCGATTATTGATGCATTTTACTAGAAGCAGGCAACTAAACCTCCCTTACTTTTTGTTCAAGAGCATAGAGAAGATGGCATCCACTGTCCAGAAGAAGGCCCCACCTCTGCAAATCCCTTCCCTTTTTCATCATTCTTTGATCAAGATTATCTTCCTACACCAGCTAGAGAAGAAAGAGGTTTCATGGGATTTATTCATCAACCATCCAGATTTTTCTACTGTTCCTCCTGCCCATATTTTTCCCACTCAGCCTGTCCATCGCCCGGTACCTTTGTCCAGTAGGCCTACTCCTAGAAGGCTCAGGATGTCTACAGGACAGTCAAGTCAACAAGAGGAAAGAGATGAGCAGCAGCAGTTAGATGATGAGGAACAACATCAAATAGAAAGTGAAAGACAGCAGGTCCAAGATGAACAGCAGCAGGTACAAATTGATGAACAGCAGCAGGTACAAATTGAGGAACAACAGCAGGTGCAACATGAAGAACATCAAGTTGGGCAGGAAATTGAGACACCTCTTGAGCCACAAATTGAACAATACATTGATGAAGAATAGCAAGCTAATGTTGGCGAACAGGGGCAGCCAAGTGAACAACAAGAGGAAAACATCCAGCAGCCTCAAGAAGAGCAGCCAATTCAAGAAGATGTCAAAGGTAAATCAGTTGTGCCTCCTCCTCCCAAAATAACAAAGCTCAGCACAGCAAGGAAGAGAGGGTCTAAAGCTGCCACTATAACAGTGACAAAGATTGTTCCTAGCAAGAGGAAATCACCCAAAAGGACACCTTCTAGCATGCCAAGGAGGAAAAGCGCAAGATTGGCTTTCAAAGGTAAAAGCAAAGTTGGAGAAAGTACAAAGCATGGAGGTGAATTAGCTGTCATCCCTATCCAAAGCGATGACAGTGATAATGAGGCCCGCCTTCTCAAAAACCTCCTAATTCATAAAGAGGGACAAATTGAGGCATTAGAGGAGGATCTTCAAAGGGCAAGGAACTTCAACCACTTCTTAGAGATTCAAAACAAACAGATGAATGTTCACACAACTGTTCATGAAGCACGGGCGATCAAATATAAGAATGAGGCAGCTAAGGCGCAAGCAAGGATAGAAGAACTCATTGGTGAGTTTGATGAGGAAGAAGAGGAAGACCAGCCTAGGCGGAAGAGGCCTAGGACCATCGGGCTTAAAAGAGCCTTGGAAAAGCAGAAAGCAGAAGAACAAGCCCATCTCCAAGCCTTTCCTCTCACTGCACTCCTTGAGCAGGAAATTGAAGAAAACAAAGAGGCATGGCTTGAAAGAGCTAACAAACACTTGGAAATGAAGCTTGAGAGGGTGAACAGAGATCTAGAGCTGCAAAGGAAGAGAACTCATCACTTTCAGAAGTTGAATCAGTTTTCTAGGCGCAAACTAAAGGCAACCCAAGAGAAATTGAAGAAGGCAAAGGGGAAGCGCCCGGCACGAAAAGAGGGGAAAAGCATATCAGCCCTTGATATTTTGGCCTCCGCTTCAGAGCATGTTTCTATGGACCCCTGAGGGTCATATGTGCCAAGTTTGGGCCCATTTCGACAACTTTTTGTTTTTTGGCATTTTTTGGGTTTTTGGTCGAAAACTCATAAATTCGCCATTTCAGTTTGAAGATTTTTCAAAGAAGAAGGATGATACCAATGGATGCCATAATTCTATGAGCAGGTCCCCAGCGATTTTCAGAACATTTGGAGATCATTCGCCCCCTCAAATTGGCGAAAAATGCTCTCTTTTTGCACATTCTGCCCGCCATATCAGCAGTCTGCTATTTCCTGGTTTTTTGCACACAGGTACAGTTTTGGGGAACTTCCAGGCATCAAATTGAGATGATTTCAGTTGCACCGGAAAGTAGACACAGAGATATTTCCAACGAGCTATCATGAGCGTCGTTTCGACATCGGGAAGGCTGCCAATTGCCTCCAGCAAGTCAGGGGACCTTTTTCAGATATAAATATGAAGTATTTTTGTAATTTTTGAACCTCAAAAATCTGCTTTTCCCAAATGTGCGTTTAGCTATTTTTACACTTGGGAAATGATGTAAAGTCAATATAATTTCCGTTTTTAGCAGTTTTTTAGATATTTTATGGGATATTTTGTGCCTTGGGATTTGCAAAGCCTCAAGGACAAGTTTAGATATTTTGACTTGGCCAATGGGATAGCTAGTTGCTCCATGAGGTTTTCCTCACTCAAGCCTATTTATTCCACAAGGCTTCATTGTAAAACAGGAGGCTAAACTTGAGAGAAGAATCAATATATTGGTCATATGAGCTTTGAAGAACATACTTGTGTTATGATTTTTGGACTGCCTCTTGGATGCTTTTGATGAATGATGAAGGATTGGTGATGGATTCCATGACATGGTAGAATGGTATAGTGTTTCTTGCTTTGTTGTTTTCTTCTAGTTTTCATTCATGATACATGCTTCTTGCTGCTATAGATCAGTAGAGATTAATTTTGAGATATGCCCATGGAGGCACCTCAAAATTCCTGAATCTTCATAGCTTTATGTTTTCTTCTTCCTTAGTTATACTAAAGAATTCTTAACTGCTCTTTAGTAATTTAAGGTATTGTTGCTAGTTTTATTCATAAGTTCTATGTATGTTGAGTAGGATGTATGGTGTGCCCTGCCTACCTATGATTTTCCATAGTTCTGTCCATAAGACTATCTCTTTGACTGATTAGCTTATCATCTTGTTGAACCAAGGAGGCCTAGTCCCGATCTAGCCCTTTGCCTAAAACTATGAAAGCTTGTTTGTCCAAGTGCCCAATAACTTAAAGACTGTGTTTAGGCATTCCGACATAGTTTTGTAAGTTGTTAGTTTGTCTTATGTGTTTTCCCCAAAGTCTGATAGCCATTTCCCGAAGTTAGAAGGTCTTATACTTCTATGCATGGCTGGAATGTTTGATTTCTATTTATTAATTAGCTCATAGTTACATTTAGCATGATTAATGGCTTGCTATAACATGTTTATGTCTGCTATCAACTAGTTACACTTGAAATCCCTCATCTTTCACAAACTTGATGTCCATTTACTCCATTTTTCCCAAAGATCCCTTCTACCGTGAATCAAATCGGCCCTACAGCAGCCTTGCATCATCATCTCATAGCTTCCTTGACCTGTTTGACCCCATAGCCCAATTGATCTGACTTCTTGTTATCCATTTTTATATCTTTGATCAATTTTATCCCTCACAAACTTAAAAAACCAAAAATAAAAAAACTCATTTCATAACTAGCCTAATATCAGAACACCATAAGCGAACACACCGATATCTTTTACATCTAATAGAGAGAGCCCTCTCTGAGTCCAGGAAGGCTAGGTCCTTGGGCTCCAAAGCTTGGTTTGATGTTACATCGTCATTTGGCTCACCAATCGGCCAAATCACGAGACCCTAACATAATGGCGATCACGGTGGGACTTTTCTGAGTTTATTTTAATCTGAATATCTTGCAAGACTCACGGAAAGCCCCTTTTTGGACTAAGCATATCTACCATCAGTTATCCCACCGCACCCTAACATAATGGCGATCACGGTGGGACTCTGAGTAACAAAAGCTTAGATTCCCTAGACCTTAAGAGACCTTAAAGAATACTATCTGATTGGCTTATCCCACTGCTCACTAACATAGTGACACTCACAATAGGACTTTCTGAGTTAGTGACAATCTAAGTACACCTTAGTAAATCTTGAAGTTTCAATCAAGCTTAGTATATCTAGATATTCTCTGAAGGGTAGAAAATAGCTTTTTCACCATCTTAGCAAAATGATGAGTCAGTTATAGAAAACTCTTCCAAACCTTGTAGGCACATAAAACTCAAAAAAACCCAAAATACTCCCTTAGATTGGCTTTTGACAGTACTGGTGGTGGACCATACAAGTATATCTCAAAGCCAACTGATAATCCACCTGGCGACTCCACTAACCTCTAGTAGGCCTTACTATTTGACCAAACTCTAGGTTACTATCCGATAGACCTATGCCATCGATCACTAACATAGCGGGAGATGGTGGGGCACTAAGTACATGATAGTCTAGCAAACTCTTATAGAATCTTTGGTCCTTTAGGTACCATAAACAAGCAAGCAGTCCATAGACCCATTTTTAGAGTAAACTCTTTTTGTTCTCATCACCCTAGAAAAGTGTTGAAACAAGCCTAGGATACTTTAACAAATCATAGGCTGCACATAAAACTCAGAAAATCCAAAAACATTTCCAGATTAGTTACCGGTGGTGGACCATAGCTATCTTCACAAAAACAACCCAGTTCCACCTGGCGACTCCACTAATCCATCCCTTTTATTTTTGACCATCCTTCACCTTAGTAAAGCTTTAGAAAAACCACTCATCCAGAACATTCACCAATACCATTCTCTCTAAACTCTGGATCTGAAATCTGGCTTCACGAAGAATCAATACCAGAGCTCATCCAGACCCAAATCCCCCTATCATAGTAGATGACCCAGAGAAGATTCTGTGGCAAGCTTCCGAAACTGATCATCTAGCTACTGGTAGATCCATCCGTAAAACAAGATCTGTACCTAAACATCTTACTATCCTAACAGATTCATCTTTTGAATTAGAGTCATCACAAACTCTTCCCAGAAGCAAATCATATAGTAAGATAAACTTTGACGATCTTGAACCCCTAAACCCACCACAGAGTCCTAGTAGAGAAGCTTCACCTACCACTCCTCCTGATTTCCAGCTTCTTTATCAATTTGGCTCCTATCATCCCAGATCTGCTCAAAACCAGATCACTAGTCCAAGTTCATCTGCCACACCTGGTCAAACCACCACTGTTCATACCACTTCATTTCAGCCTACTAGTCCTCATCTTGCACATCATCCATTAGCTCCAGTCATGGCAGCCTAGTACGCACCTTTGGTGTTGCCACCGCCTTTAGCTCCTCTCCCAAACAAATATCAAGACAAAATCCCACACTTTACTGGAGAAGACACCACCACACCTCAACAGCATATAAGTAGGATGACTGATGCTTATGAATACCTAGAGGTACAAGACGAGACTGTCAGAATGAGAATATTTTCCCAAAGTCTTGGTGGTGAACCTAAAGCATGGTTCAAAAGATTGACTCCAAATAGTATCCATGATATCCCCGAACTACATCAAGTCTTCAGAAATAGGTGGGAAATCCAAAGAAACCCATTCAAATCCTGTCAGAATATAACAACCTAAAACGGGAAAATGGGGAAAGTGTCCAAGCTTACTGCACTAGATTCAACAGTGTATATAACTCTCTTCCACCTCATTTCAAACCACCACTTGGTTTAGCCTTGGCGAAATTCCCCGAGGGTTTTGATCCGGACATGACATATCATCTGAGAGACAAGGATCCCCCTACCTTAGAGGAGATGCAACAAATAGCCATAAAAGAAGATGCCAACTTAGCAGAAAAAAGGGCCAGGACTAGATCAGAAAGAAAGGTCACATACAAGGATGAGGTCTCCACTTCATCACCTTCCCTAGATCCCAGAATAGATGACTTAGTCAAATCCATGGCCAAAATGTGGGAAAAGATAAATGAAAAGGCTCCTATTAGGGACAACCAGCCAAACCCTCCAAACAGAAACCGAAACCAAAACTTTAGGAGGGAACAGCCTCAAAACAAACCAAGGGAAAATGACCAACATATTAGGCCACCATTCAATGAAAACTATGTGGAAGAGGATGACAGGGATTCAGAACCTCTTGATGAACATCATTTAAACCTCATAGGATCTGATAATGAGAGTGAGGTGTACCTCACAGAAGAAGAACAAGCATTCTTTTCTCCTAATCAAGATGAGACCAACTATGAAGATCTCGACGATCCTGCCATAGACTTTCAAAATGCCATAATAGAGGCCCACCAGCAATATAATCTTAGAAGCAGAAAAAACCAAAACCATTCCAAAAAGAATAGTCCTGACAACACCAAAATCTCTGATAACATCTTAAATAAGACCATGGATAGTAGCAAAATTGGGGCCAAAAGGACTGACCAAAACAAAGGTAAGGCCATTCAGAAAAATACTAGCTCAGACACTCCTAGTACCTCTAAAGAAACCCCAAAGTTGACTGTATCAAACGAAGTCCCAAGCCAAAGTCAGCAAATTAAGAACATAGAAAAGGTTATGTCTGAGAAAGCTGAAACAAATCTGCCCAAGCTACCTACTCCTTTTAGCTTCGAAGGGGAAATTTCCAAAATAAAAATTACCATACCCCTTACAGAGTTAATAACTATAGATAGATATAGATCTCAAATCTTCAAAGTCTTCGACCTAGAGAGTAAGGCAGATACCTTGAATCTAACTGACGACAAACCCGAGCTTTTATTTGGCCCTAAAGTAGAAGGTGAATATCAAGAAGGAACTATTTCTCCTTTCTATTTAAGCTTAAACATACGGGACAAAATACTACATAATTCCATGTTAGATTCTGGTGCTTCCCATAACCTCATGCCTAAAGCAGTCATGGAAAACCTAGGACTAGAAGTGACTCAGCCTTACAAAAACCTGTATTCTTTCGACTCAAGTCAAGTCAAATGTTTAGGTCTGATAAAAAATCTAGATTTTGCCCTAACACAACTACCAGCCAAAAACTTAGTCATGGATGTAGTAGTGGCCGATATCACACCCAAGTATGGAATGCTACTATCAAGAGCATGGGCTGCCAAAATACAAGGTAGCCTTCAAATGGATATGTCATTCGCTACTATCCCATTTTTCAACCAAACTAGGAGGTTATACCGAGAAACTCGCATGAAATACATGGTTAGCAACAGAGATAAGCCAAACTATACCCCCATCTATTCCATTCATTCCAATTTAGATTCTTTTATCTTATACAATGAAGGTGGTATAAACAAGCAGATAAAAGAAAATGAAGACATGTCCAAACCATTACTGAATGAAGAAATTGATAACCAAAGTCCCAAGAAACCTGAGAAACAGCTTAGTATCATGTATGAAAAGGAAACTCTTTGGAGTATAAGCTTTGATGGTTCTTGTGGCAAGACAGGTTCAGGAGCAGGCATCTGGATACACAATACTAAAGAAGGTCATTCTTTTAGATTAGAATTCCAATGTACTAATAACATTGCGGAATATGAAGCCCTTCTCATTGGTCTGCACATGCTTAGAGACTTGGGCGCCAATAGAATATCAGCCCAAGGAGACTCAGAGCTTGTAATCAGGCAAATCAAAGGTGAATATTCGGCAAAGAACCCAAGACTGAGAGAATATAGGAATGCAGCTTTAGATATCCTTAAAACTTTTGAAAAATATGAGCTCACCTATATCCCTAGGATTCAAAACAGTCTGGCAAATGAGCTCGCCTTTGCTGCAAGCAATAGCCAAGTACCATGTATGAATGAGCAATATGACATTCAAGTGAAACACCGCCCTACTGTACCAGATAATCTTGACCATTGGCAAATATTCCAAGATGATGATCAAATTGATGACTTCCTACAATCTAGGAATGAGTTTGAAATAACCAAAACAAACTCAGGAGATGAAGAAAGGCAACTCAGCCAAAGTCAAGACCAAGAGCTAAATCCACCTTTGTGGACCAATCTAAACCTGGTAGACCATCCATGTGACAGGGAGATGGAAGAAGACATTGACCAAAGGGAACTCGAAGTCTTACACTGCGAGAACGACACCATACCCAGAGGGCTCGCACCTTTAGAAGAATTGTTTGACTTTAATGATGTGGCCAAAAAGCCTAAAATGGAATCTACAGAAGATGACATAGAGGAATACAACATAGGAAGCCCAGAAGAGCCGAAAAACATTAAACTATCCAAAACCCTCCCACCTAACATAAAACAAAGGTACATAAATCTATTCAAAGAATTTAAAGATGTGTTTGCATGGGGGTACCAGGATTTGAAATCATATGACACCAGCATCATCCAACATAAAATTCCCCTCAAAGAAAATCAAAAACCTTTTAAACAGAAGTTAAGAAGGATAAACCCGGTATTATTACCATTGGTTGAAAAGGAAATTAAAAATATGTATGATGTCGGGATAATAGTATCTCTCCGATACTCCGAGTGGGTCTCAAATCTAGTATCAGTTAGGAAAAAGACTGGTGAAATCAGACTCTGTATAGATTTCCGAAACCTGAATAGGGCATGTCTGAAAGATAACTATCCTCTGCCCAAAATGGACCACATACTTCAGAAGGTAGTAGGTGCTAAAAGAATCTCATTGCTTGATGGTTTTTCTGGTTATAACCAAGTATTGGTTTATCCTACCGATCAACATAAGACAGCTTTCACCACCCCTTGGGGCACTTTTATGTACGTTAAAATGCCTTTTGGATTGATGAATGCTGGCGCCACATTCCAAAGAGCCATGGACATAGCCTTCTCAGAAGACATAGGTGTTTTCATAGTCATATATCTCGACGATATAACAGTATATTCTAAATCAGATGAAGAACACCTAGCACACTTAAGAAAAGTCTTCAACAAATGCAGAAAGTACGGTTTATCCCTAAACCCCAAGAAAACACTTTTCGGTCTAGAGGAAGGAAAACTCCTAGGTCACATTATTTCGGAAGAAGGAATTAAAATAGACCCCCATAGAATCGAAGGTATATTACAGATAAGTCACCCCAGAAACATAAAGGAGTTACAGTCCTTTATCGGAAAGATAAATTTCTTAAGAAGATTCATCCCAAACCTTGCTGAACTCCTGAAAGATATCACAAATATGTTAAGAAAGGAGGTCGGGGTTAAATGGACTATAGAAGCCAAAAAATCTTTTGAACTAATTAAAAGGGCCTTAACTGAAACACCAGTATTGATAAGCCCTGACTTCACCAAAGATTTTTACATTTTTTCATTTGCCTCAGAACACACAATAGCTGCGGTGTTGTTACAGAAAAATGCAGCTGGGCAAGAACAACCCATTGCCTTTTTTAGCAAATCCCTGAGAGATGCTCCCTTGAAATATAACATCATGGAAAAACAGGCATTCGCATTGGTAAAAGCACTGAAAGATTTCCGAGTTTACATCTTGCATTCTCATGTCATAGCTTTTGTCCCTAATACTGTCATCAAGGACATTCTGAACCAAGATCCCGATGGTAAAAGGGGAAAGTGGATTGCTATCATCCTAGAGTATGACTTAGAAATCCGGCCTACCAAACTAGTTAAAGGACAAGGACTTGCAAGACTAATGGCTGAAACCAACCTCCAAGCTTTAGATATAAATTTTGTCGATACCTTAGAAGAACAGGAAGAGTGCACACTTCCCCCTATCAGTCAAATATTTTTGGATTCACCTTGGTATGCAGACATTCTTTATGTATTAACTTATATGAATGCTCCTCCGACTTTATCAAAAACAAAAGCAAGATTCCTTAAACAAAAATCTTTAAAGTTTTGCATTATAGATAGTTTTCTGTATTGGAAAAATCCCACTGGTATGCTGCTTAAATGTTTGCTTGAGTCTGATGCAGAGAAAATTATGCACGAAATGCACGAAGGGGAATGTGGGGGCCATCTCTACTGGAAAACCACTGCAAACAAAATCCTTAGAGCCGGTTATTATTGGCCTACCTTATTCCCTGATACTCACAAACTAGTTATGACATGCCATAAATGTCAAATTTTTGATGGCAAGAAAAATCTTTTACCTTTGCCCTTACATCCCATTATAGTTGAAGGACCCTTCCAGCAATGGGGTTTAGATTTCATCGGGGAAATTCACCCCTCCTCATCCGCTCAACATAAATGGATCCTCACAGCCACTGATTACTTTACCAAATGGATAGAAGCCATACCTTCCCGGAACGCCACTGATTCAGTCATCATCACGTTCCTAGAAACCAATATCCTATCCAGATTTGGCTGTCCCAGGAAAATCATTACAGATAACGTCGCTGCCTTCTCTTCCAAGAAAATGATAGACTTCTGTCACAAGTATCATATTTCATTAGGGCATTCCACAGCCTATTACCCTCAAGGTAATGGTTTAGCCGAGTCTTCTAACAAAAGCCTAGTCAACATTATCAAAAAACTTCTTGAACAAAATCAAAAAGCATGGCATGGGAAACTAGTACATGCCTTATGGGCTGACAGATTAACTACCAAGAAATCCATAGGTATGTCCCCTTACCAGCTAGTTTATGGTATAGATGCCATTTTCCCAACATCTTTAGGGGTTCCGGTAATGAAACTATTACAAGAAGTCCAAATAGAAGAAAATGACATACAAAGGAGAGTAAATCAGACTATCCATTTACAAAAAACTAGAGAAGAAGTTTACCAAAGGGCTCAATTAGCACAAGACAAAATAAAACAGATTTTTGACAGAAGAACTAAGGAAAATGATTTTCAAATTGGAGATAAAGTTTTAAAAATGGGATTCTAGAAGAGAAAACAAAGGTAAACATGGCAAGTTTGAAAATTTATGGAAAGGGCCTTACATCATCAGCTCAGTCAGTGGAAACAATGCTTTCTTCTTGCAAGAACCTGATGGGACTGAAATTTTTGGGGGTCCTGTGAATGGCAGGACATTAAAACACTATTTTTGTCAGGAACTCCATTTTTGAGTTTGGGAGACTTGCATTCATTGTACATACCATTGTTTGAAATATTGAAAAGATAGAAAAGTCAAAAACATTAAAAAGCAGAAAAGAGGGCAAGTGAAGATAGAACAAAGGCCCCATGTTCCAAAAAATAGTCTTTCAGAAAGCGAGCAAGTCTAAATGCCGCTACTAGTGCTCCAATGTCTTGTTCAACTATCTAGCCTAATCATAGCTGAGCATGTTTAAATTTATTTGCTGATAAGTTAGTGAGTGCCAAGATAGTCAACATTGTGTAAGATTGACTTATCACAGAGCTTAGATTAGGGAGAGATTCTGGTTCCACATGCCTAAAACGGAACCAAAGAGAGAAGCGAGGGATAAAAAACACATTGTACATCTTAGCCCCGCTTGTCTAGTTTCCTTTTGTTGCAAAATAACATTTGTGTGCAGCTTGTCTTTTATGCCGCAAATGCATGACAAATCAGACTGCCTAATCCTGATTTGATCATTTTAAATTTCATGTTGTAGATTAGAGAATGAAATCCTGTCAAACTGCTTAATCTTGACAGTTGATCTAGCATAGGTAGAGTAATGAAGGAGTTCATCAGTTTAATCTGAACTCCCGGCAGATATAAGAGTAGAAATAGATAGGTTCATTTTGCAAAAAGAAAAAAATATGCATTGTCAAAAGGCTGCTAGTTCAAATGCGCCAAAGAGAAGAAAAAATGTTAGGAAAGATAGTGGGGTAGGTAGAAGTATCATTGATGTTAATCATGCTGTCAATTTTTCAGAAATAACATCAAGAGAAGGGTAAATTTTGCGCCAATGGATAAGGCACTGGTTTTCATAAGCCAAAAATCTGAATTCTGGACACCTCCTGACGAGGAGCTGCCCTCCCCAAATGGAGCCACTGTTAGCCATCAGTATTTTTTACATGTTAGTGATGACTATATCCATAGCTGAGTTTTCTAGAAGCTGAATTCCATGTGTCAATCTGTCATCTAGAAAACCCTCATAAAACTTTTTTCGCCCTTTTACCTTCAGTCTGCCCTTGTCAAGATTAAAATCCATTATCACTATCTTTTCTAGCTTCAGCCCTCCTAGTCTGCCCATCAGCTCCAAAAGCAAATCCAAATCTGTTTCAAAAGTCTCCCCTATGTTAGGAAGTGGCGCTTTAAGACATTTTACCCTTGGCAATCATCAAAAAGCCAAAAAGCCTCCATCTGCTACAGACCAACCATGACTGACCTCCCACTCTGCAAATGAAATTGACAAACAGCTCTAAGTCGCGCCACTTACACCCCTAGGTCTCAGCACTGCACAAACCACAGTCTCAAGCTGACTATTAGGTGTTTCACAGTGTTTTATGGATTCTACAGAAGCAGGAAATATAACTTCATCTCAGGAGGAAATGCTTGAATATATAGTTAGAAGAACAGCTGCTTCTAAATGTAACATGAGCCTGAGATATATCTGCAAAACAGAGAGCCACTCATCAAGACCTTGCAGTTTTCCTTCCAGTATGAAAATCATAGTAAGAAAAGGACACCACTGTCACAGCAAACTGGTAAATTGTCATGGCCCAGAACCTCCTTCATTTACAAGCAGAGGGTTAGGGCGCCTCCTTCATCTACAAGCAGAGGGCGCTGGCCAGTATTGACTTTAAAGATTGCAAAAGCGCATGTTTGCCTTTTACTGAACAGTGAAACAATATCTCCAGGTTTTATGAATGTGAGTAATGATCATAACAGGGATAGAGTCTGAAATATGCAAGTTCAAAGGAAAACAGAGTTTGGTCTGATAAAGGAGGTCATTTGAAGTTTCAAATCATATGAATTGTTAAACTTTAGAAAGGCATATCATGAGTAAAAACAATTCTAATCATAGGAAGCTTGTTTTCCCCACAAAGACCAAATTGAAGAGATGCTGACAGATCATGTCATCACCTTAGGCAGAAGAAAAGTTGTTTGTTTTTCAAAGGGTGCTGACCTCCATAGTCACAGAGATTATCTTTCAAAAATTTGTCATAAGTTGACTAAAGCAAATGATGACATTTCAGTCACCCTCAGAGCAGTGCAGGGAGACAGTGACACTTTGGCTAGGGTTCTTCTGAAGCACAGTGATGATTGCAAGCAGAGGTGCTAGTATTGATGTTTTTCAAGTTGGTTGCTCACCATCATAATCCAAGCAAACCCTTGTCATGCAGCATTATCAAATAATCTTTAGATACTTTTCTCAGTGAAGGGCCTCCTCTATTTATGAGCAGATGGCCAAGGCATTGAGGGTTGTTAAAAACTGATTGGTCAAAAGGTGCAGTGGAAAGAAACAAAGAAAGAAAGCAAAAGTCTGTACACAGGTAAAAGATAGTGTTTATAATTCAAAAGTATTGGTTTTCCTATTCAAATGGAAATGTCTGTCAAACTATACCTATAGTGGACAGGAGACAATATTGAATATATGCAGGTCATTGATACAAAAAGGGCAGTTTCCTTAGGAGAAGTGGCCACACAGTCACTTTACTGTCACATGCCAAGAAGTCTAAAAGAGCTCCCTTTTGAGTAAACAGAAAATTATGGTATGAAGAGATGCAGCCAAAATATGGCACTTGCAATCCAAAGAGAAGCTTGTAAATTGCCTGGAAGCAGAGACTGTCAACCAAGTTGGGAAAAGACAGGCCATCTCCTGTTAAGTAACAAAACAGATTTCAAATGCTTTTTGACAGATTTTGGATGGTTTTTCCTTGTTAAAATATCACCTAAAGTGTCAAAGCAGGGGACAGAGTTGAGCTTTGGAATGGTTCTATTACAAAAAGACCAATGCACTAGTCAAAGCAAATGATAACTGTGTTTCAACATTGTAAATAAGTATACCAGTTATGAATAGACAAAGAAGTGGTTTTGATAGATTGTCAGTGTTTTGGGAGTTTTAAAACAAATACAGCTTTCTCATTATTCAAAAAAGACAGAGATATCATAAATGGTATAAGAAAGAAAGTATGTTGAAAGGGTGAGCTTTTCTTAGATCAAGTCCAAGAAGACCAGCAAGTTTGACACCTGCATTGGAGAAAAAGTTGAAGAAGCTGTTAAAGCCTGAGGTTGTCAAAGCAAGTTGACAGTGCAAAACCCTGTCCTTTCAGAAACAAATTAGCATTCAGGTATTTCCTTGACAATTTTAAAGAGGGGTTGTTTTACATCATAAATATCACCAACATCTTTAAAAAACAGTGGCAGAGATGATGTGGAGGCTATGGAGTTATTTTTCAAAGTTTGAAGTTTGATGTTAAAGTGTCACCCAAGGGACAAAGCTGGAAGTCACCTTTCTAACACCTGTGCATAAGTGAGACAAAGTTCTGGCTTTTTATGCCATTTTTGTTTTTATAAAGAGGTTGGTCCGTGATTGACACGGTCCAAAAGTGTGGAAAATCTCCAACGCAGATATGGAATGCACCGAGGTTATTAAAAAGGATCAAAAAGACTGTGAAAACCCTGCAAAAAAGCCAAACAAAAATTTCACTTTACATTTAAAGACCAAGTGACCGTTGGAGAATTTGAAATAACATGTTAAGTGAGTGAGGTCGAGGGTGATCTTTTCATTTTCAAACTGCAGACAGAGCTCTATACCTCCCTTAACATCAAAACAAGGAGATTCGGGTCAATTTGCAGAAGTTTGCACCGTTAAACACAGCGCGACGTGCCTGCCAATTCGCGCGACGCGCCTGGGGGCGATTTTACACAGGCAGCCCGTGTACGCGCGACGCACCTGTACACGGCGCCCGCCCGACCCGACTGCCCGACCCGACAAGCCACCCGAGCAATTGTTGCGCGCCGTGCTTTCCCTGCAGAGTGCCGCGCAAATCTTGAAGACCTCCGGTGCTACTCCAGCTCTCCCCAAGGGTTGTTCATCAAATTTGGAGGTATTTTCACACGTTTTTCTCCCTCGGTTTCAAAAAATTGCTAAGTGACATGAAAGTTTAAAATCAAACTGTGGTGTGAAATGAAAGGGTTAGAACAAAACTGCTGAGTTTGACTTAGTTTGATTATCGACATATATGTTAAAGAAGTTGCCTAGCAAGGTCAAAGACAAATCAAAGAGCGACTTCTCCTAGTTTGCTTTGGTATATCACCATATCTGGAAATTGGTTTTGCTATGAAAATGCCTATAGTTTGGAGCTGTGTTTATAGGATAAATTCACTGTTGGAAGTACCTATAAAGAGATCAGTGTGCTGAACCACTACAGGTGTTTCATACCACAGCATTCAAAAACTTCAAAACCCTGTCACTATAGCTAAAAAACAGTGTTTTCTACACGGTGATCTGAGGTGTTGAACTGTGAGAAAATGCTGGCTGTGTCATTCAAAAGCACCTACAGGAGATAATTGGTTTTGAAACTAAGAGCAGTATATTTTCACTTTAATTAATCAAAGGATCAGGGATCCTATACTTTCACAGCATCAAAGGACAGAGGTTAAATCCATAAACTACAGAAAGGGCAGTTTACTCCTGAGTTTTTTAACTTGACTGTTTTTGTTCATTCAAGCTTATTTCAACACAAGTTGGTATTCAGATAGGACAGAGGATTTTTCTACAAAAAACAGGGTTTACATATTTAACAGGAGCTTAGATTATGGGGAAGAAATAAGCTGCTACAGCCCTTATTAAAACTATAAAGCTTGTTTCAAAGACTGTCACCATTGTTCCATAACAGTGAGTTTGGATGTATGCACACACTGAAGGTTAAATTTGTATGTGTATGATCTTGTTCGGTGGAGTGACACACATATAGAGAACAGTGAGGTTTAATAGGAGAAAGGGTTCTTGATCAAGCAGAAGTTTACAGGTTGAAGCTACAGGGGAAGGCTGCTCACGCTCCTCACAAAGGGACAGTATTCACTGTGTTTGTTGGTTGATTGCCTTGTGTTTTTCAAGCTTATTGAAGCTGTTATCCATCTAAAGTGAAGGTTTCTTTAACATAACCAGAGTTGTTATATTGGTAGGATATCTTGCCTATTTGGCAAGGTAGAGACTCTTGCAGACCTTGTTGAAACCTTTTGAGGCATTTTCCAAATTCTATCACCTTGTTCAAGTAGTAAAATTTGACTATATACCTACACTGAAGTTTGACTGCATATCCATAAGTCTGTTGTTTTATTTTGCACTCCAAGAAGAGCAGGTTGTGAATGATTGAATTTTACCTTGGAGACAGAGATACAGGTGTGTTGATTGGCCTCTAACAAATTCACAAGGAAAAGTGATTTCTCCACACTGTGCACAGGAAATTTACACAGCAGTCTGTCTCCTCTTTACTATATGATATCTTATTAAGAAATCTGCCTGGCTGAGGTACATTCAAAGGTAGAAGGCTAGTTTTAAGAGAGCAGAGGTTGTGTACTATAGAGAAAACTTGTTGCAAATCATCCAACTCACATTGCTTATCTGTCAAAGCAGTAAAGTGACACAGTTTGACCCCAACAGGGCATTTTACACACAGCAAGGCAGTTTGTCTCTTACAAAGCATATTCAGGTCAAAATGCCTCCAAGGCAAGACAGCAAGAGCGGTCCACATAAAATATATGAGCCTATCTCTACATAAGAGATTAATGCTCATCCATCTGTACTTTTCAACTTCCATGAAGTAGGCTGCCTTGATTTCTGCCAGAAGATAGAATAAGTCAAGAGTTTTTCGCCATTAACACACTTGTGTGCCCTGAGATTCAAATAAAAACATTTCCAAGTGGCGGGTCTTGATTTCAAAATTTCTCCAAGGTATGTGTCCAAGGCCACCAAGATCCCGTATCATGGCGAAAAATGGTTCAAACGGGCTCATCTTGACTTAGAGGATTACAAGCCTTTCATCAAGCCTGAACATAGAGAGGTTGTCACTGCTATTTTCCCTTTTTCATATCTCCTTGACAGCTATGCTCCTCTTATGAAAGTCATAATGAAATATTTCACTTGTGAAGGGAGGTTTGATCGAATTTATGCCTACCATGTCCGATTATTGATGCATTTTACTAGAAGCAGGCAACTAAACCTCCCTTACTTTTTGTTCAAAAGCATAGAGAAGATGGCATCTACTGTCCAGAAGAAGGCCCCACCTCTGCAAATCCCTTCCCTTTTTCATCATTCTTTGATCAATATTATGTTCCTACTCCAGCTAGAGAAGAAAGAGGTTTCATGGGATTTATTCATCAGCCATCCAAATTTTGCTACTGTTCCTCCTGCCCATATTTTTCCCACTCAGCCTGTCCATCACCCGGTACCTTTGTCCAGTAGGCCTACTCCTAGAAGGCTCAGGATGTCTACACGACAGT
The DNA here is from genome assembly GCA_034641835.2 of Pinus albicaulis. NCBI lineage: Eukaryota > Viridiplantae > Streptophyta > Pinopsida > Pinales > Pinaceae > Pinus > Pinus albicaulis. The sequence continues at coordinate 718,634,822 of CM076571.1, read as the reverse complement.
CAAGTCAACAAGAGGAAAGAGATGAGCAGCAGCAGTTAGATGATGAGGAACAGCAGCAAATAGAAAGTGAAGGATAGCAGGTCCAAGATGAACAACAGAAGGTACAAATTGATGAACAGCAGCAGGTACAAATTGAGGAACAGCAGCAGAAAGCAGATAAGGAACAACAGCAGGTGCAAGATGAAGAATAGCAAGTTGGGCAGGAAATTGAGACACCTCTTGAGCCACAAATTGAGCAAGACATTGATGAAGAGCAGCAAGCTAATATTGGCGAACAGGGGCAGCAAAGTGAACAGCCAGAAGAAGATATCCAGCAGCCTCAAGAAGAGCAGCAAGTTCAGGAAGATGTCAAAGGTAAATCGGTTGTGCATCCTCCTCTCAAAATAACAAAGCTCAGCACAGCAAGGAAAAGAGGGGCTAAAGCTGCCACCCTAATAGTGACAAAGATTGTTCCTAGCAAGAGGAAATCGCCCAAAAGGACACCTTCTAGCATGCCAAGGAGGAAAAGCGCAAGATTGGCTTTCAAAGGTAAAAACAAAGTTGGAAAAAGTACAAAGCATGGAGGTGAATTAGCTGTCATCCCTATCCAAAGCGATGATAGTGATAATGAGGCCCGCCTTCTTGAAAATCTCCTAATCCATAAGGAAGGGAAAATTGAGGCATTAGAGGAGGATCTTCAAAGGGCAAGGAATTTCAACCACTTCTTGGAGATTGAAAACAAACAAATGAATGTGCACACAGCTGTTCATGAGGCACGGGCGATCAAATATAAAAATGAGGCAGCTAAGGCGCAAGCGAGAATAGAAGAGCTCATTGGAGAGTTTGATGAAGAGGAGGAGGAAGACCAGCCTAGGCGGAAGAGGCCTAGGACCATCGGGCTTAAAAGAGCCTTGGAAAAGCAGAGAGCAGAAGAGCAAGCTCATCTCCAAGCCTTTCCTCTCACTGCACTCCTTGAGCAGGAAATTGAAGAAAACAAAGAGGCTTGGCTTGAAAGAGCTAACAAACATTTGGAAATGAAGCTTGAGAGGGTGAATAGAGATTTAGAGCTGCAGAGGAAGAGGACACATCACTTCCAAAAACTAAATCAGTTTGCCCGGCGCAAACTAAAGGCAGCCCAAGAAAAATTGAACAAGGCAAGGGGAAAGCGCCTAGCACGGAAAGAAGGGAAAAGCATATCAGCCCTTGATATTTTGGCCTCAGCTTCGGAGCATGTTGCTATGGACCCTTGAGGGTCATGCATGCCAATTTTGGGCCTATTTCGGCAACTTTTTGTTTTTTGGCATTTTTTGGGTTTTTGGTCGAAAACTCATAATTTCGCCATTTCAGTTTGAGGTTTTGCCAAGGGAGAAGGATGATACCGATGGATGCCATAATTCTATGAGCAGGTCCCCAGCGATTTTCAGAGCATTCGGAGATCATTCGCCCCCTCAAATTGGCGAAAAATGCCCTCTTTTTGCACATTCTGCCCGCCATATCAGCAGTCTGCTATTTCCTGGTTTTTTACACACAGGTACATTTTTGGAGAACTTCCAAGCATAAGATTGAGATGATTTCAGTTGCGCCGGAAAGTAGACACAAAGATCTTTCCAACGAGCTATCATGAGCCTCGTTTTGACATCAGCAAGGCTGCCAATTGCCTCCAGCAAGTCAGGGGACCTTTTTCAGACATAAATATGAAGTATTTTGTAATTTTTGAACCTCAAAATTCTGCTTTTCCCAAATGTGCGTTTAGCTATTTTTACACTTGGGAAATGATGTAAAGTCAATATAATTTCCATTTTTAGCATTTTTTTAGATATTTTATGGGATATTTTGTGCCTTGGGCTTTGCAAAGCCTCAAGGACAAGTTTAGATATTTTGACTTGGCCAATGGGATAGCTAGTTGCTCCATGAGGTTTTCCTTCCTCAAGCCTATTTATTCCATGGGTTTCATTGTAAAATCAGAGGCTGAACTTGAGAGAAGAATCAATATATTGTTCATATGAGCTTTGAAGAACATACTTGTGTTATGATTTTTGGGCTGCCTCTTGGATGCTTTTGATGAATGATGGAGGATTGTTGATGGATTCCATGACATGGTAGAATGGTATAGTGTTTCTTGCTTTGTTTTTGTCTTCTAGTTTTCACTCATAATACATGCTTCTTGCTGCTATAGATCAGTAGAGATTAGTTTTGAGATATGCCCATGGAGGCACCTCAAAATTCCTGAATCTTCATAGCTTGATGTTTTCTTCTTCCTTAGTTATGCTAAAGAATTCTTAACTGCTCTTTAGTAACTTAAGGATAATGTTGCTAGTTTTATTTACAAGTTCTATGCATGTTGAGTAGGATGTATGGTGTGCCCTGCCTACCTATAAGCTGTCCATAGTTCTGTCCATAAAACTTTCTCTTTGACTGATTAGTTGATCATCTTGTTGAACCAAGGAGGCCTAGTCCCGATCTAGCCCTTTGCCTAAAACTATGAAAGCTTGTTTGTCCAAGTGCCCAATAACTTAGAGACTATGTTTAGGCTTTCCGGCATAGTTTTATGAGTTGTTAGTCTCCTTATGTGTTTTCCCCAAAGTCTGATAGCCATTTCCCGAAGTTAGAAGGTCTTATACCTCTATGCATGGCTGTAATGTTTGATTTCTATGTATTAATTAGCTCATAGTTACATTTAACATGATTAATGGCTTGCTATAACATGTTTATGTCTGCTATCAACTAGTTACACTTGAAATCCCTCGTCTTTCACAAACTTGATGTCCATTTACTCCATTTTTCCCAAAGATCCTTTCTACCTTGAATCAAATCGGCCCTACAGCAGCCTCACATCATCATCTGATAGCTTCCTTGACCTTTTTGACCCCATAGCCCAGTTGATCTAACTTCTTGTTACCCATTTTATATCTTTGATCAGTTTTATCCCTCACAAAATTAAAAACAAAAAACCAAAAACATACTTCATAACTAGCCTAATATCAGAACATCATAAGCAAACACACCGATATCTTTTACATCTAATAGAGAGAGCCCTCTCTGAGTCCAGGAAGGCTAGGTCCTTGGGCTCCAAAGCTTGGTTTGATGTTACATCGTCATTTGGCTCACCAATCGGCCAAATCACGGGACCCTAACATCCTGGAAAGTGCCCATTATGAATCTAGTCTTGCACTCACGCAAGATCCCAGGATGGAAATTCGTCCCCCACCAAAATCTAATGACACGATACACCATATATGATTCATATCATCATGTATCAGAACTATGACTTTGGTTGTCTTCTCATCTATCATAGGTGTTGAGTCAGTTGCAACTACGAGAGTAGTTGTACCAACAACAGTGAAAACCCAATCCGTATGCACTCTGTCGACTGTGTTTGGTTCCACCACGTCGACGATGGAACCATTTTCATGTCTGTCAACCAGCTCCATTTGGACTGAACCTCTTATGCATGGCCTTGCACCGAATCAATCCCCCTTTGGATCCCTATTTCATTCATATGAGGACATCCTTGAGGCCATGATGAAGCCATATTATCCATGGGATGTAATGCATCACCGCTCGCATTTTCTCCCAAGAAAAAACGTTCAGTCCTGACAAGACAGAGGAGTAAGAGATTTATGCGATTGAATAAAATTAGTTCCTCCCATTAGGGAAATTTGATTGGTTCAAGAACCCCATCCCAGCGCTCGATGCTTTCTAAGAATGAAACATGTCAAACATTTCACCTACCGTCAGGGTGAATATATCTCAAAATCCTAGAAATGTTGAAGAAATATCACTAGGGGCAGCATGTTCACTAGAAGAGATAACCTCTTATACCCAATTTCTACAAGAGTATTGATATATCTTCGCGTGGGACTACTCAAAGATGCCTGGGCTTAGTCCCACTATCATAAAGCACCATATTGACACTTGGCCTAACATACCTCCAGTATGCCAGAAAAAACATCAACTTCACCCATCCAAGACAAAAGCAATAAAATGAGAAATCATCAAGCTTCACAAAGTTGGGTTTATCTACCCCATTGCTTACACGTCTTAGGTTTCCAAACCTATTCTTGTCATGAAAAAACACTGCACCATACATGTTTGCATTGATTTTCACGATTTGAACAAAGCATTTCCCAAGGGAAATTACCCTACCCCATTCATCGACCAAGTCATCAATGCTTGTGCAGGTCACGAGGCCCTCTCCTTCATGCATGGCTTCTCTGGGTGCAATAAAATTCAAATCTATCTGCAAGTCAGAGGCAAAACCACGTTCACTACCCCCTAGAATATTTGCATACAAGGTAATTCCATTTTAGCTAAAAATGTGGAGCCATAGAGACACTGGTCTGTCTTCATGATTTGGAACACCTTATCCTCGCCTAGTTAGATGACCTCACCATCTGATCCAAGAAGTGTTCAGACCACCTTAAGGATCTGTGACTAGTATTCCAATGATGTCAGAAATACAACCTATGCTTGAACCCCCACAAGTGCGTCTTTTGCGTCACAACAGGAATAATTTTAGGTTTTATTGTGTTCCAGCAAGGAATTCAAGTGGAGCCCCTCAAGGTCCAATACATCAAAGAGGTACCTCGACCTTGAGCCCTTAGGCAACTAAAAATCTTGTAGGGAAAGGCCAATTTTCTGAGACGTTTTGTCCCGGATTACACCACTTGTTGTTACACAGCATTTTTTCACTGTCCCTGCAATCCCCATCTCACCCATTGGAGGGTCATTTCTGTGATCAATAAGTCATGTCATGCCTTGAAAAGACCATCATTGTATCCCTTTACATGAGAGCAATATTCCTTCTGTTGACAATTCCCTGAGCAGAGATTCAAAAACCCTTGTTTTTGCCTTCGCGCGAGTAGTCAGTTATGCCCTCGTGCCGAAGAGGAATATTAACACTGGGCACCGTGCTAGTTGGCACTTTGTCTCTGTTAGCCACCCGCACCGATCTGTTTATGGAATGTTTTTTTTAAAAAGAGGCAGAGATTCCACTCCAACAACTGTGAGGATGAGTCATTGGGAGTGGTTGAACTAAATAACCATGGACTCCCTCCTTTAGTTTATGGTTTCCACCTCTAATGGGAACCTCCTAAAGGATAGGCCTCCCTCCCACCTTTGTAGGGATCCTAACCTCCTCCTTTTCCTCTATAAAAAGAAGCTATCTCTCTTTGCATAAGCTAGATAAACATGGAGAATTGAATAGATTATAGCTGAACTATTGAAGAGATAGAATAAGAAGGAACTTTATTGAGAGAGCTTGAGTCCATGCCTTCATCCCATCCGAATTCCCTAACGAGTATTTGAAAAGCACTTCGGTTGAACCTCGCTGAAGGAGACTGCGACATCAAAGCATTGGTTGTAACTCTTCCTTCTATCAATACATATACGTGACTATTATTTGGTTCCCATTTTGTACCATGTTAGATTTTTAATGCAATATGATTAGCCCTATTTCACTGGCTAGTAGTTATGAATGAATTTATTATGCCGTATGCTTTTATTGTTTTCTGATCTATGTGCAGGTATCCGAGCATGACTACAGAAGGATTGTGACTTGCCAAGATAGGAGTGCGAGGCCACCACCACTACAACCACGACGATAGCATTGGATTCTAGGTAGGTCGATCTACCGTGTCCTCTTTTCATTCAGTAATTAGGAATCAAAACTCTAGCATGTGTTTTTGTTTCTAGACCCACTCTAGGGCTAGAGGGATCGTCTCTGTCCATAGAGAGGATTTACCTGCTTAACAAATTGGCAACTCCGCTGGGGATCAGTGTGATTTTTTCTTTTTTATTCTTGTTGGGTCAACTTCAGTCATTGATTTTCTTATCTGTATTTTTCTGGTTTGCTTTCTTAGTTTATATCCTCTGTTTAGCTCTAGAGTATCAAGATTGACCTCTGCTCATTGAATTTTGGTTTTTCATTTTTTCCCATAGTTATCCCGCTTGGCCTGCTTTTCATTTGAATAGTCGCGCCAATTGGTGCAGGTTGCTTTTTTTGTAGTCGTGCCAACCCCTCTTTGGCGTGGATTACAGCCTTACAGTCACGTTGAATCTTATAGGATTTGGTTTGAACTCCTTGATGAGTTTTTTTTGGTTAGTTGTGCTTGACTGTAGGTTATTTTTTGTGTGTAATTATGCCTTTGGGACTGTTTTGACCGTTGTCGGCTTATTTTTCTCATTCGCTTGTTTATCTTCTTATCAGTGTAAATTAAGGCCTTTATGGTTTTTGAGTGTCTTGGTACACTGAGCCTTCTGTTTGGAAATCAAGTCTCATTGACTGCTGTTAGTGTCATTCTCGGGTCAATCTCACTAAGTTTTCTTGATCCTTTTGAGTGTTTTCTTTGATTGAATGATCATTTCATTTTTCGATTGATTCTTCTCCTTGTTGCTCCAAGCATAGATTACATTGCTTGTTTTGGGTTGTTTTGAAAACTTTCTTTTGGTTTGGAAGATTGCAGCATCAGTTTGAGTGCTTTCTTTTGTTTTCTTTGCATTTGATTGAGTCATTCAATTTTGATTCTTACAAAATACTCACGCTAGTGTTTTTTTTCATTTTTCATGTGATTAGTGCATTATGTACTTCTTTTCATTGAAAAATTAAAAAAAAAAACATATTTTGCATTCTTTCCTTTGATTGAAACTGAAACATTCTTTTGCATAAATAACATTTGATCGTCTAGGAAAGAGTTTCATTTTCATTTGATTGTGTTAGATGCATTAGTAGATTTCTTTGCATACTTTCATTGCTTTCTATTGTTTGAAAGATATCTATCCTTCTTGTAACTAGCATTCATTGAATAAAAAATGATGTTCATGCATATAGCTTGCATTTAGGAAATTTGAGATCCAAATTCGATAGGGCCTTGAAATTGAACATAATCCAAGATCAACTTTAAAAATCATTCAATTAACCCAAGGAAGCATTGAAACCTAACGCAACATTTTTAGTGGTCTAGGTTAGAAACGTGTTCTGACGTCTTAAAACCTAGTAGTTTTCGTTCGCCAAATGGCTTTAGATAGCATTAGTACGGACTTGTGCTCCCCATACCATCGAGTATATAAAGGGAGACCCCTCTAGGTTGTAATAATTTTATCCATAGGAAGCTGAGTCTACCACCTTGTAACCGTGATACACTAAACACAACATTCAGGGAGACTACCTGCACGTATGTTAAGTCCTAAGCCATTTCTCTTTCATTTGATCACCAAGGTGTATATGAATGTTCACCTAAACCTGGCACACCCTATTGCTTAGAGTACCTAAGTAGTCATTTTGATCTTTTCATGACTCTTTAAAAAGAGAAGAGATCATTGAGCACTTGTCCTTTCATGCTCGTTTAAAATTGAAAGTGACTAGAGTCATCTTTTTCCTGTTTCTCGACTCTTGAAAAATGAAACAACAAAATTTGGTTTCAGTGTCATAAAATTAATCACCTATGATCACAGGCCCGTTAAAAGTTTTATTACTTGGCCTGTTGTTATTTTCCTTAGATTTTTATCTTGGAGCCTTCAATTGGCTATTCGTTTTCCTTTCTGTTTTGATATACAGTCACGGTGGCAGAACCATCAATTTCGTCATCCTCATTGCCTCCTAGTGGTAGTTCTTCCCTGGAAGTTTCTTTTGAAACCCCTCAGTCCACTAGGTCTATCAAGTTTTCATAGCCTATTCTCCCGTCTGTCAAGCCTCTTGCTACTCGATCTCCTCCTGAAGAGCCAGTTGAATTCAATTGGCCTCCTTCTAGTGCTTGGTCTGGTTTTAGGGAAGGAGATTTTCCTCCTCTTACGTCGGGCTCACCATTTTTTTCTGCTAATGTACCTCCTAGTCCCCATAGTCTTTTTGAAGATCTTACGGCAGAGTTAGACATGGATTCATCTAGTCCTATTGGTAGTGAAGGAATGCCTGTTTCTACAAGAGAATATCGGCTTTTTTCAGAAGATGTCCCTCATGTTTCTACTCAGTCTTCTCCACCGTCAGTGTCACTTCCGCTTGGATATAGGTCCTTGAGTCAGATTATGTCTGGTGTTGCATCCATGGCACAATCCAATACATTAAATTATCCTCAGAGTTTCATCCTGCCTTCGTTAGGACTATCACCTTCAACACCTAGTTCGTTGGTTACTGTTACATCCATTCCAGTCCAACCGACTATCTGTGTGGCTTCATTCACACCAGTTGTTACCACTTAGTCGTCAGGATCTTTTCACAGTCGCAGGTCTTTTTTTATCAATCCTACGTGGCTTGTTAGTCTTAGTCCTAGTAGATCACAATCTAGTGTTGCAGAGGCCCCACCTACTTCTAGTGCCGTTTCCACTACCCTGGTGATTCTTGGTGGCCTTAATTTTGAAGAGTATCTGTTGGTTGTTCAGCAACAGAGCTCTCAGGGTTCTCATCCGCTCCAAGCTCCTGGAAATCCTCAATTCCATCACTATGATGTTGTCGGTAATCCCGTCTATTCATTCCTGCATCATTATGATGTGTATGGTAATCTTGTCTATTTGCCTCCTATTGATCTTCATTGGGCTGTTTATGATCCTTATCAGACCGTTTCTCATCTTGGACCCACCTTACCTATGCAACCCTCTGGCTTGCAAGGACAACCCTCATTGGGACAACATTTAGCTTAGCAAGGCCGTGCCTCTGGTCCACAGGGACAAACTTATGGTCCACAAGGCCAACTTTCATAAGGTCAACCTTTGTTCCAACATGGTCAACCCTACGGTCCATCTAGTCAACCTCAGAATCAACCAAGACCATCTTATGCTCCTAGGGGGAAAATCTGTCCTCCACAGGGACAACCTTTGGCACCACAACCGTCTCCACACGTTTCATATGGCCAAAAAATTGTGCCACAAGGACAACCCTACGCTCCTCCTCTAGGTCAACCTGGTTATCAGGGACAACCTAGTCCATCACAAACATTAGGCCAACCTTTCCCATAATGGCAACCCAGTGGCCCTCAGTACTTGGTTCAACCAGCTCAGCAACCGATTCAACCTGCTCCTCAGTCGGTTCCATTATTTCAGTAGCCAGTTCTACCCATTTATAGTCAACCAGGTTTACCCACTCAATCTACTCATTCGAGTTTGCCTACTCAACCACAAGGCGCTTATTACCGTCACGGTTCATATCAACCGGTATATAGTGTGCCCCAAATTTCTTACCCTCAAAATCAACCTGTATATCATCAACCTCAAAGCCATGCTAACATTCCGTAGCAGACTCCATATGCTTCTTAGCAAGGACCTCAATGGTCTACTCCCACTCAGTATCCTGGTCCTCAACCCCAGTATCAACCGAATTATCCTGCTTCTAACCCCTATGATCCGAATCCTCCGAGATAGAATTTATGAGGATAGAATCTCTCTCGGACTGGGTGGAATGTAAACACGGGTCTTTATCAGAGACCTCTGATGACTTTCAACACTCAATTACCATTTCTTGCTACGTTGGAATTACCTGATGTGTCAAAGTTAACGAATGATACCATTCTTCATAACCCATATTGGCCTCCAGTTCTAACCAATATTCCTGGTGATTGTCCTAAATTTGAGGGCAATTCTGGCAAAGACCCCCAAGCACATGTTATGACTTACCATTTGTGGTGTTCCTCTAACTCTTGGGTTGACGATTCTATTCGACTCTGTCTTTTCCAACGAACTCTTACTGGTGCCACCGCAAAGTGGTACATTGAGCTATCTCGTGGCGTCTTCCAAGAATTCATTTCCTTAGCCATGGCATTCTTTACGCATTTTTAGTTACCAGTCCGCTATGAGACTGGGACGCACCTCCTCACTTCATTGAAACAAGACCGAGTTACTCATATCTCAGATCATATTCATGAGTGGCGACATCGTCATCGCATGATCAAATTTGAAATTCATAATCATCTTCTGACTCATTGGTTCACCACCTCCTTTGTCAAAAAAATTGCAAAAGACATAGCCATGGGAGCATGTGTAACCGAGGAACAAGCCATTGCTTACGCCCAGTACCTTGATCTTGTGTACTCTTAGTCTAGCACATTGTATGATATCTTGCCTGATGCTCCTTGACCTGGAACTTCTAAACCACCAGCAAATCCATCCGTCAATGGTATTATTGGTTTCGTATCTCATCCTACAAATAATGATTCTAAAGGTAAAAAGAAGGGTAAAGGTAAGGCCAAAGCCGATACCCTGAAATAGGATTCTCAGAAGCCTCGTGCTGGCGATGGTTCTCAATGCAAGCCGAAGTACCCTTGTTTGATTTGTGATGACGAGCACTTCACCAAGGACTATCCTAGACGATAAAGTGATCCAATTTCTCAAAGGCACCCAGGCAGCTCCGGTCATTCTTAAAGAATGCTTCCCATCTTAGCAGACCCAGATGGTAGAGCAACCTCAGTCCTCTGCCCCATTTGGCTCTCAGGTGTTCATGATGAATGGTTCTGCATCCATTTCTATTGCTACTCAGTCGAAATATTATACTAGATTGTGTCAGGCCATGAGGAAGGAGATCGTTGATGGTCCTCCTCATTCACTTGTTTCTGACCCTATTTAGTTTGAAAGGCCCAATGTTGAATCCGTTGTACAACCACCATCCAAAGGTGTACTCCGCAAGTCTTCTTATAATCCCAATGCCCGTACCGTTCACCATTACAATATTGTTAAGGATTTGTCTCAGATTTCATCCATGATGTCCACGTTACAAGCACTTCAGAGTCCATCTTAATGGAAAGCTTTGTTATCTACGATTGGCGGGATTGATCCTGATGATACTAGCCTTCTTGCTTTCGATCTAGAGAATTTCGTTCTACGATTTCTGCATATTATTGCACTCATTATCCAAGTTGTTATTAATGGTCTCAACATCCATCGAGTAATTGTGGATGAGGGTGCATCAACTTGTGTAATGTCATCTTCGTGTTGGAAAGCTATTGGTTCTCCAGCCTTGAATTCATCACCAAATGCCCTTGAAGAATTTGATTGAAGAGAATCAAAGCCTTTAGGTGTTTTCGCTAGTTTACTGATTACTTTGAAAGGGAAGACAGTCAATGTCAAGGTAGAAGTCGTTGATGCTAAACTCAATTATAATCTTCTCCTCGGTCACAGTTGGAATCATGCCATGTTATGTGTTCCGTCCACTCTCTTTTGTGTTCTAAAATTTCCACATGAAGGAAATATTGTTACTGTTGATCAATTTTCCTTCTTCACCTCTTCTTTCGAGAACAACGTTCCGTATGTGGATCATATTCCTACTCCCTATGAGAGCATGGGGCTGAGTATTTTTAAGGATCCTTCCCTCATCAGTATTTTTCCCCTTCCTATGCCAAACACTATTCAGATCCATATGATCTCTCAGTCTGATGACCCATGGATTATTCCTTCGCCTGAACAAATTGATTCCTTCAGAGATTTGATGTTGTTGAGTCTGATTGAGATTGACTATTGTAAACTCATTGCGGCTTTAGAAACTCCGTCCTTTGATCATGCTCCTTTGAGCATGTCTCTTGACATTTATTCTCAATCCCCCTCGCTTGGCGATTCGGATTCACCTGATCCTTTGAAAGAAGTTTTTCCCTCCAATGAAGCCATCATGGAAACTATGTCTCTTGAGGATTTTCCATGGGATGATGGTCATCATTGTTCCTCGTTCTTTCCTGGCCTCGGGGCCATGTCTACTTGTCTTGAGTATTTTTCATCTCAGGTTCCTTCTCCTTCGCTTCAAATGCCTGTTCTGACACATGACGTCTTACAGAAGGTAACTTGAGTAATATTACACAGATGATGCCTATTGACATTTCTGTTAAACCAAGAATCATCGAGAACATCCATATCGGGGTCACTTGTTCTTCTGATGAAGTACAAGTTTATACTAGCCTTTTCCAAGAGTTCCATGATGTCTTTGCATGGTCATATGAAGAAATTCCTGGCATTGATCCTAGTATAATGGTGCATGAAATACCTACTTACCCTGGTTCAAAACCTATTTGCTAGCATGTTTTTCCTGTGCACCCTAGAAATGTTGCTCCCATCAAAGGTGAAGTTGAAAAGCTTCTCAGAGCTAGTTTCATTTATCTGATTCCTTTGACAGAATGGGTCTCTAATATTGTTCTTGAGATAAGAAACAGGGAACCATTCGAGTCTGTGTTGATTATTGTGATATTAATCGGGCTTGTCCCAAGGATAATTATCCTACTCCCTTTATCGATCAAATCATTGAAAACTGTGCTGAGAGTGAGATTTTTTCCCTCATAGATGGTTTTTTTGGTTATAATCAGATTAACATTCTCCCAATTGATCAACATAAGACTAACTTCATCTGTCCTTGGGGTGCTTTCACAAATAAGAAGCTCCCTTTTGGCCTAAAGAATGTTGGATCCACATTTCAGCGAGTGATGTCGTATGCTTTTCACGATATTTGTCACATCATTTAGCCTTATCTGGATGACCTTCCTGCTCATTCAGCTAAGCGTATGGACCATCCTGACCATCTTCGTCAGATTTTTCTTCATTGTCGATGTTACAAGATTCGGCTTAATTAGCACAAGTGTGTCTTCTATGTTGATTTTGGTAGACTCTTGGGGTTTATCGTGTCCAATGTAATATTCCAAAAATTTAGCCTTCATTTAAATGGAATATTATAGTTGGTTTCATCACTAGGTAGGTGAATAAATGGGTGGGGAAGCCCATAAAATTCTTTAGGAGGAATAATAACACTCCTATTGTGAAAGCAGGAATATTAAGCAGCTAGATTAAGCACCTTTGGATGTGAACAGGGATTGGATCATGTTGATTAAGTCAACTTTGACCAAGTCAACAACGTTATCATGGAGGAGTGGCCTTTATGATGACACAACACAGTTTTAGTGGAGGACAACTTGCATGAGCTTGGTGGCAAGTATGTATGGGACCTAATGTGATGAGGTTCACTAGCTATATATGGAGAGGATGGCAGCCTTTGTTATTTATGTTTTTAGATTATTATTTTGATATTGTTCTATTTAGACTTTTGCTTCCTCTTGATGTTTAGTAGGGTTGTTGTGCTATTTAGCACAAGGGTGTTCCTGATCCAGAATCCCTACCTCATCCTTAGGGAAGGAGAGGTTCTTTGAGCTGCATTTCCTCATTCCGAAATTTTGGCCAAGCTACCTTCTTCAGCTGTAGCGGAGTTTGTGTTTAGAGCTGGGTTGTGTTGCAGGGTACAGTAAAGGAGGATCACATAGAGATATTTATGGGCTTGTTTTTCAGTGGAGAGGTAGCCTATCCATTAGAGGATCAGAAAGGAGGGCTCCTGGGCATATTTTCACATATTTGGCATCAGGCCAACCATCTACCATCCCTCATCATGCAGTCACAATTATGAACTGCGTTATTTTTGGAGGCAATTGTTGGGAGGGTTCATTGAGCTCATTAGGAGGGTCCATTTCTGAGTAGAGCGATCAGCCTTCTATTTAGAAATACTATTTGAGGAGTACATCATCATTTTAGATTTGTCATAGCCTCATTCTTTTCAGATCCATTTTGTAGTGACATCTCAACCCCAGGGTTATTTGTCACATTGTATATTTCTTGGTATTTCTAGCAATCTTTTCCGGATTGGCTAGAAATCATGTATTAGAGCCCACATCTTCTTTTTTGGGAATTCATTTTGTTTCTATCAGCCATATTCCATTTATGTATTTTTATAGAAGAAACTACACTAATATATACAACGTTGTCACTACTCTCCGGCATTCTATATAGTTGCAGTAACTCATGTGTTGATTGTTCTGATCATTGAAGGATTGTTCTTATTGCTTGAGTGGCTTGTCCTTCAAGATATTTTTGTATTTTTTTGCTTATATATTAATAAAATGATGGCTACATATTTATCCCTCTCATTTCATGATCAAATTTGTTGTGTTTTACATTATTATGTCTTGTATTGTTGTTATTTCAAATTTGGAATATTACAGTGGTATCAGAGCATAATCTTCACTCAGCCTGTGCATTCAAGGCATTATGCCATTAGAAGGAGAATATTATTCTCACAGAAAAGAGAATATGTACAGAAGAAACAAAGGCAAGACTCCATTATTTGGAGAAATGAAGGAAGAGAGGATCTCACAGCTTCTTTTCCAAACTGTGAAAAATATCAAAGAAGATCTCAAGGAGATGAAAGGGGAGAGGTGTAGAAAAATTCCAAGAGGGTTTGAAAGTGAAGCAAGCCCTAGATATTCATAGGATGGGTGTGGACATGTAATATCCCAAAATGGGAACATGCAGCAATACTTCACACAATATAATAACTTACAGTAAGATAGACAATAAATCTAAGTACAAATCAGAGTATGCAGAAAGAGCTGAGCCATTTTATTATATTGGAGATGAATCAGTTACACAAGTACAAGATATAGGAATATCTAGCCAAAAATATGAGCTAAGATCACCTAGAAAACATGTGTGAAGCAAGTATAGCGTAACTGTTGATGCTCTGCAGCAAATACTGTGTTGTCTCTTCAGCAGAATATAAACATGGAGTTGCAGGCTGAAAAGAGAAATGAAAATCTACTCATAACTCAAGCTTTGATGATGCCAAGATTCAAGATTTGGCCACTGTGATGGATTCCCAAGATAACCCAGAAAGGATTTTCCAGGTCTGCAACTTTGGAAAAATCACCTCCCCAGGGTTTGATCCTTGTGTTGGGGTTCTATGTTTTGATAGATTGGCTAACCAAAAGACAAGGAAAAATTAGAACCAATATTTAGAGTTCCAAGATCTAGTCCTCCTGTTCTCAGAGAGGGATCTCTCAATTTTTTTGCAAAGATATGTCTTGTTTGCTTTTAAGTATTGATTTTAGACTAGTTATTAAGTGCAAGTGATTGTTTGGTTTGTTTGTTTGGTTGGATTGGTACTGCAGAACATGAAAGGTATAGGAAAGATAGGTAGAAAGAAGAAGTGTAATTTTCATTGGGTAATGGAGTCAAAATGAAGTTGGTAACAGGCTCATAAATGGATATGGGATATTAAAGGGAAAATCTAACTTGGCCACAGGATCCTTTGGTTTTTGTGAATGAGATGGACATTAATGGTTTGAAAAGAGAGTTTGAATTCTCAAGAAAGGGAACTTAAAAACATAACTTGAACATAAAGAGGTATTTGATAGACAGGGCTAACAATGAATTCTACAAACCACACTTTAAGCAAATCATGACTTTAAGAGAACTTTCAAAATGAAATCTAAGATTCAGAAGCACATCCTATTTCCTCAAAGATTTTATTTCAAAGGACTTAGAAAACATAAAAGATTCACTGATTGCAGTCATAGAAGAGGGAATGCCTAATACATCTATGTTCACAACTATAAAGACCTTTAAAACAACTATTTAATCAGGGACAAAGGGTATGATCAAAACAGACCTCCTTGGCTAACTATTAACAATGGTACTTCAAAGGGAGACTTCACTAACAGGTTTCAAGTGGCAGCAGACAAGCAGTGAAAACCATAAATCATGTTGGAACCAACTATTTGAACTATTAGGGAAATAAACAAGCATGAGGACTAAAGAGAGAGATTAAAGACTCTAAAATACCTCAACAGAAGAAAAAATAAAGTAGTGAAGGATAAACAGGTCTAAGGTGTTTCCAGGAGTCATTTCTTAGCCTAAAATTTTTATCCTACTGTAGTAAGAAATTATGAAACATAATGAAAACAGGAAAAACAATAGACAGTTCAGAATACATCACCAACAACCAAGCTCAGGGATCCAATGATAGAGCCTTCTCAAGAACAAGCATGTCACAACATCATCAAGCTTCCAAGACTTCAATTTCTTCTTCAAATTCAACAGACTATGTATTATTTCAGAGAGTTTTCAGTATTACAACTAGTGACCAACCAACAACTTCTCATCTTCCTCGGAAGTATTTATAGAAGAAATGAGGAGGTGGGAGTGTTTTAGGATTGAAGTGTAATAAATTCTACACTAAATGCAACTCCTAGTCTTGAAAACCATGCAAGGCCTAAGGCAAGAGAGCATTGAATTATGATTCTGTTCCATTTACTCTGTTTCTGTCTTTTTAGGCTTAATATGCAAAAATATTGACTTCGAGGCCTATTTATCCTTTACAATAACTTCACTGACAGTTTAGAGTTTTTTCTTTCTTTGGTAATAACTTTTCAGGTGTCTTTATGCAAATATCTTCGAATTGGGCAATAAGTAGGCCTTCTTTTGATTTATTAAGGCTGTAGGTGGCTCTTTGGTAGCTGCAGAATTCAATTATCCCCTTTGATGTGGCTCTGAGGTGTCCTTGGACTGATATTTTCCTCTATTTTTTCCTAAAACACCTTTAATCTGTCTTTGATCTACGTTTAGGCCTTTGATTTGCTGAGTTTGTGCTTTAATCCCTCAAAACTGTGTTAAAAACCTTTAATCCTTGATTTCTACTTTGATTTTATCCTTTGACACTGATACTCTTTGTTCTTCTGTCTTTAATGCTGATATTATTTCATTAATCGATTCACTGTGGTTTTGTTGTTTTGCAGGCGTGCGGAGGGTTTACAGAATATCACCGATGCTCATGAGGCACGAGAAAAATCATAGTTTTAAACCTTGCAGATCCCTTTTCTTTGTGGATAATTTCCTGTGGATCGTCATCCTTTGCCTTTCATTTCTTTTAAAATTGTATAAAAAACCTTTATAACCTGCAAAAAACAGACAAAAGTAAAGAAAATCCTGCGAAAATAGGTTGAGAACTGCTTTGGAGGCTTTGGGTGCAGGGGCGAATGAGAGCCGTTGGATTAGAATAATCAACAGTCGAGATTGCTTGATCAAGTCATTTTTAGAAGAAGGTTGGGTGAAAATCGAAATGGTGGTAAGATTAAGTCAGGGCCGTTCAATTTTCGGAGATCGACGGTGGAGAACTCTTAAAGGAGCGTTTGGGAGAAAGGGCGAAGGGAAAATGACTCGAGGTTGGGATTAAATGGAGATCGTACGATCTCAGAGATCGATGGCCAAGATCCAATCTGGAGTTATATTGCGGAGGGGGGAGTGGTATAGCGGAAGACCATTAGTGGTCTTTGCGCGGGCTCTGGGGGTAAGGTGGTTTTAGCTTTTGGAATGCAATATAGGTGAGTGTTCGACACATGGATTCTCAAAACCACTTTTATCTCTTAAAAGTTGTGCACTGTGAGGATGGCTCAAAAATTACATGAGATTGACTTTGGGATGTTGGATTAAGGGCTCCAGATCCAACGGTGTGGGTAGAGCGCGATGGATGAAAAAGCTGCGGGGTAAGGAGTATGTGGGACCCATGGTGGAGAAAGGCGCAATTACATGAAAACCAAGTTTAAAACTGATTATGCACAAGAGTATGGTTTTCAATGAAAAAATTTAAAACTTTGCGCATGGGTAAATACATAGGAAGATAGTGAAAATGAGAGGAAAAGGGGGCGTTGGTGGTGGGACCGGGAGTAAGGAGGAGGAGATCAGCGAGTTAAATGAGAGACGTTAGATCACGATATAGATCAACGATGGAGATTGAAGATGGGTCAATGATGGAGGGCTTAATGAACGGAGCACGATGCGATCTCAGCCATCGGTTCTTGTGGATTTTGACGGATGAGATTAAATCGGGAATCGACATTGGAGGAAACAAGGAAAGGGACTTAAGTCTTTTTGTTTTTCCGATGCGATGGAGTGATGTGATGTGGGCCGTCCGATCTAAAGAAATATTGATGGTGGAGATTGAATCGAAGGTCGGAATGGTGGAGGTTTATGTGATATAAGGGCGGGATTCGATGCAATGCTGGCCGTTGGATCTAGCGGGATGAACGATCAGGATTAAATCGCATCAGAGAATAGGAAGGAGGCAAAAGCATCGGGGCTTTTGAATTTGTGATATGCGATTATGCGCTGGTCGTCGGATCGGTATGAGAGATCAATGGCCAGGATTGAATCGGCGGGTACGATGTTGGAGGGCTCTGAGTGACATGCGATTAAATCTTGGCCGTCAGTTTTGTGGATTCGATAGCTGAGATTTAATTGGCAGATCTGCATCGAAAGAGGAAAAGGAAAAATGTGATTTGCCGATGCGATGAATTTTTGCGATGCGATGATGTACCGACCGTCGGATCAAAGGGATGATCGACGATCTAGATTAAATTGGGAACTAGCATCGGTGGAAAGAAATACGATGGATGGGTGCGATGCGATGAGATCCTGGCCGTTGGATGAAGGTGGATCAATGACTGAGATTTTCTCGGAGGGATCGCATTGGGACTTTTGAAAGAGATAAAAAGGAAGGACTCATGTGAACTCACGATGCGATGAGCCGATGGCCGTTGATCTACAGAGATCAACAGCCTAGATTTATTTCAAATCATACTGTAGGGTTTATGAAAAAACAAAGGAAAAGGGGTTTGGGATAGAGTTTTTTAGACTTTTAGTTCCCGATTGTGGTGCTTTTAGGTCGTATGAAACAAAGAGATTAGGGGTTTAAAAGAAAAGGCCTATCGCAATCGGAGTTTTCAAAGTAAAAGGCAAATAAGGAAAATAGAAAACCCTAATTGCGATTGCGTGACAGGGGTTAACTCTAGGTTATGGCCTGGGTTTTATGCAGAGAAGGGGCTGGGGCTAAGGTTGAAAGGGGCTTAAGGCCTTAAAGTGTAAAAAGGTGATTTTTAGGCCAAAAAACATAGTTTTTAAGCCAAAATTGGGGTTGTGGTAGAGGAAAAAGGAGTTTATAAACCAAATTTTAGGGGAACAAAAGGTGTTAAAGGGATTTTGGAAGATTTTGAGGCCAAAATGAGGGATTTTTAGAGGAATTTGGTGGGGAAAAATGGGTGAAAATGGAAGTGTTGTAGGAGTGAAAATGATGGAAAATGAGGCCTTTTAAGCAGTTTTTTGTCTTGGCAAACAACAGATTTTTAGGAGTAATAATGGAACAACAGTGAAGATTAATTCAAAGGAAAGAAGAACATCATGTTAGCCCCTTATAAATTTTTTGAAATGAAAAGTAAGGGGCTAAATTGTTTCTGAGCCTTCAATGAATGTATCTCCCCTGGAGACACATCATCCTTAAAGTCTCCTGTGCCTTTGCCCTGTGATGAAATCCCCTATGCTGATTCCCATTATGAAGCCTCTCTAATTGCAAAAAATTGTGCTCCTGAAGGCCTGCATTTGCCCCTTGTATCCCTGCAGAATACCCCATTTTAACCCTTTATTCCCCCTTGTCAAAATTCCCCTATAACCTTTCTAAATCATACCCACACCCTTTGTTTAGCCAAATTTCCCCTTCTTCCCTCTATTGTTACCCATTTTCAGGCTCAAATTTCATTAAAAAGGGCCAAAAAACCCATACTCTGCACCTTGTGGTGTTAGCCCCCTTCGGCCCTAGCCCCCTGTATATTTTTCCTCCACGTGACGCAGTGCCATAACCAGGAGCCAGGGTAGGAAGCGCTTATCTCATATGTTCATCGGGCACGTTTTCAATAGTTGACCTAAACAAAGTGGACGGCAATTGCTGCTCCCGCAGCAACCATCATTTAACCCATTCACCGCGCGATCAAAGATCTGCTATCCATTCGAATGATGATTCGACGATCCATATTCTCCCGTTCGCCTATGGTCCCTGCACCCGAGCACTGTTCGAAAACTGCTGGTCTCCATCGCACCACTTTTGGAGGTCGGGCAGTATTATTATTTTTGGAGCGATTCCATACATCATCCGATGCGTGGCACCAGTATGGCTGGAAAACCACCCTCCCATCACGCATTAAAGTTCGTCCGTGGACACAGAGCGATATTGTTGTGCGTTGTCCGATTTGGGGCGGGCAATTCAACGACGATCGCTCCATGAAGCTGCGCACACGATAATCCATGGCCACAGTACCCCTGGCCCACCATTCATCGCCCTATGACGCATTCCCAGCCGTCGATCTCCTCCTGAGATCGGACGGTCTAGATTCAAAATCAGCCTGCCATTGTACCGTGCCGCCATGTCGCTCATTCCACGTGTTTCCGCCCACCCTCCATATATATTCATTCAAACAATAATTTTCGAAGGTTTTTCATTTAAATCTGCTGCGCTCCGCCAAATTTCACCATTTTCCACCGTTGGCCCGCATTTTTCCACCTTTCACGAGTTGCACAGCCATTTTCACTGTCCGCACTACATCCACCACCCCCATTCATTGTTTTCTTAACTTTTTTTCGTATTTTGCAGGGTTTCAGAAAGGCGGAAAACTGCCATGGTTCATATGTATCATTGTAAATGGTGCATTTTGTAGAGAAAGTTGAATTTGGAAGCTGGTACTATAGGGAAATGTCAGGAAAGGTGGCAGCAGTATAAATATTATCAAAGAACAGTTCAATCTCCGCGAAAACCTATCCGATGCCATTAAAGCCCAAATTTTGTAGATTGAGACATTTATGAAGCGACAGAGAAATACCAGCCAATGATCAACGAGTTTAACATTCAGTAATTGAAGATTTTTGAGCCTTAATACAGTGGTTTAGAGGCAAAGCACTAGATTAATGACATCATGGATTACACAGAGGGTACAACACGCAGAAAACCATATCATCGGGGTTTTTACATCAGCAGAATGTTTTCCCACGAAAGGACAAAGTGCCCATGCAGTGTTCAATCTATGCCGTGTTCTAGAGATATTTTCTGCCCTGACAACAGTCCTGGTGCTATCAAAGCATTTGTTTCACAAGAATGGCAGACTTGAATCATTGATTTATTTTTGTTCAGTTTGCTAGAAGTACTGCATAATGCTGCAACAGAGTACATCAGAGACATACCTGGAGTAAATGGAAACCTGACGAAGACCATTCTTTCACCCAAGAGTGCTACAGATTAATGCACAAAATTTATACAGAGTGGGCTTCGGCCTTCTTCCTCTTCTGAGTTTTTAATGTTGCATTTATTTTTTCACCTACCTTCTCTGTTCCACTGGAGCTATAAATTCATGAAGAAACTCATTGTAATGGTTGTTGATCAGTTATTAGAAAATTGCAAGTAGATTCTTTTGAGAAGAAATCTCTGTGTAAAGTTGTAAGATAGGCTGAGGAATATGGTTTCAGACTAAGTATTCATCTATTGGCAATGTTGTACTTGACTGGAATTGCTATTTAATATGACAAGCACATTTCTTTGGATCCTGATCTAAAGCAGCGGTGATGTTTTCCTCTCTGTGTTTTAATCCATTTCATTTCGTTTCTACTGGCTTGCATCAGAATATTTGCATAGGTTTTACCCTTGTTAGGTACCTTATGTTTCTACTCTCCTTACCTTTGATGTTTTCTACTAAATGTGTTATCTAAGAAATTATTTCAGTTGATTTAAACAGTGTAGTGGATGTTATTTCTTGCTCTCTGATGTATGAATTAAATGAATATGTTCTTAGATGTTATTGTTAGGATTTAGCTGGAAGATTTGGGAACACTGGGGATTAGAGTTAGCCCTGTCCACTAGGATCCTTGTGCGACCAACTGGTCTTTAACTTTGTGTCCTGAATCTGTGTTGCGTCCTCCTCTACTACCATTCCACACCACACTATCATCTTTAAGATCCAACGTTTTAGATGACTAGCCCAATTGAAAGCATGCCTATTGATTAGCAAGCAAATCCTTTCCTGAATCCATTGCCCAATGGTTTTGAATGCTCCCTGGAATACTTCACTTCTGACTTAATTCTCTTTTCTCATCGTTGTCTTACATTGAACCCTTCTTTCTTGATAACCAACAACCAATCAAACAATCAAACAAACAAACCTCGTGCCTATAACTAGCCTAACATCTTAAAATTTGAGCTTCAAAAACATAAAACTTTTGCTTATACAGAGAGATCCCTCTCTGGACCTAGGAGGGCTAGATCTTGAGGTCTGAAAGTGGTTTGATTTTGTCTCATCTTTTGGTCTTGCCAATCTGGCCAAAACATGGGAACCCCAACATAATGGCGACTCCGCTGGGGAAAAATCTGAGAGCCTATAACTAATAGCTTTTGTCTGTCACCCATCATTGTCACCAACATAATGGCGACTCTGCTGGGGAATTCTAAATATTTCTCACCTTCCACATCATAAGAGCCTCAGAAACCTACAATCTCTGGTTAGGTTGGCAGTTAAACACTCCTATTCACGCATCAACCTCTATACCATTTGTTGTGTTCTCCCACACTCTTAGACATAGTCTAGAAAGGGCTAGGTAGCCTCTAGATCTCACACTCTTTTAGAGGTGACATATCTGGTAAATTCCCTCCCAGTCAATCTCTGGTTAGATTTTGCTCTGTTTTCAAGATATCCTTGAAAAGGGATATCTCATAAGCACTGTGGCGGATAGTGTACCCTCCAGAAACATCCTAAACCTTTCCACCTGGAAACTCCATAGTTCCTAAATGATTTAAAGACTCCACTGGTGATCAGTAGGCCTACTGATTATCTTGGTTTCACACAAGACTCCACTGGGAGACCAGCCTCCATAATAACATCAACCACAATAGAAGTAACAAGTAGGGTTAAGCTGCTTGGTTAGAAAACAACATTCTGGCTTCAAGAACCATTCATACAAGAGCTTATCCTAACCCAGACCCACCTGAAATAGTTGACAACCCTGAGAGCATCCTCAAGGGATCTCCTACACCTAAACAATCAACTATTTCCAGCCACATCCATAGAGCTAACTCTACTCCAGAAAACTTTACAGCTCTATTAGACCCACTTTTTTACCTAGGCACTCAAAGTAGCTTACCAAGAACTAGGTCATTCAGTGTTCTAGACCAGCCAGACCTTGAGTTTCCCGTTTCACCACCTCAAAGTGGTAAGCACCTTGGGAATAGATAGACCCCTCCGTCTACACCTCCTGATACATACCTCATTCAAAACTTGGGGCTTAGTCACCCTAGATCTGCTCATCAGTCTTCTGCTGGTCACAATATCCCTCATCCATATACCAGCTGCCCAAGTCAATCCTCTACCTCATCAAAACATCATCATGGCAGCCTGGTATGCACCTCTGGTTTTACCCCAGCCTCTAGTGCCTTTACCAAATGATTATCAATCAAAGATCCCACACTTCACTGCAAAAGATTCTACCACAGCCCAACACCATGTAGATAGGGTGGAGGATTCTTTTGACTACATGGAGATAGATGATGATACAGTCAAAATGAGAATCTTTGCCCAGAGCTTAGGAGGTGATGTGAAGAAATGGTTCAAGAGCCTACCTCCTAATAGTATCCAAGACCTTCCTACTTTATATCTGACTTTCATAAAAAAATGGGAGGTTAAGGCCAACCCTCGCCAGCTCCTAGCAGAATATATGAACCTTAAAAGAAACGTAGGAGAGAGTGTCCATGATTACACAACGAGATTTAACAACATTTACAATGCTCTTCCTCCACACATGAAACCTCCCCAGGGTATGGCTCTAGCGAAATACCCCGAAGGCTTTGATGCTGACATGGCCTACCAGCTTAGGGAGAGAGATTACAACATGTTGGAAGACATGCAAAAAGGAGCAGTGAGTGTAGAGGCTAATTTGATTGAGAAAAGAGCAAGATTGAGAGCTGAGAAAAGGGTAACATATAGAGATGACAATGTAGCTTCCACGTCTGACCCAAATTATGACCGCATGTCCAAAAACATGGAAAATTTATACCAAATGATGGAAAAAATGGTTGTCACAGTTAGTAACCAAAACATAAATCAAAACCATAACCAGAACCAAAACTTTAGAAGAAACAATGCCACTCCCAACAGACAAAGAGAATCAGATCAGCAAGTTATTCCCCCATTCCAAGAGAACTTTCTTGATGAAGATGAGGGAATCATATAAGAGTCTGAGGGGAACACAATAAATATGTTTGAAACAGAAGATTCAATCCATAACTGTTACACAGAAGAAGATCACCCCCCACCCTCTTATTCGGACAAGGAATGGTTAGAAACTGAGGATTACAGGTTAGGATTTGAAAATGCCATGATGCAGGTCAGAGAACAATATGAACTTAGAAGCCAAAAGAGCCAAGAAACTGCCAAACAAAAAGCTTCTGAGGTTACCATTAAGAAAAGGCCTGAGAAAAATTCTAAAGTGACCGTTGAAAGTAACAAATCAGCAGCTGAGAGTTCTGGAAATAAAAAAGAAAAAGACAACCAAAACACTGACACACAAGGTAAACCAACTAGCAGCACTAGCACTACAGTTAGTGCTCCTAATAAAACTGTCACAAACACTGTACATAATGAGAATCAGCACACTGATTCAGCCAATAAGGCAGTGGCTAACAAAATAGAGTCGAACATTCCAAAGAGTCAGTCTGCTTTCAATCTGGAGAGTGAGATTGCAAAAATTAAAATCTCTATCCCACTCTCTGAGCTGGCCACTCAGGATGTATATAAAGGCCAAATTTTGAAAGCATTAAATTTAGGTGAGAACAGTGACACTGTAAATCTGAGTGATGATCAACCTGCCCTTCTGTTTGGCCCAAAGATAGAAGGAAAGTTTCAGGAAGGGGTAGTGCCACCTTTCTATATCAGTCTCAATATCCATGATAAGATTCTCCACAATGCAATGCATGATTCTGGGGCATCACACAACCTGATGCCTAAAGTAGTGATGGAAAGATTAGGCCTAGAGATAACCCGTCCCTACAAAGACCTATATTCATTTGACTCTAGCAGAGTAAAGTGTCTTGGCTTGATCAAAGATCTATGTGTGAGCCTTACCCAGATTCTTTCAAAATGTATCATCATGGATGTTGTGGTGGCAGATGTGCCACCTAAGTATGGCATGTTATTATCAAGATCATGGGGAGCCAAGCTGCAAGGAACAATGCAGATGGATGGGGCTTATGCCACAATCCCAATCTTTGGCCAACTTAGAAGACTGTAGAGGGAGGCACAAATGAAATTCCTGGTTAGTAGCCTTGAAAAGCCTGAAAATTCTCCTCTATACTCTGTACATAGAGACCTGGATTCCTTTATCTTTTGCAATGATGAATCTTTGGGGGGACCAGAATCTGAAAGCATAGATACAAGCAAAGGTACACATGATGAAATAGAGACAATGGACTTTAACATAATGGCTACCCTAGACTCAGAGGAGGAAGACGTAGAAAACTTTGAACAGTGCACTGAAACAACGACGCAAAGTGAACCAGAAACAAAACGCAATCAGCTGGCTAGTCACCTCTCTAATTTCCACACCCATGACGAAAAAAAAAACAACCCATAGCCTAGTATAGCTCCTATAGTGCAACATAATGGCTAACCCAGCTGTAAGGGAGAAGGTGATGATAAAACGAAAAATTAACCCTTGTGGGAGATGAATTTCGATGGGTCCTGCACCAAGAGGACCGCTGGAGTAGGAGTGTGGATACATAACACAGAGAGCAATCACGCAAAGAGCCATGCCCACAACCTACACTTCAAATGTACAAACAATATTGCAGAATATGAGGCTCTTATCCTAGGCTTAACTATGTTGAGAAAACTAGGGGCCCATAGGATAACTGTGCATGGGGACTCTGAGCTGATTATCAAATAGGTGAATGGTGAATACATAGCGAAACATCCTAGACTGAGAGCTTACAGGAATGACACTATGGATTTATTGAAAACATTTGTTGAATACGAATTAGTGTTTGTTCCTAAGAGTCAAAATGTCATTGCAAATGGATTAGCATGCCTATCTAGTTCATACCCTAGGACTCCAAGCGACCAACAACTCATCATTCAGACCAAATTCAGACCTGCAGTGTTGGACAATGAAAAATATTGGCAGGTTTTTGAAGGAGATAAATAGATTGAAGATTTCTTGGTAGGCAGAAATGAGTTTGAATTTTCTGATTCAGACTCCAAATCTGACGGTAGCTGCCTAAGTGAAGAGTCCTCAGAAGAGGAAGAAACATCCTACAACATAGAAATAAACTCTTTAAACGAACAGACTGGAAATCCAAATGAAAAATGTGAAAACGCAGATAGTGAAGAAGTAGAGGTGCTGCAGACCAAAGATCAGAACATACCTCGAGGTTTGGCACCTTTAGAAGACCTTTTTGACTTCGATGATGTAGCAAAAAATCCCACTTTAGAGCATGCAGACTCTGATGTCGAGGAATGCAACATAGGCACTGAAGATAGACCCAAGATTATCAAATTGGCTAAGTCCCTGCCTGCAAACATGAAAAAGAAATACATTGACCTATTCAAGGAATTCATTGATGTGTTTGTTTGGATTTATTAAGATTTGAGGGCCTATGACACAAACATCATACAACATAAAATACCCTTGAAAGAAAATCAAAGGCCCTTTAGACAAAAAATCTACAGAATAAACCCAAAACAATTTCCTGCAGTGGAAAAAGAGATTAAGAAGATGTATGAGGAAGGTATAATTGTGTCTGTGAGGTTCTCTGATTGGGTATCAAACCTAGTGGCTGTGAGAAAGAAAACAGGGGATATCAGATTGTGCATAGATTTCAGGAATCTTAATAGAGCCTCACTCAAAGACAATTACCCTTTGCCAAAAATGGAACATATTCTTCAGAGGGTAGTAGGCTCTAAAAGGATCTCCCTGCTAGACGGTTTCTCAGGTTACAACCAAGTCTTAGTAATCCTAGAAGATCAACTCAAGACAGCCTTTACCACTCCATGGGGTACCTTTATGTATGTGAAAATGCCCTTTGGACTGATGAATGCTGGAGCCACCTTCCAAAGAGCAATGGACATAGATTTTTCAGATGAGATAGGGCACTTCATTGTTATTTACTTAGATGACATAACAGTCTATTCCAAGACTGAAGAAGAACATCTAAAACATCTGAGAAAAGTGTTTGAAAAATGTAGGAAGTTTGGGCTGTCATTGAACCCCAAAAGACTGTATTTGGGCTACAAGAAGGAAAAATTCTGGGCCACATTATATCTGAAAAGGGAATTAGGATAGACCCACAAAGAGTTGAGGGAATACTAAAATCATACACCCAAGAAACATCAAAGAGCTACAGTCCTTTATTAGGAAGATCAACTTCCTTAGGAGGTTTATTCCCAATCTAGCTGAACACCTTAGAAATATGACTAACATGCTGAAGAAAGGCGTAGGAGTTAAGTGGACTATTGAAGCTAAGAAATATTTTGAATAAGTAAAGCTTGCACTAACCTAGGCTCCTGTCCTAATCAGCCCAGATTTCTCAAAATATTTCCTGATTTTTTCATTTGCCTCCAAGCATACAATAGCTGCGGTTCTACTGTAGAAAAATCCAGAGGGAATGGAACAGCCCATTTCTTTCTTCAGCAAAGCGCTCAGGGATGCACCCTTGAAATACAACATAATGGAAAAACATGCCTATGCTCTGGTTAAGGCCTTGAAAGACTTTAGGGTGTACATACTGCATTCCCACACCATAGCCTATGTGCCAAATATAGTGGTTAAAGACATATTGTCCCAAGACCCAGATGGGAAAAGGGGCAAATGGATTGCTGTGATTTTGGAATACGACCTTGAGATAAAACCCACCAAACTGATCAAAGGTTAGGGCTTAGCACAACTGATAGCTGAATCAAATCTACAAGCCCTAGACATTAACATGGTACATGCCTTGGATGAGCAGCAAAGATTGCTTGATCCCACTGTTGAGGAAAGGTTTCAGAGCTCTCTGTGGTATTCTGACCTTCTGTATGTGCTTACACACCTCAGTGCCCCTCCTGAACTATCAAAGACCAAGGCCAAATTTTTAAAGCTGAAAGTTAGGAGCTATTGCATATTGAATAATTGCTTATACTAGAAGAATCCAAATGGCCTATTGCTTAAATGTTTGCCTGAAAATGAGGCAGAGAGGATTAAACAAGAATTCCATGCAGGAGAGTGTGGAGGCCACCTGATCTGGAAGGCTACTGCAAACAAAATACTCAGAGCTGGTTACTATTGGCCTACTCTCTTCAATGATATCCATAAGATGATAATTGCCTGCCACAAATGTCATATTTTTGAGGGCAAAAAGAAACTCCTCCCCTTACCTCTACAACCCATCATTGTTGAAGGTCCCTTTATGCAATGGGGCCTAGATTTCATAGGAGAAATTCACCCTGCTTCTTCTGCACAACACAAATGGATCTTAACAGCCATAGAATACTTCACTAAGTGGATAGAGGCCATACGTACTAGGAATACCATAGATTTAATCATCATTAGGTTCCTAGAAGGTCATATCCTCTCTCGGTTTGGTTGCCCAAGGAAAATAATCACTGATAATTCTACTGCTTTCGGATCCAAGAAAATGGTGGATTTTTGTCACAGGTATCAAATAGCACTCGGTCATTCAACTACCTATTACCCTCAGGGTAATGGATTAGCTGAATCATCAAACAAGAGCCTGGTGACCATCATCAAAAAGATGCTGGAAGAGAACAAAAATTCATGGCATAACAAGTTAGTACATGCCCTATGGGCTGACAGGCTTACAACAAATAAATCTATTGGCATGTCTCCATATCAGCTTGTTTATGGAACAGAAGCAGTGTTTCCCACTAGCCTTGGAATACCAGTGATTAAACTTGTTCAAGAGATACAAACAGAAGAAGAAAACATGGTGAGGAGAATAAACCAAACAATTCATCTCCAACAAACAAGGGAAGAGGTCTATAACAGAGCAGTGAGAGTTCAAGAGAACATAAAGAGGCTGTCTGACAAAAGAACCAAAGCTGCTAATTTTAAAATTGGAGATAAAGTTCTGAAGTGCGACTCAAGGAGAGAGGACAAAGGAAAGCACGCCAATTTTGACAGTTTGAGGCAAGGTCCCTACATCATCCAGGCCACTGTGGGTCCAAATGCCTTTTTTCTACAGGAGTTAGATGGAACAGAGCTGTTTGGGGGTCCTGTCAATGGCAGGATGCTCAAGCACTACTTCTGCTGATCTCCAATTTCCAGTTTCCATTTCCATTGTACATACCATTGCAGTGTTTTGTTTCAAGAAAAGGAAAAAATGTTTCAAAAAACAGAGAGAAAGGAGAGGTTCAGACATGCTCAAAACATTAACGTCTGAAGTGCAAAGGATTGGCTCTAACATGATCAAAATCTAAGCCAAGGAAAGTAAAGATAGCTGGTCCAAACATGCTCAAAACCTGGACCAGCAGAGAAGAAAGAAGAATCGGCTCTAACAAGCCTATAACCAGAGCTGAAATGAAGAAAAGAAAGTGACTCTAACAAGCCCAAAAATTTAGTCACCAAAAAGAAAGAAGGATGCTTCAAGATTTCAAATTTCAAGCCTTCAAAGTTTTGTTTCAGTTTTTTGCAAATTTTTTTCCATGTGAAACTGTCTTTATGCCTTGGATCAACAGCAAACTATACTGTCTAATCCTAGTTTGACTGTTTTTAAATTTCTGTTGTAGAATGTAGAGAAGAAATCTGCTGGACAGTTTAATCCCAGCAGATATTAGATTAGGTAGAGAAACATATGAGACCAATAGTCTAATCTGGTCTCAAGGGGTAATAAGGGTAGATTTAGAATAGGTTTATTTTCTGTTATAAAAATAAATGATGTAAAGGGTCTGCTAGTCCAAATGCACCCTAGAAGAAGAAAAAATGCTAGGATTGTAGAATGGGTAGGTAGAACGATTGGGAAAGTTTTTCTACTAAATTGATGTCTTCACAATTGTGGCAGCTGAAAATCAAAGAAGAAAGGTGGCTCAAGCAACAGGCATCTGGCCTACACCAAAGATCATTTTCTGAATTCTTGACTCCTTCAAGAAGAAGCCATCCCCATGTGGAGCCACTGTTAGCCCCCTATAAATTTTTTGACAAGCAAAGTAAGGGGCTAAATTGTTTCTGAGCCTTCAATGAATGCATCTCCCCTGGAGACACATCATACTTGAAGTATCCTGTGCCTTTTCCATATGATGAAATCTCCTCTGCTGATTCCCATTATGAAGCCTCTCTAATTGCAAAAAATTGTTCTCCTGAAGGCCTGCATTTTCCCCTTGTACCCCATTTTAACCCTTTATTCCCCCTTGTCAAAATTCTCCTCTAACCTTTCTAAATCATACCCATGCCCTTTAAACCATTCCTACACCCTTTGTTTAGCCAAATTTCCCCTTCTTCCCTCTATCGTTACCCATTTTCGGCCTCAAATTTCATTAAAAAGGGCCGAAAAACCCATACTCTGCACCTTGTGGTCTTAGCCCCCTTCGACCCTAGCCCCCTGTATATTTTTCCTCCACATGACCCAGTGCCATAACCAGGCGCCAAAGCAGGAAGCGCTTATCTCATATGTTCATCAGACGTGTTTTCAATCATTGATCTAAACAGAGTGGACGGCGATCGCCGCCCCCGCAGCAACCATCGTTGAACCCGTTCACCGCGCGACCAAAGATCCGTCGTCCATTTGAGCGATGATCCGATGGTCCATATTCTCTCGTTTGCCTATGGTCCCCACGCCCGAGCACTGTTTGAAAATTACAGGTCTCCATCGCACCGCATTTGGAGGTTGGACGGTATTTTCATTTTCGGAGCGATTCCATACATCATCCAATGCGTGGCACCGGTACGACTGGAAAACCACCCTCCCATCGCGCATTAAAGTTCATCGGTGGACGCAAAGCGATATCACTGTGCGTCGTCTGATCTGGGGTGGGAAATCCAACGGCAATCTCTCCACGAAGCTACACACACGATAATCCATGGCCACTGTACCCATGGCCCACCATTCATTGCCCTCCGATGCATTCCCAGCCGTCGATCGCCTCCTGAGATCAGACGATCCAAATTCAAAATCAGCCCGCCATTGTACCATGCCGCCATGTTGCTCATTCCACGTGTTTCCGCCCACCCTCCATATATATTCATTCAAACGACAATTTTCGAAGGTTTTTCATTTAAATTTGCTGCGCTCCGCCAACTTTCACCATTTTCCACCGTTTGCCCGCATTTTTCCACCTTTTCACTAGCTTCATGGCCATTTTCACCATCCGCACTGCATCCACCACCCCCATTCATTGTTTTCTTAACTTGTTTTCATATTTTGCAGGGTTTCAGAAAGGCGGAAAACCACCATGGTTCATATGTATCATTGTAAATGGCGCGTTGTGCAGAAAAAGTTGAATTTGGAAGCTGGTACTACAAGGAAATGTCAGGAAAGGTGGTAGCAGTATAAATATTATCAAAGAACAATTCAATCTCTGTGAAAACCTATCCAATGCCATTAAAGCCCAGATTTTGCAGATTGAGACATTTATGAAGCAGCAGAGAAATACCAGCCAATGATCAACGAGTTTAACATTCAGTAATTGAAGATTTTTGAGCCTTAATACAATGGTTTAGAGGCAAAGCACCAGATTAATGACATCATGGATTACACATAGGGTACAGCACGCAGAAAACCATATCATCGGGGTATTCACATCAACAAAATGTTTTCCCATGAAAGGACAAAGTGCCCATGTACTGTTCAATCTACGCCGTGTTCTAGAGATATTTTCTGCCCTGACAACAGTCCTGGTACTATCAAAGCATTTGTTTCACAAGCATGGCATACTTGAATCATTGATTTATTTTTGTTCAGTTCACCAGAAGTACTACAGAATGCTGTAGCAGAGTACATCAGAGACATACCTGGAGTAAATGGAAACCTGACGAAGACCACTCTTTCACCCAAGAGTGCTACAGATTAATGCACAGAATTTATACAGAGTGGGATTCAGCCTTCTTCCTCTTCTGATTTTTTAATGCTGCATTTAGTTTTTCACCTACCTTCTTTGTTACACTGGAGCTATAAATTCATGAAGAAACTCATTGTAATGGTTGTTGATCAGTTATCAGAAAATTGCAAGTAGTTTCTTTTGAGACGCAGTCTTTGTGTAAAGTTGTAAGATAGGCTGAGGAATATGGCTTCAGACTGAGTATTCAGCTATTGGTAATGTTGTACTTGACTAGTATTGCTATTTAATATGACAAGCACATTTCTTTGGATCCTAATCTAAAGTAGCGGTGATGTTTTCCTCTCTGTGTTTTAATCCATTTCATTTCATTTCTACTGGCTTTCAGAATATTGGCATAGGATTTACCCTTGTTAGGTACCTTATGTTTCTGCTCTCCTTGCCTTTGATGTTTTCTACTAAATGTGTTATCTAAGAAATGATTTCATTTGATTTAACCAGTGTAGTGGATGTTATTGCCTGCTTTCTGATGTATGAATTAAATGAACCTGTTCTTAGATGTTATTGTTAGGAATTAGCTGGAAGATTTGGGAACACTGGGGATTAGAGTTAGCCCTGTCCACTAGGATCCTTATGCGACCAGCTGGTCTTTAACTTTGTGTCCTAAATTTTTGTTGCCTCCTCCTCTCCTACCATTCCACACCGCACTATCATATTTAAGATCCAATGTTTTAGATGACTAGCCCAATTGAAAGCCTGCCTATTGATTAGCAAGAAAATCCTTTCCTGACTCCATTTCCCAATGGTTTTGAATGCTCCCTGGAATACTTCACCTCTTCCTTAATTCTCTTTGCTCATCCTTGTCTTAGATTTAACCCTTCTTTCTTGATAACCAACAACCAAACAAACAATCAAACAAACAAACCTCGTGCCTATAACTAGCCTAACATCTTAAACTTTGATCTTCAAAAACATAAAACTTTTGCTTATACAGAGAGATCCCTCTCTGGATCTAGGAGGGCTAGATCCTGAGGTCTGAAAGTGGTTTGATGTTGTCTCATCTTTTGGTCTTGCCAATCTGGCCAAAACATGGGAACCCCAATAGATCATAAGACTTCAAAAGATGATAGGTTTTCAAAGGAAACTATCTCTTGAAGGCTTGAAGACAAATGTCTAGCCACCTTTTGGTATAAATTTTTTTTATAAGTGGCTAACAGTGGCTCCACTTGGAGAAGACAGCTGGTTCTTTAGGTGTCTAGAACCTCAGCTATTCATCTTTGGCTTTTTCAGTAAACCAGTGCCTTATCCATTGGGCAGCAACTTTCTTTGTCTTGATAATCTCTGCAGTAATCTGAAACAATGGAATTCTATCAAAACAAAATATCTACCTACCCATTCCTAATGATCCTAACATTTTTTCTTCTTTTCAGAGTGAATTTTAGACTAGAAAACTCTCTTCAACAACATTTTATTCCTTTTTAAAAAACAAAAACTAATCTATTTCTAATCTTATTTCTCCATGAACTCAGTTTAAACAGTTGAGTTCATAAGCTTCTCTACCTAACTACTGCCTGTCAGGATTAGGCTATCTGACAGAATTTTATTCTCTAAATTCAAAAACAGAAATTTAAAATCAGACAAGCTAGGATTGAACAGTCTAACTTGTTGCTGATCTATGGCATAAAAACAACCTGCACATAGACTGTTATTTTGTAGAAAATTTAAAACAAAAATGTGAAGGTTTAAGATTTGAAAATTAAAACTTCCTTCAATATCTCTTCAGCTCTGATTTTGAATTTATTTGAGCTGTCTTTTCTTTCTTTCTGGTCCAGGTTTTGAG
Organism: Pinus albicaulis; assembly: GCA_034641835.2. NCBI lineage: Eukaryota > Viridiplantae > Streptophyta > Pinopsida > Pinales > Pinaceae > Pinus > Pinus albicaulis. The sequence continues at coordinate 718,601,384 of CM076571.1, read as the reverse complement.
CATATTGGAACCAGTCCTTCATTAATCTCTTAGGTTTAGGATTTGAGCTTGTTTGAACCTTTTCTTTTCTATCCTAATCTATTTGTACTGATAAGCCAAGATTGAACTGTTTGGCTAATCTATTTCACTAACCTATTAGCAGTAAATTGAAAAGCTAATTAGTCATGATTAGGTTGTATGACTAACTAGAAGTGTGTTTTTAGGAGTGGCATTTGAGCTTGCACACTTTCAGACTTTGTCTCTCTTTTTTGGTATGGGGCTATACCTTTCTTGTTTTGATCTGCCCTCTTTTATTTTCTATTGTTTTTGTATTTTTATTTTTCTAACTTTGAATGCAATGTTCAAACAATGATAATTTACAATGGAAAGAAAAAAGCTTTGAAACTCATGAATCTTGACAGAAGTAATGCTTGAGCATCCTGCCATTGACAGGACCTCCATATAGATCTTCTCCACTCAACTCTTTCAAGAAAAATGCATTATGACCCCTCTCAGCATGAATAATATAGGGTCCTTTCCACAAGTTCTCAAACTTGTCATGTTTTCCCTTCTCTTCCCTTCCTGAATCCCACTTAAGAACCACATTTTCAACTTGGAAATTGCTTGCCTTAGTCCTTTTATCAAATAGCTTCTTGATATTTTCCTGGACTAACTGTGTTCTTTCATAGACTTCTTCTCTAGACTACTGTAAATGAATTGTTTGGTTGATTCTTCTTTGCATATCATTCTCCTCAATTTTCACTTCTTGAAGGAGTTTCATGACTGGAACTCCCAATGAGGTTGGGAAGACTACATCCATGCCATAGACCAACTGATAGGGGGACATGTTTATTGACTTCTTAGTAGTTAATCTATCAACCCATAAGGCATGAACCAGCTTACTGTGCCATGATTTCTGATTCTGCTCCAATAGCTTTTTGATGATATTGATGGGGCTCTTATTGAAGGATTCAGCTAATCCATTTCCTTGGGGATAGTAGGCAGTAGAATGGCCCAAGGTAATGTGGTATTTGTGACAAAAATCAACCATTCTTTTAGAATTGAAGGCAGCAGCATTATCTATAATGATTTTTCTAGGACAACCAAATCAAGATAGGATGTTTGTTTCAAGGAACTTGATAATGGCAGAGTCAGTAGCATTTCTAGATGGTATGGCTTCTATCCACTTGGTAAAATAATCAGTGGCAGTGAGGATCCACTTATGTTGGGTTGATGAAGATGGGTGAATTTCCCTAATGAAGTCTAAGCCCCATTGTTGGAAGGGTGCCTCAACACTGATAGGATGCAAAGGTAAGGGAAGGATTTTTCTTTTGCCATAAAAAATTTGACACTTATGGCAAGACATGACCAACTTCTGAGTGTCTAAGAAAAGGGTGGGCCAATAGTGACCAGATCTAAGAATTTTGTTTGCTGTGTTCTTCCAATAGAGGTGTCCTCCACATTCTCCTTCATGCAGCTCATGCATTATTTTTCCTACATCATCTTCAAGTAAACATTTAAGCAAAATTCCAACATCATTTTTCCAATATAATACCCCATCCAATATGCAATAATTCAAAGCCTTCTGTTTCAAAAATCTAGCTTTAGTTTTAGACAAAGAAGGCGAGGCATTCAAATATAACATCACATAAATGATGTCGGGATACCAAGGAGAATTTAGAAATATTTCTTCAATGAAAGGGGTAGTGAATTCTTCTACTTCTTCCAACACATCTACCATATTCATATCTAGTGCTTGGAAGTTTGACTCAGCCATGAGTTTTGCTAATCCTTGCCCTTTAATCAGTTTGGTGGGCCTGATTTCTAAGTCATATTCAATAATAGTTGCAATCCATTTTCCCCTTTTACCATCAGGGTCTTGACTTAGAATATCCTTAACAATAGTATGTGGAACAAAAACAATTATGTGAGAGTGTAAAATGTAGACTCTAAAGTCCTTTAATGTTTTCACTAATGCTAAGGCTTGCTTCTCCATGATGTTATATTTGAGAGGAGCATCTCTTAAGGCCCTACTAAAAAATGATATTGGTTGTTCTTGCCCAAAATAATTCTTTTGAAGTAATACTGCAGCTATTGTATGTTCATATGCAAAAGAAAAGATATAAAAGTCTTTGGTGAGATCTAGACTAATCAAGACTGGTGTTTGAGTGAGAGATTGTTTAACCAGTTCAAAAGATTGTTTAGCTTGTGTAGTCCATTTCACACCTACCTCTTTCTTAAGCATGTTTGTTATGTTTCTTAATAGCTCAGCAAGGATGGGAATGAACCTCCTCAAAAAATTAATCTTTCCAATGAAAGATTGTAATTCTTTGAGGCTTTTTGGATGGATGATTTTCAATATGCCATCAATCCTTTTAGGGTCTACTTTGATTCCCTCTTCTGAGATTATGTGACCAAGAACCTTGAATTCTTGGAGACCAAAGAGTGTCTTCTTGGGATTCAATGATAAGCCAAATTTCCTACATTTCTCCAAAAAAATTCTTAAATGAATCAAGTGTTCTTTATCAGTTTTATAGAAAATAGTTATGTCATCAAGGTATATGATTATAAAATAGCCAATATCTTCGGAGAAGGCTATGTCCATGGCCCTTTGAAAGGTGGTCCTTGCATTCATCAAACTAAATGGAATTTTGACATACATAAAGGTGCCCTAGGGTGTAGTAAAAGCAGTTTTGTGTTGATCACTTGGGAGCACTGACACCTGATTGTAACCTGAGAATCCATCTAACAGTGATATCCTTTTTGACCCAACTACCCTTTGAAGTATATGGTCCATCTTGGGCAAGGGGTAGTTTTCTTTTAGAGAGGCTCTATTTAAATTTCTGAAATCAATGCAGAGCCTAATTTCCCCTGTCTTCTTTCTAATAGAAACTAAGTTTGATACCCACTCTAAATATCTAATGGGTACTATAATCCCAGCATCATACATATTTTCAATTTATTTCTTAACTAAAGGAAATAAAACATGGTTTATCCTCCTTAGTTTTTGTTTGAAAGGTTTTTGATTTTCCTTAAGAGGAATTTTGTGTTAAATGATGCTAGTGTCATAAGATTTCAGATCTTTGTATTCCCAAGCAAACACATCTCTAAATTCTTTGAACAGCTCTATGTATTGCAATTTTATATGAGTTGGGAGAGTGCTAGACAGTTTGATCATTTTGGGTTCTGCTAGGCTGCCTATGTTATGTTCTTCTACATCTGTTTCCACAGGCTACATTCTTGGTTCTTTGGCTACATCATTAAAGCCAAAAAGGTGTTCTAAAGGTGTGAGACCTCTTGGAATTGTGTCATTCTTGCATTGTAAAAATTCCAAGTCTTTCTGGTCTACGTTGTCAATCAATTCTACTTCAAAAAGATTCTCACAGTGATTTATATCAGCAGAATAGTGATTTATATCAGCAGAATATGTTATTTATGTTTCTGGAATTTGTTCATTATTCAAACAGTTTTCTTTATGGCTGGTTTCTAACGCTGGTATGGAAAAATCATTTTCTGATTTTAGGAAATCATCTATGTGTTTGTCAGTGTCAAAAACTTGCCAGTGATCCTCATTGTTAGGAATTGTAGGCCTGTGTTTTACCTTTACACTAAGCTGTTAATTTATTTGAGCTATTTGGAAATTGCTGGCATTGAAGGCAAGTTCATTTGCTAGATGATTTTGTGCTCTTGGAATAAAAGTTAGTTCATATCTTTGAAAGGTCTTTAATAAATCAAGGGCAACATTTCGATACTCTCTAAGTCTTGGGTTTTTAGCTGAATATTCTCCTTTGACTTGTCTCATGATAAGTTAAGAATCTCCTAGGATTGATATTTTCTGGGGTTCTAATTGTTTAAGCAATTGTAAGCCAAGGAGAAGGGCTTCATATTCAACAATATTATTGGTGCATGGAAAATATAGTTTATATGAATAACCCTAACTTGTATTCTGAATCCATACACCTATCCCTGCACTTGTTTTGTTACAAGACCTATCAAAGTTTATTGTCCAAAGTATATCTGCCTCATTTTCATTTTCTTGTTGCTGTTGATTTACAATGTTTTGTATCTAATTTGAGGGAAGTTCTGATTGTTCTAGTAAACTGGTTTCCTCTTTGTTTTCCTTTTATTATTGATTGTTTTCATCTTCATTGTACAAGATAAAGGAATCTAAACCTGATTGAATGGAATAGATGGGAGAGTTGTTTGGTTTATCTGTGTTGCTCACCATATATTTCATGGGGGATTCTCTGTATAATCTTCTGTTTTGGTTAAAATCTGGGATGGTGGCATAAGACACATCCATTTGCATTGTGCCTTGTAACTTAGCACCCCATGATCTTAATAACAGCATACCATATTTGGGGGGTATATCGGCCACTATAATGTCCATTACTAAATTCTTGGCTGGTATTTGTGCTAATTTTACACAGAGGTCTTTGATCAAACCTAAACATTTCACCCTAATGGAGTCAAAGGAATATAAATCTTTGTATGATATGGTGATTTCAAGGCCTAGACTCTCCATTACTACCTTGGGCATTAAATTGTGAGAAGCCCTTGAATCATACATAGCATTGTGTAAGATCCTATCATGTATATTCAAACTGACATAGAAAGGAGGGACCGCTCCTTCTTAGTATTTTCCTTCCACTTCTGGGCCAAACAACAACTCAGGTTTGTCATCTATCAATTTCAAAGTATCACTATAATTTCCTAAGTTTAAGGCTTTAAAAACTTGGTTTTTGTACACTTCTTGGGTCAGTAGTTCAGCTAGGGGTATGGTGATATTTATTTTGGCAATCTCTCCTTCGAGGCTGAAAGGAACTATTGATTTTGTCATATTTAGATCTGTTTTCTCAATGGAATTCCTTTCAGCAATTTTGATTTGCTAAACTTTGTTTGGATTTCTATTTGGGACAAATTTGTTAGGGCCACTAGCTGAAGTGCTAGGGCTGCTTTGTTCAACATTTGGCTAGCTGATTTTTTCAACCTTTGGCTGGCTGCACTTCTCTTTGTTTAAATCTGTTTTCTTAGTCAAAATGTTGGTTTTCTCTACTGTTTTTTTAGGCTGATTTTATGCATTCTTCCTAACAGCAGTGCTAGTGTTTTTATCTTTTGAATTATCTATGTTCCCTTTTCTCCTAAGATCATATTATTTGTGCACCTCCATGATTTCATTTTCAAACCCCAATCTATAATCATCAGATTCATCATATGTGTTTTCATTTTGATCTGAGGAGAAGAAACCTTGTTCTTCTTCAGTGAGGAAAACATCATCCCCACTGTCTGATCCAATCAAGTTTACATGATCTTATCCCAACCTTTCAATCTCCCTTTCTTCCTCATCTTGATCTACATAGTTTTGTTGGAAGGGAGGCCTAATTGGTTGGTCATTGTCTCTTTGTCTATCTTGATTGGGGTCTCTTCTTAGATTTTGGTTTCTATTTCTGTTTTGGGGCTTGTTCTGATTGTCTTTTGGTTGTGCTTTCTCAAGTATGCTTATCTTTTTCATCATTTCTTCCAACATCTTTTCCATTTTCGAGCTAGATGTGGAGGGTGCAAATTCCTCCCTAAAGGATACTTTCCTTTCATTCTTCATCCTCGCTCTTTTCTCTATTATATTTACCTCCATAGCAAGAGCTCCCTTTTGCATGTCTTCCAAGGTTAAGGGGTCTCTCTCTCTCAGCTGATAGGCCATCTCAGCATCCAAGCCTTCAGGATATTTTACTAATGCCATGCCTAGGGGAGGTTTCATGTGAGGTGGAAGAGCATTGTAAACACTGTTAAACCTAGTGGAGTAGTCATAAACACTCTCCCCTTGATTTCTTTTAAGTTTTTTCATACTCTGCTAAGATTTGGAGAGGGTTCATTTTGATTTCCCATTTGTTTATAAATGCTTGATGTAAAGAGGGAAGGTCATTGATGCTATTTGGAGTTAAGCCTTCAAACCATTCTTTACTTCTCCTCCTAAACTTTGGGCAAAGATTCTCATATTTATGGTCTCATATTCTATTTCCATATAATCAAAAGCATCTTCTATCCTATCTACATGTTGTTTAGCTGTGTTGGATTCTTTTCCAGTGAAATGGGGAATTTTAGACTGATAGTCATTAGGCAAGGGAACCATAGGTTGTGGTAACACTAATGGGGCATACCATGGTGCCATGGCTAGAAAGAAGGGTGGATTTACAAGAGAGAAAGTGGGTTGAAATGGAGTGTTTTGAATAGTGGTGGTATGGATTGGAGTGGAAGAAACACTTGGGCCAGAAAACTGGTTTTGAGCAGATTTGTTATGAAATAGGCTAAAGTGATGAAGAAGCTAGGAATCAGGAGGAGTAGAAGGTGAGGCTTCTCTACTAAAGCTCTGCTGCAAATCTGCAGATTCAAGATTAGCTTGGTTTAAATCACTTTGAGACCTAGTTCTAAAGATGTTCTTTGTATGATGTAAGTCAAAGTGTGAATCCTCCAAGACAACAAGGTTTTTCAGGGACAGACATTGTTCCTTGGATGTTCCTATCAGTAATTGGTTTTCCAGGTCTATAAGTTTGCCACAAAATCCTCTCTGGATTTTCAACTATGGTAGGGGGATTTGGATCTGGACGGGATCTAGTTTTGATCCTATGTGAAGCCAGACTGTTTTTTCAAAAATGAGAGAGGCTGAAGTTTTTTAAGACTGTTTTGAAAGTATTGCCTCTCACAATGTCTTATCTAGTATGGAACTAGGCTTCTAAACTTCCTTAAGGTTGGTTAACTCAGTCCTAAAGAGATTTTGAGACCTAGATGAGTAATAGGCCTACTGGGGCCAGTGGAGTCGCCAGGTGGAAACTTTTTAGCTTTTGTGAAGGTAAAATGTTTTATGGTTCCACCACCATGTTTATTATGAAGCCAATCTGAAATATTTTTTGATTTTTTATATTTCTATGGTTATGAGAGTGTCATATATCTGATTTCAACACTTAGATAAGGTACTAAAACAAAAAGAGTCTACTCTATGGCTCACTAACTAATTTTGGAAGGATTAAAGAGTCTACAACTATTTGCTAGACTATTATGTACTCAATAAACAGATAAAGGGATCAGATAGTATCAGTTTTAGGGATATGTGAGTTTTCTAAAGGATGTCTAAGTGTGTTTAGGTTTAGAAGGTCCCACCGTGATCGCCATTATGTTGCGGTCCTATGTTTTGATAGATTGGCTAACCAAAAGACAAGGCAACATCAGGACCAATCTTTAGAGTTCCAAGATCTAGTCCTCCCGTTCTTAGAGAGGGATCTCTCAAATTGTTTGCAAAGATATGTCTTTTTTGCTTTTAAATATTGATTTTAGACTAGTTATTAAGTGCAATTAATTGTTTGGTTTGTTTGTTTGGTTGGATTGGTACTGCAGAACATGAAAGGTATAGGAAAGATAAGTAGAAAGAAGAAGTGTCAGTTTCATTGAGAAATGGAGTCAAAATGAAGTTGGTAACAGGCTCATAAATGGATATGGGATATCAAAGGGAAAATCTAACTTGACCACAAGATCCTTTGGTTTTTGTGAATGAGATGGACATTAATGGTTTGAAAAGAGAGTTTGAATTCTCAACAAAGGGAACTTAAAAACATAACTTGAACATAAAGAGGTATTTGATAGATAGGGCTAACCATGAATTCTACAAACCACACTTTAAGCAAATGATGACTTTAAGAAAACTTTCAAAATGAAATCTAAGATTCGGGAGCACATCCTATTTCCTCAAAGATTTTATTTCAAAGGACTTAGAAAACATAAAAGATTCATTGATAATTGCAGTCATAGAAGAGGGGACACCTAATACATCTATGATCACAACTATAAAGACCTTTAAAACAACTGTTTAAGCAGGGACAAAGGGTATGATCAAAATGGACCTCCTTGGCTAACTATAAACAATGGTACTTCAAAGGGAGACTTCAATAACAGCTTTCAAGTGGCAACAGACAAGTAGGGAAAACCATAAATCACGCTGGAACCAACTATTTGAACTATTAGGGAAATAACAAGCATGAGGACTAAAGAGAGAGATTAAAGACTCTAAAATACCTCAGCAGAAGAAAACATAAAGCAGTGAAGGATAAACAGGTCTAAGGTGCTTCCAAGAGGCATTTCTTAGCCTAAAATTTTTATCCTACTGTAGTAAGAAATTATGAAACATAATGAAAACAGGAAAAACAACAGACAGTTCAGAATACATCACCAACAACCAAGCTCAAGGATCCAATGATAGTGCCTTCTCAAGAACAAGCATGTCACAACATCATCAAGCTTCCAAGACTTCAATTTCTTCTTCAACTTCAACAGAGTATGTATTATTTCAGAGAGTTTTCAGTATTACAACTAGTAACCAACCAACAACTTCTCATCTTCCTCAGAAGTATTTATAGAATAAATGAGGAGGTGGGAGTGTTTTAGGATTGAAGTGTAATAAATTCTACACTAAATGCAACTCCTAGTCTTGAAAACCATGCAAGGCCTAAGGCAGGAGAGCATTGAATTATGATTCTATTCCATTTACTTTGTTTCTATATTTTTAGGCTTAATATGAAAAAAGATTGACTTCGAGGCCTATTTATCCTTTACAATAACTTCACTAACATTTTAGAGTTTGTTCTTTCTTTGGTAATAACTGTTCAGGTGTCTTTATGCAAATATCTTCGCATTGGGCAATAAGTAGGCCTTCTTTGATTTATTAAGGTTGCAGGTGGCTCTTTGGTAGCTTCAGAATTCAATTAGCCCCTTTGATGTGGCTCTGAGGTGTCCTTGGACTGCTATTTTCCTCTTTCTTTCCTAAAGCACCTTTAATCTGTCTTTGATCTGCAATTAGGCCTTTGATTTGCTGAGTTTGTGCTTTAATCCCTCAAAACTATGTTAAAAACCTTTAATCCTTGATTTCTGCTTTGATTTTATCCTTTGACACTGATACTCTTTGTTCTTCTGTCTTGAATGCTAATATTCTTTCATTAATCGATTCATTGTGTTTTTGTTGTTTTGCAGGTGCACGGAGGGTTTACAGAATATCAACGATGCTCATGAGGCACGAGAAAAATCATAGTTTTAAACCTTGCAGATCCCTTTTCTTTGTGGATAATTTCCTGTGGATCGTCATCGCTGGCCTTTCATTTCTTTTTAAAACTATCGAAAAACCCTTTATAACCTACAAAAAACACACAAAAGTAAAGAAAATCCTGCGAAAATAGGTTGAGAACTGCTTTGGAGGCTTTAGGAATGGGGGCGAATGAGAGCTGTTGGATTAGAATAATCAACGGTTGAGATTGCTTGATCCAGTCATTTTTAGAAGAAGGTTGGGTGAAAAGTGAAATGGTGGTAAGATTAAGTCAGGGCCGTTCGATTTTCGGAGATCGACGATGAAGAACTCTTAAAGGAGCATTTGGGAGAAAGGGTGAAGGGAAAATGACTCGGGGTTGGGATTAAATGGAGACCGTCCGATCTCAGATATTGATGGATAGGATCCAATCTGGAGTTATATTGCAGAGAAGGGAGTGGTATAGCGGAAAACCATTAGTGGTCTTCGTGCGGGCTCTGGGGGGGAAAGGTGGTTTTAGCTTTTGGAACGTGATATAGGTCAGCGTTCAACACGTGGATTCTCAAAACCACTTTTATCACGTAAAAGTTGCGCACTGTGGGGATGGCTCAAAAATTATGTGAGATTGAGTTTGGGATGTTGGATTAGGGGCTCCAGATCCATTGGTGTGAGTAGAGCGTGATGGATGAAAGAGCTGTAGGGTAAGGAGTATGTGGGACCCATGGTGGAGAAAGGCGCAATTACATGAAAACCAAGTTTAAAACTGATTATGCACAAGAATATGGTTTTTAATGTAAAAATTTAAAACTTTGTGCATGGGTAAATATATAAGAAGATAGTGAAAATGAGAGGAAAAGGGGGTGTTGGTGGTGGGATCGGGAGTAAGGAGGAGGAGATCAGCGGGTTAAACGAGAGACGTCGGATCATGATATAGATCAACGATGGAGATTGAAGATGGGTCAATGATGGAGGGCTTAATGAATGGAGCGCGATGCGATCTCAGTCATCGGTTCTTATGGATTTAAATGGATGAGATTAAATTGGGAATCGGCATCGGAGGAAACAAGTAAAGGGACTTAAGTCTTTTTGTTTTGCCGATGCGATGGAGCGATGCGACGTGGGCTATGTGATCTAAATAGAGATCGATGGTGGAGATTGAATCGAAGGTCGGAATGGTGGAGGTTTATGTGATATAAGGGTGGGATGCGATGCAACGTTGGCCATTGGATCTGGCAGGATGAACGATCAGGATTAAATTGCATCGGAGAATAGGAAGGAGGTAAAAGCACCAGGGCTTTTGAATTTGCGATATGCGATTATGCACTGGCCGTCAGATCGGTATGAGAGATCAACGGTCAGGATTGAATCGGCAGGTTTGATGTCGGAGGGCTCTGAGTGGTGCGTGATTAAATCTTGGCCATCGGTTCTTGTGGATTTGACGGCTGAGATTTAATTGGCGGATCTGCAACGGAAGAGGAAAAGGAACAATGCGATTTGTCAATGTGATGCGATGATGTACCGACCGTTGGATCAAAGGGATGATCGACGGTCCAGATTAAATCGGGGACCAGCATCAGCAGAAAGCAATATGATGGATGGGCGCGATGCGATGAGATCTTGGCCATCGGATGAAGGTGGATCAATGGTTGAGATTTTCTTGAGGGATCACATCAGGACTTTTGAAAGAGATAAAAAGGAAGGACTCATGCAAACTCGCGATGCGATGAGCCGATAGTCGTTGATCTGCAGAGATCAACGGCCCAGATTCATTTCAAATCATACTATCGGGTTTATGAAAAAACAAAGGAAAAGGGGTTCAGGACAGAGTTTTTTAGACTTTTAGCGTCCGATTGTGGTGCTTTTAGGTTGTATGAAATGAACGAAGAGATCGGGGGTTTAAAAGAAAAGGCCTATCACAATCGGAGTTTTAAAAGTAAAAGGAAAATAAGGAAAATAGAAAACCTCGATTGTGATTGCATGACGGGGTTAACTCTGGGTTATGGCTTCGGGTTTTATGCGGAAAAGGGGCTGGGGCTAAGGCCAAAAGGGGCTTAAGTCCTTAAAGTGTAAAAAGGTGATTTTTAGGCCAGAAAACAGAGTTTTTAAGCCAAAATTAGGGTTGCGGTAGAGGAAATAGGAGTTTATAAACCAAATGTTAAGGGAACAAAAGGTGTTAAAGGGATTTTGGAAGATTTTGAGGCCAAAATGAGGTATTTTTAGAGGAATTTGGTGGGGAAAAATGAGTGAAAATGGAAGTGTTGTAGGAGTGAAAATGATGGAAAACGAGGCCTTTTAAGCAGTTTTTTGTCTTGGCAAACAACATATTTTTTAGGAGTAATAATGGAACAGCAATGAAGATTAATTCAAAGGAAATAAGAACATCATAAGAATTCAAAAGATGATAGTTTTTCAAAGGAAACTATCTCTTGAAGGCTTGAAGACAAAAGTCTAGCCAACTTTTGGTATAACAAAATTTTATAGGTGGCTAACACCTTGATCTGCTGGGAAATATAGATATAAAGCTAGATCTGAAGAATAGATGGCTAAAACATGTGCTAAGATAATATCTATGCTTGAAGGGCTGATCCATTCCTCAAATCATGGAGCTAGGAGCTCTAGATCTAGCTTCTCAATCCTCCAAGGATGATTGTAGCTGCTACAACACAACTGCCTCTGAAAACTGTGCTGTGAGGGAAAGAGAGGCTTCCTGCCTACTGAAAAATGCTGCAATGAGATCCAAGCTGATGGTAAGACTGATGGAAATGTGAAGGAATGATCCTCCTTTGGATTTCTAGCTGAAATACTAACAACTTCCTTCCTCCTTTCAGATTTGCAATATGGAAAACGTTATTCTTGGAGAGAATACTACTGCTAGGAGGTCAATAACTTTTTGCCTGATGCTAGATCTACAATGTGGCTCTGGGAGTGCTACAATATAAGACCAAGTGATGGGAATAATCCCTCACCTTGTTCTCCAGATGAAGTACCGAAGACAACTACCACCTTCCAAACTGATCTTCACAAAAACACAGTTTTTTGAGTGTGAATGTTCTGCAGAAAGTAGGAAGTGGAAATGGCACTTAAAGCCTGATGTATAATGAAGTACAAACCTCTTCCTTAGAGATCACTCTGTTAGCCACCTATAAAATTTGTTATATCAAAAGGTGGCTAAATCATTTTTGGAGCCTTCAAGAAATAAGTTTTATTGCTAAAAATGTTATCTCTTGAAGACTCATGAAGACATCATGCCCTTTGTTTAAATATTCACTGTTGTTTCCCTTTCCAGCTCGGAAATTATGCTATTTTCCTAGAGAAATATTGCTGCAAAATCTCATTTTTTTTCCCTCCTCTACTCAAAACTAACCGTCATTTTCACCCCATCATTTTCCTCTATTTTTCATTTATTCCCCTTTCCCATTTGATAAAATCCTTTTACAAGGTTTAAAACTCATTTTTAAACTTTGCCGAAACCCCCAAATCCATAAAAAACCTTGAAAAATTTCATAAAAAATAAGTTTTTTTACTATGGACTTAAGCCCCTTTGGGCTAAGTCCTAAACCACTTTCCCACATGTGCCCTGGCGCTAGAACCAAGCGCTAGACCCTTTCAGCGCTTATTGCATCGGGAACAAACGAAGAACACAAGTCTTTTTGGCCTTTATAAGACTTCCGATGCGATTAGCCCTCTTAATATGTAAACTCCCGATCCTTTATTTTCTTTGAAAACCAAGAGTTAAAGGCCAAAGTGTTTATCGCATCGGAAATATCATAGCGCACAAGTATTTTTTTTGTATTAAGTCTTCCGATCCGATGAGCCCCTTTGTTTATAAGTCCTGATCCCATTGCTGCTTCATATAACCCTTGGGCCCACAATCGGGTCCTAAAGTTTGTAAATAAACCCATCTCCGATGTATTTTTCCTTTGAAAATCATAAAAACCCTTTTTTCCTAAGTATTGAACTAAACGCGGTGGTGCAATCTTTTATTAATAAACACCATTGATCTTAAAACCCGATCAACGATCTACACATTATCGCATCAGAGAAATTCAAATGGGTAGATTGAAAATCCCATCTCCTCACCCCGATTCCGATTGGCCCTTATACATATAAGCCCTGGGCCTTTGCTTTTTCATATGAATCAATGGCCCCGCAATCGGGTGCCAAGCCTTATATATAACCCGCCTTGAAGCCAAAACCTTTGTATTTCATTAATTTTTGGTTTTCATATGTTTTAAAGGGTTTTCGCTAGTTAAATATTTGAGATAATCTCCATCATCGATCTGAAGTGATTATATGGATTGCGCAATCTCGCATCGGCGAATCTCATTGGCGCGTTAACATTTCATGCCACCTCCAATCGGTGATTCCCCAATAAATTCTCTGTCATCGATCTGATCTGTAGATCGACAGCCCACAACCAATCTCGTCGGTGCCATTCAAGTTCTCTCCCCGCTTATCGCATGCCTCCGATTGCATCTGGGCCGTCCACGTGTCTAGATCGGATGGTCCAGATTGCATCTCCCATCTTTGGTTAAATTCATGTGCCTGCTTCATAATGTTTTAGGCCAAATCTCAGTCGTTAATCTCTGAAGATCAACGATCCTTATTCACCCTTTCTCCACCTCATTTATTTTTTCCATTTATCCCAAATATGATCCTGACCATTGATCTTGCACATCCAACGTATCATATTGACCCCGACAGGGCCGACCCCTATGGGTCCTACCTCCCCCCCAGATCTGATCTCCTCCGTCGATCCCTTGATCAGACGGTCCATAATAAAACTACCCTGCCTTTTTATCCGCCACACATCTAGTCTATATCGCGCTCACTCTCCACCATTCGATCTGAGGGCATAGATCTGATGGCCGACGCGTAGTTTCGCGTAACTTTCAGCACGAGCGTTAATCTCCCAAAATCACACGGTATAAGCTGTTTTTAAAATCCACGTGTCACCTTCTAATGCATATCGCGTTCAAAAAGGTGAAACCACCTTTCTTCCATTTCACTGCACAATACTGCCTGTTTTGCTCTCCGAAACCACTTTCCCCTTTTTCATTGAGTTTTATCGCGTTGTGTTTCCCACCGTTGATCTCTGCAGATCAACGGCTCAGATCTAATCTGGCCATACACTATCACCCTCCACCTTCACCAAAGGATTTCAAGGAGCAATCTCCGCCGTTGATCTCGGGACCAAATATGATCTGATAGCCCACGATCGTTCGGAAACGCCGAATTTCCTTCCTCTGCATTTTACCTCCACCAAGGATTTTTAACCTATTTTCTTCGCATTTTCCTCTTATCTTAATATAAAGTGACCCTTTCACTTTATACTATTGCTACTGCTCCCGACCGTTGATCTTTGTAAGATCAACGGCCCTAACTTAACTTTTCCACCATTCTTTCAAATCGCCTCCCTTTTTACCATTACACGCTGATCTCCACCGTTGGATGCACTCATCCAATAGCTGTGACCTAACACACAACCTCTGAAGCAGTTCTTCCCAGCCATGCAGGATTTCTTGATTATTTTATATGTTTTGCAGGTTCTAAAGGTTTGTTCATATGATTTTAAAGAAGAACAAAAGCTGAGGATGAAGATCCTCTAGGCTTTTGTCTATTAAAGAAATATCCATCTGCATGGTTCGACCATCACGTTTCATGAGTATATTAGAAGCACTGATGCCATATGAGCCCTCTATGGCACCTGCACATCAACAAGACACAGTGAAACATGAGGAAAACAAAGAGTATCAGGGTCGAAGACCTGATCACAGAAGAACTGAAGAATTTAATGATGAATCACAGATTCAGTGGATTACAGCTAAAATCCATAATCAAAAGCCTAATACACTAAAATTAAACACAGTTAAAGAGCAGAAGATAGATTTTAGGCCTGATTAAACCTAATACACAGAATCAAAACAAATTAACAGTGTTTAAACAAAAATCAAAAATATCTATCACACAGAGATGCCTCCACCGCCACATCAGAGGCTAATTTATTCCTCTCAGCTACCAGATTGCCACCTGTAGCCTCAAAGCATTCAAACAGAGGCCGATTAATGACTAGAACAGAGGATATTTTCCTCAATTCAGTCGAACAGTTATTCTAAGCTAAACAAAGTTATTGCAAAAAATGACACAGAGCCTTAAAAGTCAACAAAAGCTCCCCACCGAGCTTAAATCTTAATGAAAATAAATTAATGTAGAGGAAATATCTGTAAAGTTCTGCATTGAGCCCCTCAAAGGCCGAGAAGTATTAATCCATATTAATTGAAACCTTAGATCTTTTCTCTTTCAACCTCCTCATTTTCCTATCAAACCTTGTTGAGGAGCTCATTGTAAAGGGTTGGTCACTGCATATGTATTGCCTATAAATAGTCAACTGAAGCTGTTGTAAGCTTTGTTTGTAAGTGAAGATACCTAATTTGAGATGACAAGTTCAAATCTATAGAGACCCACTGGACTTGATGATTGTAACTGGTTTGAAGCATTCAAATACAAGCTAATTTATGGGATCCTGGTCTATGTCAACGGTGATGTTTTTCTTATTGTAAATTGTTATTTTATTTATATTTCCATTCTATCCATATTTTCTGATAAAGAACAGCAAGCATAGAGTTAGGATTTAATATAAAACAGTACCCTTCTTTGACTGATAAGCTTTATATACATCTTTTCTTCCAAATTGTGTTCTTTAAAAATGATTTAGTACAGTACAAGCAGTTAGGAATGCTGGCGTTCCTCATCCTACTGTTTACTTTAAACATTGTTCTTGAATGTTATTTTCAGTTTCTGCCAAGTAAAGTTAGACTAGGGAGAACTTACATTGAGCCCTTTCCTCTAGTTTTATCTCCAAAGGTTGTCTGAAAGTTTCCATAAGGGTATGTTGAAAGCAGGATAGGTTCAAAGTCCTTACCTGATCTTAGACTACTCTTTGTTATCTTATGTGTTGTCTTGATAAGTTTTCTAAGTAAAGAAGAGCTAGGGAAGTTTATGGTGAGCCTTGTCCTCTAGTTTCTTCTCCAACAGTTTCTTTGAAAAGTTTCCTTTAGAATATGCTGAAAGTAGGATAGGTTCAAAGTCCTTACTTGATCTTAAGCTATTATTTTTGTGTTTTAAATGTTTTCTATTGAAAGTGCATCAAAATCTGGCTAGTTTCGAAGTACTTACCAGATCTTAGATTACTTTTATGTCTTTCTTAAGTGTATGCCAAAAGCAGGATAGTTTCAAAGTACTTACTTGATCTTAGGCTTATTTTTGTTATTCATTTGTTTAATTATCCTTCTTATTGTTTCATTTCATTCCATAAAATCAACTTTAAAGAGATCCTTAGACATAGATGACTTGCCCCATGGACCACTCTTGAACCTTTTTGTTTCAATTAAATCCTACTATGACTCCATAGCCCAATGGATTGAAGATGTTTCTTGCCTATCTTCTTAGCTGAATAAATATTTTATTTTCATTGAACTTCACCCTTCATTTATACTTCCTTCACCTTCATATATCTTTGCCCAACCAAAACAAACAAAAACCTTGTTCTTCATAACTAGCCTAATATCATACACATTAAGACTTTAAAGATAAAATCAATCTTTGCACTTTATTGGTTAGATCCCTCTCCAGATTCAGGAGGGCTAGATCCTAGAATCCCAAAGTGGTTGAAATAGTGTTGTCTCTGCAGTTTTAGTCTCACCAATCTGCTAAAATTACAAATTTCTAACATTTCTGGCGACTCCACTGGGGAATTTTGAGTATTTTTTAGCCTAGGTACCTTTAAGACCTCAGGAAACCCTTGATTCAAGAACATTGTGCAGTTAGTAAAAGCAGCCCTTTCAAGCACTGCCAAGAAAATGGTAATCATGATAAAACTTGTTTGAATCGGTGACAAACTAGGCAAGCCCTAGGATTCTCACAAGATCTTATCAAACCTTGAAGGATCAGCTAGCTTAGCCATAAGAGAAGACTGTCTTTATCTCATAACCATAGCTAAGTTTTGAAACAGATTTAGGACACTATTAAGAACCATTAGGACTGAAAAATAACTCAGAAAAACCCAAAAATATTTCAGATTGGTATTCAATAAGCATGGTGGTGGACCATTAAACCTTTTACCTCCAAAAAAGATAAAAAATTCCACTTGGTGACTCCACAATCCTAAACAGACCTTAAGACTCCACTGGGAAGAACTATTATCATCACAATATCATTTAAGCTCAGTAAGAGGATTTTAGGATCAAATTTTTCTTATGTTAAGATCAGTTAACCTCTTAAAAGATTGTCATATCTGGTTAAACTTTTCTTGTTTAAATTGGGTTTGAAAAACACAGCATAGTGGCTCCTAGAAAGATTCATACTAGAGCCTACCCTGACCCAAACCCACCTGAGATAGTTGATAACCCAGAAAGTATCCTTAGGAAGTCTCCTAAGATAAAAATTTCAGCGGTTTTTAGATCACCCTTGAGAGCTATTTCAGTTCCTAAAAATCTTGCAGCTCTACAACAATCACAAGTAGACTTAAGAAATCCATTTAGAACTAGGTCTCTTGATGGTTTAGACCAGCTAGATTCTGAGTCTTCACTTTCATCCCCAGAAACAAGTGAACATCCTAGTAGTAGAGAAACAATACCACCTGATTTACATTTCTTTCACAATTTAGGTGTCTCTCATCCAATATCAGTGCAACAATCTACTGTTGTTCCATCCACTTCTGCTCATCCTACATCCACTCTCCAAACCACTCCACTCCAACCCACTTTCCCTCTTGTTAATACACCTCTTGTAAATCCACCTCCACCACATATCATGGCAGCATGGTATGCTCCCTTAGTCCTTCCTCTACCCTTGGTCAATCTTCCACAGGACTATCAGTCCAAAATACCATTGTACGATGCCAGTAATGCTACAGCTGCATCACAACATGTGGATAAAATGAATGAATACTTTGACAGAAATGAAATTGATGATGATTCTGTCAAACTTAGACTATTTGCTCAGAGTTTGGTGGGATAAGTAAGAAAATGGTTTAAAGGCTTAACCCCCCACAGTATAAATGATCTCCAAGCCTTCCATCAGAAATTCCTAAACAAATGGGAAGTGAGAAAAAACCCTCTTCAAATACTTTCCGATTACAAAAATCTCCATAGAAACACTAGGGAAAGTGTTCAAGCTTACTGCACTAGATTTAATAGTGTGTATAATGCCCTTCCCCCAGATTTAAAACCTCCATAAGGCTCAGCGTTAAACAAGTTTCTTGAAGGGTTTGACCTTGAAATGGCCTATCAGCTGAGAGAAAGAGACCCTTTAACCCTTGAGGATATGCAAAAAGGTGCTCTTGCTGTGGAAGTTAACTTGATGGAGAAAAGAGCAAGAATGAAGAATGAGAAGAGAGTGTCCTTCAAAGAAGAATCCACACCTTCCACATCTAGCTCAAAAATGGAAAGAATGATGGAGGAGATGATGAATAAAATGAGCATTCTTGAGAGAGCACAAGCAAGTCAAAACCAAAAAACTCCTCAAAATAGAAATCAGAACCAAAATCAGAATTTTAGAAGGAATCAGCCTCAAAATAGACCAAGGGAAGATGATCAGCAGATCACTCCTTCCTTTCATCAAAATTATGTAAGTGAGGTTGAGGACACAAATGAACAAGTAAAGGATGATGAGATAAATATGTTGGGAGTAGATAATGATGACTTTGAAGTTCATTATGATAAAAAACAAGGTCTCTACACACCTTATGATGACAAAAGAGATGAGGATGAAAGATATTATCAAGACATGGAGAATTTCATCATAGAGTCTCAAAAAGAGTATGACCTTCGAAGTGAAACCAATCAAGAAACTCCCAAAACCAAAACCTCTAAAAAATCTTCACAAAACAGCACTGTAAATAAGCCCAAAATTTTGAAACCAAAGGAAAAAACAGTGGCTGGGAATTCTGATAAAGGTAAAGATAAAGACACTCAAAACAATGCAAAACAGAGTGTAGACCTTAGTAGTACTAGTATCTCAGCTAGTACTCCTGTCAAAACAATTTTGTCAAATGTAAATAGAACAAATCAGCAAACTGAATTTTCTGATAAGGTGGCAGTTAATAAGGCTGAGACAAGTTCTTCAAAGAATCAGATGCCTTTTAGTTTGGAGCAGGAAATTTCCAAAATTAAAATCTTTGTTCCTCTCTCTGAACTAGCTGCTAAAAATGTATATAGGACCCAAATTTTGAAGGCTTTAAACATAGAGGATAATAATGACACAGTCAATCTTAACAATGACCAGCCTGAGCTTATTTTTGGTCCAAAGATTGAAGGTAGATATCAAGAGGGACTATTTCCTCCCTTTTATGTAAGTTTAAACATTCATGACAAGATCTTGCACAATGTTATGCACGACTCAGACGCTTCTCATAATTTAATGCCCAAAGCTATAATGGAAATCCTGGGTCTCGAAATCACCAGACCTTATAAAGACCTTTACTCCTTTAACTCAAGTAGAGTAAAATTTTTGGGTTTAATAAAAGACCTCTGCGTTAACTTAGCCCAGATTCCAGCCAAATGTTTGGTCATGGATATAGTTGTGGCTGATGTGCCCCCAAAGTATGGAATGTTGTTTTCTAGGTCTTGGGGGGCTAATTTACAAGGGACTATGTATATGGACATGACCTATGCGACCATCCATGTGTTTAATCAATCAAGAAGACTTTACAGGGAGTGACATATGCAGTACATGGTTACTAGCCAAGACAGACCACAAAACTCCCCTCTGTATTCTATGAATACAGGCCTCAATTATTTTATCTTGTTTAATGATGAAACATTCACTGAACAGATAACTCTAATAAAGCTGATGGCCGATAGATAGGAGGAGGAAATCCACATAGAATTGTCTGAACAGTTTGCTACATTTGAAAACTTTAGCAAACCAAACACAAGTCTTGAACTAAAGATCGTGCGTCCATCATTTTTTAGCCTTAACAGTCAAGCAGGAATTCCTCCACTTAACGAAAAACCCTAGGAATTAAAACAGATTCAACAGAGTGCTGATTTAAAAAAAAAAACCGAGATCACATAAGTTAAAGAGGATAGTAACCAAGCTAGTGAAACCAAAACTAACCCTCTCTGGAGTATGCACTTTGACGGGTCATGTACTAAGAGTGATGCAGGTGTGGGAGTTTGGTTTCAAAATACATTCAAAAATCATACTGAAGGTCACTCCTGTAAATTAAACTTTTAGTGCACCAATAACATAGCTGAGTATGAAGCCCTCCTTTTTGGCCTGCATATATTGAAGAAATTAGGGGCCAAGAGAATAAAGGTGCATGGTGATTCCGAATTAATAATTAGGCAAGTAAATGGGGAGTATACCACAAAACACCCCCGACTTAGAGCCTATCAAAATGATGTCTTGGATTTATTGAAAAAATTCGAGCAATTTAAAATAATTTTTGTCCCAAGAATGAAAATATTCAAGCCAACGATTTAGCTTTTGCTGCTAGAACGTGTTTAACACCATATGAAACCAAAGAATGTACAACTAAAATTAAATTCAGACTAGATATCCCTGATAATGATAAATATTGGGAAGTGTTTGACGGAGACAAGCAAATAGAAGACTTCATGCAGTTCAGAAATGAATTCGAACTACCAAGTTCGGATTCAGACTATGAAACATATTGCCCTAGTGAAGAAAATTTCCTTGATAAAGAAGAAAAGTATCCTGAGCTCGTTAATGTAAATATTTTGTCTAGAAAACTTGAAAACACAACAGAAATGATTGCAGAGTTAGGAATAGAAGACTTAGAAACTCTGCAGTCTAATGATCAAAGTTTGCCCAAAGGTCTGACCCCTTTAGAAGAGTTATTTGATTTCAACAATGTGGCCAAGAAGCCAAAGTTGGAGCCTGTCGAGAAAAAACCTATGATGATTAAACTGTCTAAGACTTTACCAGCTCACATTAAACTCAAATACATAGAGCTTTTTAAAGAATTTTCTGATGTTTTCGCGTGGAGTTACGAAGATCTGAAATCTTATGAAACTGAAATAATTCAGCACAAAATCCCTCTCAATGAAAACCAAAAACCATTTAAACAAAAGATGCGTAGAATTAACCCTGTTCAGTTACCTTTGGTTGAGAAGGAGATCAAGAAAATGTATGAAGCTGGTATTATTGTCCCTATTAGATATTCTGAGTGGGTGTCTAATCTGGTGCCAGTTAGGAAGAAAACATGAGAGATTAGGCTTTGTATAGACTTTAGAGACTTAAACAAAGCTTCACTCAAGGACAACTAACCTTTACCCAAGATGGACCATATATTACAAAGGGTAGTTGGTTCAAAAAGAATTTCTTTGCTTCATGGCTATTCAAGGTACAATTAGATTTTAGTCCACCCTGATGATCAACTAAAGACAACGTTTACTACACCTTGGAGCACTTTCATGTATGTGAAAATTCTTTTTGGTCTAATGAATGTTGGAGCAAATTTTTAGAAATCCATGGACATAGCATTGTCGGAAGAATTGGGCTACTTCATCATTATTTACCTTGATGATGTCATTGTGTTTTCAAAGATAGATGAAGAGCACTTAGAACATTTGAGAAATTTTTTCAAGTAATGCAGAAATTTTTGGATATCTTTAAACCCTAAGAAAACACTATTTGGGGTCCGAGAAGGTAAAATTCTTGGGCACATTATTTCAGAAGAGGGTATTAAGATAGACCCAAAGAGGATTGAGGCCATATTGCAAATCTCTCATCCTCGAAACATCAAGGAACTCCAATATTTCATTGGAAAGATTAATTTCTTGAGAAGGTTCACACCCAACTTGACTGAGCTCCTTAGAAACATTACAAACATGCTGAAAAAGGAGCAAGGGGTAAAATGGACCTTGGAAGCAAAGAAGTCCTTTGAGCTGGTGAAACAAGTGTTAACCAAAACACCGATTCTAATAAGTCTTGATTTTTCAAAAGATTTTTATATTTTTTCATTTGCATCAGAACATACAATAGCTGCTATCCTTCTATAGAAAAATCCACAAGGACAAGAGCAACCTATTGCATTCTTTAGAAAGGCATTGAGAGATGCTCCTTTGAAGTATAACATTATGGAGAAGCAAGCTTTTGCTTTGGTCAAAGCTTTAAAAGACTTCAGTGTATACATCCTTCACTCACACATCATTGCCTTTGTCCCTAATTCAGTTGTGAAAGACATTCTAACATAGGACCCAAATGGTAAAAGAGGTAAGTGGATAGCTGCTATTCTTGAATATGATTTAGAGATCAAGCCCACTAAGCTCATCAAAGGCCAAGGTCTAGCTAGATTAATGGCTGAATCAAATTTTGAAGTTCTTGATATTAATATGATAAATGCTTTAGATGAACAAGAGGAAATCTCAACTCCCATTGTTGAAGACCATTTTACGAATTCCTCTTGGTATGCTGATATTCTTGATGTTTTGCTTAATTTGAATACACCTCCTGGTTTATCAAAAACTAAGGAAAGGTTTTTGAAGTTAAAAGCTGTAAACTATTGCATTATAGATAAATGTCTTTATTGGAAAAATGCAAGTGGGATATTGCTTAAATGTTTTCCTGAGTATGATACAGAGAAGGTTAAGCACGTGTTCCATGAAGGAGAATGTGGAGGTCACCTCTACTGGAAGACAACAGCCAACAAAATCCTAAGGGTTGGTTACTATTGGCCCACTCTCTTTCTTGATGTACACAAGATGATCATTTCCTGTCATAAATGCCAAATTTTTTAGGGCAAGCTACTACCCTTACCTCTGCATCCAATCACTGTTGAAGCTGCTTTTCAACAGTGGGGACTTGAATTCATAGGAGAAATCCATCCACCTTCATTTGCCCAACATAGATGGATTCTCACTACAACAGACTACTTCACCAAATGGATAGAAGCCATCCCTTCTAGGCAAGCCAATGACTCAGTCATCATAAAATTCATAGAGACTCATATCCTCTCTAGATTTTGTTGTCCTAAGAAGATCATCACTGATAATGCAGCAACCTTTGTATCCAAGAATATGGTTGAATTCTATCACAAATATCAAATAACATTGGGTCATTCCACGGCCTATTACCCTCAAGGTAATGGACTAGAAGAATCCTCAAACAAGAGTTTGGTGAACATAATCAAGAAGCTGTTGGAAGACAACAAGAAGTCTTGGCACACTAAGCTGGTGCATGCACTTTGGGCTGACAGATTGACATTGAAGGAATCTATTGGTATGTCACCCTTCCAGCTTGTGTATGGTACTGATGCAATTTTTCCAACCAGCCTTGGTGTGCCAGTTATGAAGTTGATTCAAGAGTTGCAGACTGAAGATAATGACATGATCAGAAGGATAAATCAGACTATTCACCTTCAGCAAACCAGAGAGGAGGTTTATAACAAAGCATTGCAAAGGAAAAACAGCATCAATTTTTTTTTTGATAGAAGCACAAGGGCCAACAATTTTAATGTTGGGGAAAAAGTGCTAAAGTGGGATTCAAGGAGGGAGGACAAGGGCAAGCATGGGAAATTTGACAACTTATGGTTTGGCCCTTATCTCATTCATTCAACTACTGGTAACAATGCTTATTTCTTACAGGAGTTGAATGGAGCTGAACTGTTTGGAGGTCCTGTCAATGGCAGGATGCTCAAAAATTACTTCTCTTGATCCATGCCATGTTTTGAAGCCTTTTTATCTTTTTTCCATTATAAATATTTCATTCATCATTGCTTTCAAATTTAGAAAAATCAAAAATATAAAAACAATAGAAGAAAGAAAAGAGGGCAGATTGTAAAAACAATAAAGGTACAGCCCCATACCAAAAAAGAGAAATAAATTCTGAAAGTGTTCAAGCTTAAATGCCACTCCTGAAAAACACACTTCTAGTTATTCATACAGCCTAATCATGGCTAACTAGTTTTAAATTTGCTACTGATAGGTTAGTGAATTTGATTTGCCAAACAGCTTAATCTTGGCTTATCAGTTAGGAAGATTAGGATAGAAATTAAAGGTTCAAACAAGCTCAAAACCCGAACCTTAGTTGTCAAGAGAAGAATGAATCCAATCTATTTAATTCATGAGTCAAGAACAGAATTAAAACTGGTTCTAATGAACTCAAAATCTGAACCAGAGAACAAGGAAAACACAGCTCAAATAAACTCAAAAATAGAGCTGAAGAAAAAGAGAAGGTCGTGCTTAGAACTTTCAGATCTTAAGCCTTCCATTTTGATTTAATTTTCTGCAAAATAATATCTATGTGCAGCTTGTTTTATGCCATAGGATCAGCAACAAGTTAGATTGTTCAATCCTGACTTGTATGCTTTTAAATTTTTTTTTTAGAAATTAGTGAATGAAAATCTGTTAGAATGTTTAATCCTAATAGATAGTAGCTAGGTAGAAAAACATATGAAATCAACTGTTTAATCTGATTTCATGGAGAAATAAGGAGTAGAAATAGATTAGTTTTTTTTTCTTTCAAAAAGAATAAAATGTTGTAAATAGAGTTTGCCAATCCAAGTGCACTCTAAAGAAGAAAAAATGTTAGATCACTAGGATTGGGTAGGTAGAAAGCTTGTTGATGAAGATCCGTTGTTTTTCATGGATGTTAACATTTTCCAGAACAAAAGAAGATCACCCAAGTAAAGAAAGTTGCAGCCCAATGGATGAGGCACTGATCAACCTCCTAGAGAATGCAAGTCTGAATTTCTTGATACCTTCAAGAAGGCACCATCCCCAAGTGGAGCCATTGTTAGCCACCTATAAAATTTGCTATATCAAAATGTGGCTAAACAATTTTTGGAGCCTTCAAGAAACAATTTTTATGGCTAAAAATTTTACCTCTTGAAGACTCATGAAGACATCATGCCCTTTGTTTAAATCTTCACTGTTGTTTCCCTTTCCAACTCGGAAATTTTGCTATTTTCCTAGAGAAAGACTGCTGCAAAATCTCATTTTTTCCCCTCCTCCACTCAAAACTAACCTTCATTTTTCCCCCATCATTTTCCTCTATTTTTAATTTATTCCCCTTTCCCCTTCAACAAAATCCTTTTACAAGGTTTAAAACTCATTTTTAAACTTTGCCGAAACCCCCAAATCCATAAAAAACCTTGAAAAATTTCATAAAAAATAAGTTTTTTGACTATGGGCTTAAGCCCCTTTGGGCTAAGTCCTAAACCACTTCCCCACATGTGCCCTGGCACTAGAACCAAGTGCTAAACCCTTTCGGTGCTTATCGCATCAGGAAAAAATGAAGAACGCAAGTCTTTTTGGCCTTTATAAGACTTCCGATGCGATTAGCCCTCTTAATATGTAAACTCCCGATCCTTTATTTTCTTTGAAAACCAAGAGTTAAAGGCCAAAGCACTTATCGCATCAGAAATATTGAAGCGCGCAAGTATTCTTGTTGTATTCAGTCTTCCGATCTGATGAGCCCCTTTGTTTATAAGTCCCGATCCCATTGCTGCTTCATATAACCCTTGGGCCCGCAATCGGGTCCTAAAGTTTGTAAATAAACCCATCTCCGATGTATTTTCCCTTTGAAAATCATAAAAACCATTTTTTCCTAAGTATTGAACTAAACGCACCGGTGCAATATTCTATTAATAAACACCGTTGATCTTAAAACTTGATCAACGATCCACGCGTTATCGCATCGGAGAAATTCAAATGGGTAGATTGAAAATCCCATCTCCTCACCGCGATTCCAATTGGCCCTTATACATATAACCCCTGGGCCTTTGCTTGTTCATATGAATCAATGACCCCACAAATGGGCGCCAAGCCGTTTATATAACCCGTCTCGAAGCCAAAACCTTTTTTTTTCATTAATTTTTGGTTTTCATATGTTTTAAAGGGTTTCTGCCGGTTAAATATTTGAGATAATCTCCACCGTCAATCTGAAGTGATCAGACGGATTGTGCAATCTCGCATCGGCGAATCTCATTGGGTGCGTTAAAATTTCATGCCACTTCCGATCGGTGATTCCCTGATAAATTCTCCGTTATCGATCTAATCTACAGATCAACGACCCACAACCAATCGCATCGGCACCATTCAAGTTCTCTCCCCACCGATCGCATGCCTCCAATTTCATCTGAGTCGTCCACGTGTCCAGATCGAACGGTCCAGATTGCATCTCCTGTCTTTGGTTAAATTCATGTGCCCACTTCATAATGTTTTAGGCAAAATCTCAGTCATTGATCTCTGAAGATCAATGGTCCTTATTCACCCTTTCTCCACCTCGTTTATTTTTTCCATTTATCCCAGATATGATCCTGACCATTGATCTTGCACATCCAACGGCTCATATTGACCCTGACGGGCCCGACCCCTGTGGTTCCTACCTCCCCCCCAGATCTGATCTCTGCCATCGATCCCTTAATCAGACAGTCCATAATCAAACCACCCTGCCTTTTTATCCGCCGTGCATCTGGTCTATATCGTGCTTACTCTCCACCATTCAATCTAAGGGCCTAGATTTGATGGTTGATGCGTAGTTTCGCGTAACTTTTAGCACGAGCATTAATCTCCCAAAATCGCGCGATATTTTTAAAATCCACGTGTCACCTTCTAATGCATATCATGTTCAAAAAGGTGAAATCACCTTTCTTCCATTTCGCCATGCGATACTGCTTGTTTTGCTCTCCGAAACCACTTTCCCCTTTTTCATTGAGTTTTATCGCATTGTGTTTCCTGTCGTTGATCTTTGCAGACCAATGGCTCAGATCTAATCTGGCCATACACTATCACCCTCCGCCTTCACCAAAGGATTTCAACAAGCAATCTCCACCGTTGATCTCCGGACCAAATATGATCTGATGGCCCACGATCGTTTGGAAACCTCGAATTTCCTTCCTCTGCATTTTACCTCTGCCAAAGATTTTTAACCTATTTTCTTCACATTTTCCACTTATCTTAATATAAAGTGACCCTTTTTCTTTATACTATTGCTAATACTCTCGACCGTTTATCTTTGTAAGATCAATGGCACTAACTTAACTTTCCCACCATTCTTCCAAACCGCCTCCCTTTTTACCATTGCACATCGATCTCCACCGTCGGATGCACTCATCCAACGGCTGTGACCTAACACGCAACCTATAAAGTAGTTCTTCCCAGCCACACAATATTTCTTGATTATTTTATATGTTTTGCAGGTTCTACAGGTTTGTAAGAAGAACAAAAGTCGAGGATGATGATCCTCCAGGATTTCATCTATTAAATAAATATCTGTCTGCAAGGTTCGACCATCACGTTTCATCAGTATATTATAAGAATTGATGCCATATGAGCCCTCTATGGCACCTGCACATCAACAAAACGTAGTGAAAAATGAAGAAAACAGAGAGTATCAGGGTCGAAGACTTGATCACAGCAGAACTGAAGAATTTAAGGATGAATCACAGATTCAGTGGATTACGGCTAAAATCGATAATCAAAAGCCTAATACACTAAAATTAAACACAGTTAAAGAGAAGAAGACAGAGTTTAGGCCTGATTAAGCCTAATACACAGAATCAAAACAAATTAACAGTGTTTCAACAAAAATAAAAAATATCTATCACACAGAGATGCCTTCACTGCCACATCAGAGGCTAATTTATTCCTCTCAGCACCAAATTTCCACCTGTAGCCTCAAAGCATTCAAACAGAGGCCGAGTAATGACCAAAATAGAGGATATTTTCCTCAATTCAGCCGAACAATTATTCTAAGCTAAAAAGAGTTATTGCAAAAGATGACATGGAGCCTTAAAAGTCAAAAAAAGCTCCCCACCGAGCTTAAATCTTAATGAAAAACAATTAATGTAGAGGAAATATCTGTAAACTTCTGCATTGATCCCCTCAAAGGCCAAGAAGTATTAATTTGTATTAATTGAACCCTTAGATCTTTTCTCTTTCAAACTCCTCATTTTCCTATAAAATTGTGTTGAGGAGCTCATTGTAAAGGGTTGGTCACTGCATATCTGTTGCCTGTAAATAGTTTACTGAAGCTGCTGTAAGCTCTATTTGTAAGTGAAGATACCTAATTTGAGATGAGAAGTTTGAAGTTGTAGAGACCCACTGGACTTGATGATTGTAACTGGTTTGAAGCATTCAAATACAAGCTGATTTATGGGATCCTGGTCTATGTGACTGATGATGTTTTTCTTATTGTAAATTGTTATTTTATTTATGTTTCCATTCTGTCCTTCTTCTCTGATAAATAACAACAAGCATAGAGTTAGGATTTATTGTCAAAAAATACCCTTCTTTGACTGATAATCTTTATATACATGTTTTCTTCCAAATTGTGTTCTTTAAGAATGATTTAGTACAGTTCAAGCAGTTAGAAATGCTGGCGTTCCCTTGTCCTACTGTTTACTTTAAACATTTTTCTTGAATGTTATTTTCAGTTTCTGCCAAGTAAAGTTAGACTAGGGAGAATTTACGGTGAGCCCTGTCCTCTAGTTTTATCTCCAAAGGTTGTCTGAAAGTTTCCCTAAGGGTATGTTGAAAGTAGGATAGGTTCAAAGTCCTTACCTGATCTTAGAGTACTCTTTGTTATCTTATGTGTTGTCTTGATAAGTTTGCTAAGTAAAGAAGAGCTAGGGAAGTTTATGGTGAGCCCTGTCCTCTAGTTTCTTCTCCAACAGTTACTTTGAAAAGTTTCCTTTATAATATGCTGAAAGCAGGATAGGTTAAAAGTCCTTACTTTATCTTAAGCTATTCTTTTTGTGTTTTAAATGTTTTCTATAAAAGTGCATCAAAAGCTGGCTAGTTTTGAAGTACTTACCAGATCTTAGATTACTTTTATGTCTTTCTTAAGTGTATGCCAAAAGTAGGATAGTTTCAAAGTACTTACCTGATCTTAGGCTACTTTTTGTTCTTCATTTGTCTAATTCCCCTTCTTATTGTTTCATTTCATTCCATAAAATCAACTTTAAAGAGATCCTTAGACATAGATGACTTGCCCCATGGACCACTCTTGAACCTTGTTGTTTCAATTAAATCCTACTATGACTCCATAGCCCAATGGATTGAAGCTATTTCTTGCCTATCTTCTTAGATGAATCAATCTTTCATTTTCATTGACCTTCACCCTTCATTTAGACTTCCTTCACCTTCATATATCTTTGCCTAACCAAAACAAACAAAAACCTTGTTCTTCATAACTAGCCTAATATCATACCCATAAAAACTTTAAAAATAAAATCAATATTTTCACTTTATTGGAGAGATCCCTCTCCGGATTCAGGAGGGCTAGATCCTAGAATCCTAAAGTGGTTGAAATAGTGTTGTCTCGCAGTTTTAGTCTCACCAATTTACTAAAATTACAGATTCCTAACACACTCAAATAAAGAGGAGGGATTCCCGCCGAGGAACACCCTGTGCTAAATAGCACCTACAATCTCTGCTAAATAGCCCAAGATTGCAGTGGAATGCCACTTTGCAATTCCAGATCTAAAATATCATACATCAAAATACTCCAAGATGCCTTTCACCTTTGTCTTCATCTCCTTTATAATGATTGAACCCCCTCAAGCCTTGGCCCTAATCTCAATTGTGTTGTCTTAGGTGGATAAGATCCTCCAAGTGGGACTGCGCTGTTTGACCAAATCAACCAAACATTCTAGGTGCAATGTACATCCCTGCATCATGTGTGCTTCATTCCTCCACCACTTTATCATTAATGCTCAATGACCCCTTGGTTTGACATCTTCAAGATCTTAGTTGACTGAATCAACTCTCCATGATCTCTCTCATTAAATGAGACATGATCTCCAATCTCATTCACATTAGTAGTTGCTCAACTACCTCTTTTTGTAGATATAGACTAAATTAATCCACATTCACATACACAAAGTGGATATTTATTCTTATTGAGGATTGTGGGTCCCTCCACCCTTTTATTTACTTAATTCATTAAGAAAATCAAGGACTCTAATATTCCAAATGTAATGTGAAAATTTGGGAATATTACAGTCCCCCCCGGAAAAATGTTGCTTGTCCTCAAGCAACTCCAAAAGTAGATGCAAGGCCATCTATTCCCCTCCATATGGCATCCACATAAGGAAGGCTTCCTCCATTTGCTGCAATAGGTTATGTATGTTTGGTTCCAAAGTTGTCTCTTAAAAGCATAAGGAATGACCTCCAACTGTTTGGTTAGATGTCCTCCTCCCATCATGAAGTACCAAGTAACAACCATGTGATGTCCAACATCATCAAAAATACATGAGATACATAAAATAAAGTATCTATTTCTACAAGGGAAAAGCTTCATCATACAATACATATCTTCATCCCATGTTTCATGAATTAGATTGAGTATTGATATGCCCCCATACTTAGCCTTGTTAGCCTTGTTGGATCCAAACTCCATCATCTCAAAGTTATGCAAAAGAATAAGGTAAGAAGCAATATGGGTAGACAAAGATGTCAAACCATATTCTCCTAACAACAACCACTGGAGTAAGGCCCTTTGCTTCCATCCTCCATCTCCTCCATGTAAGATGATTAAGCCAAACTCCCCCATAAGCAACCAAAGCAACAAGAGATCTTTCTACTTCCTTTCCTCCTCATGTGCATCATGAAGCATAAGCATACTAATGGACATATGAGATGTCACATCATCCCAATACAAAGAAACATCATCAATGCACATCATGAGATCATTATGCCAAATTTTAAACAATACAAAACACATAAACATAGGAGATGTCATGTGGTGGCCAAGCTCTCTCAAGTGAAACCAAAATTAACATGCCTTCCCTTGCTGCAATTTATCATTGAAAGACAAGGCATGATTCATAAAATGATGAGCTATTGGGTGGTATCCATACTCACCCAAGAGCAGCCAGCGCAGCCATGCCTCCTTCTTCATTTCATACATGTTTTTCAAGGCATGGATTAGAAAAATAGGTGACTTTCGAGAGTGACAGAAATCTCCCAATGGCAACAAACGTAACTAAGCATGCTAGCCCATACAAATATGCAAGTGGTGCTACAACCCCTTGCTTATCATCCTTACCCATTCACTCCCATGGGGATGATGAATGAGGTACTACATAATCATGGCATCCTCCCTTTGTAGAATGCCATCCTTCCCAAACTGTTGAAGAGCTTTGCATTCCATGAAATGTTGAAATGCATATCTAATGAGATCTCTTAATGAGATTCTCTGTCCATCAAAGGCCCTCCAAAACCAAAGAAGTTTTGGATTTAATGAAAGTAGAATTTTCTCGTTGAGCAGTGAGAGGCTCATTGAGAAAGGGTCATCTAGAAAGGAGAAAAGATTTCTCATTTCCAGATGTCTACCATTTGTCATATTTGCTTCCATTGCTTCATGAATGAAGCTACCTCCAGAGTGTTCCAAGAATGATGAAGCCCTTTCTTTGTCACAACTACTAAGTGACAACGTTGCAGATCTACAGGGTGATACATGCACTGTCTCAAAGAAAGTTACAACACTGATCTCACAATCAGTTTTTTTACATAGGATAATGCTAATCCCATTTTATGAAAGCCTACATATTAACTCAAAGGGTTGAATGTATCTTAACAATGATGAACAGGGATATTTTTAGTCTCCTCCTTGATCAGATCAAGGTTCCTCTACGCTGTGATATGTTTTTGCTTCAAATCAACATCTTGTTCTAATCCTTGGTTATGAATTGATCTAGAAACCATATGTGCTGAAATTTTATGCATACCTTGGATCAAATGATATGTGGGAACCTCTTGATAGAACACAAGAGTTCATCCAACCGGGACAACAATGTCTTCAAGTGCTAGTAAGAGTGATGGTCTCTTTCCTTCAAGTGTACCAACATTGGTATCTTCCTTCTCCTCCTCTTGCATCTCCTAATCCATGCATGGGACTCCATATGTCAAGAGCTCAAGAATATCTTGAAAACATGCAAGTGCCTCTTCTCTAGATACAAGTACTTTTGCAACAGGTGGTGAAAGTAGTGACCCCTCCACATCAAACCTCTTCCTTAACTTATGAAAGAAATCTGAATACTTGGTCACCTTTGCATGCTCTAGGTGCCCAAAACACCAATCTTCTACTTCATCTAAGAGATGAAGTGCTGCAATTTGAACAACCTCTTCTTCGGCTATAGGATGTAGCTCGAAAAATGAATCTAACTACCTCCTCAAAGCCTTGAAATTTCTTGAGGAAGATCCATCAAATGTAGGCAAATAGAATCTATTATGCCTCTTCCTTCTATTGCTGCTATAGGATCCTCTATCTTCTTTGATTATGAATAATTTTTGGAGAGTTAGCTTCTCCTTGAATGCTCTAGACTATGCTTTGTACTCTTCAAGATATATACTGAGAGTCTCATGAGTCTTAGGTTCATTCCTTCCTTTACTTCTATACCTCTCACCTTCTTCAAAGAAGGTGGGCATAGTGGATCTATGAGGAGATCTAGAATTCTCTAGTCTTCTTTGCTACTGATAGGAAGTGCTTTCCTCATCAGATCTACTTCTTGGATCTTCTTTCTCTTCTTCCTCCTTCATTTGATAGACCCCTTTGTAGAGATCTTACATGGATCTAAAGGAAGGAGTGACATTTTTTTCATTCCATGATAGATCTCATCTATATGTTCTCCTTTAAATGTAAAAATATGAAGTGTCCACATGCTGAGCCAAAGATCATGCTCTGATACTATTGTAATATCCAAAAATGGGAACATGCAGCAATACTTCACACAATATAAGAACTTACAGCAAGATAGATAATAAATCTAAGTACAAATCAGAATATGCAGAAAGAGATGAGCCATTTTATGATATTGGAGATGAATCAGTTACACATGTACAAGATATAGGTAGATCTAGCCAAAACGATGAGCTAAGATCACCTAGAAAACATGTGTGAAGTAGGTACAGTGTAACTATTGAGGCTCTGCAGAAAATACTGCACTGTCTCTTCAGCAGAATATAAACATGGAGTTGCAGGCTGAAAAGAGAAATGCAGATCTAATTAGAATTGGAGCTCTGATGATGCAAAGATTCAATATCTGGCCACTGTGATGGATTCACAAGATAACCCAGAAAGGATTTTCCAGATGTGCAACTTTGGAAAAATCACCTCCCCAGGGTTTGATCCTTGATCTGCTGGGAAATACAGATCTAAAGATAGATCTGAAGAATAGATGGCTGAAACATGTGCTCAGATCAGATCTATTCTTGAAGGGATGATCCCTTCCTCATATCATGGAGCTAGGAGCTCTAGATCTATCTTCTCAATCCTCCAAGGATGATTGTAGCTGTTGCAACACAACTGCCTTTGAAAACTGTGTTGTGAGGGAAAGAGAGGCCTCCTGCCTACTAAAAAATGCTACAATGAGATCCAGGCTGATGGTAAGACTGATGGAAATGTGAAGGAATGATCCTCCACTAGATTGCTAGCTGAAATACTAGCAAATTCCTTCCTCCTTTTAAATCTGCAATATGGACAACGTTATTCTTGGAGAGAATATTGCTGCTAGGAGGTCAATAAATTTTGGCCTGATGCTAGATCTACAATGTGGCTCTGGGAGTGCTGCAATATAAGCCCAAGTGATGGGAATAATCCCTCACCTTGTTCTCCAGCTGAAGTACCGAAGACAACTACCTCCTTCCAAACTGATCTTCAGAAAAACACAGTTTTCTGAGTGTGAATGTTCTGCAGAAAGTAGGAAATGGAAATGGCACTTAAAGCCTGATGTATAATGAAGTAAAAACCTCTTCCTTAGAGATAACTCAAAGAAATAGGAGGGATTCCCCCTCGGGAACACCCTGTGCTAAACAACACCTGCAATCTCTGCTAAACAACCCAAGATTGTAGTGGAATGTCACTTGACAATTCCAGATCTAAAATATCATGCATCAAAATAATCCAAGATGCCTTTCACCTTTTCCTTAATCTCATTTATAATTATTGAACCCCCTTAAGCCTTGGCCCTAATCTCAACTGCGTTGTCTTAGGTGGATAAGATCCTCCAAGTGGGACTGCGCTGTTTGACCAAATCAACCAAACAGTCTAGGTGCAATGTACATCCCTCCATCATGTGTGCTTCGTTCCTCCACCACTTGATCATTAATGCTCAATGACCCCTTGGTTTTACATCTTCAAGATATTAGTTGACTGGATCAACCCTCCATGATCTCTCTCATTAAATGAGACATGATCTCCAACCCCATTCACATTAGTAGTTGCTCAACTACCTCTTTTTGCAGATCTAGACTAAATTAATCCACATTCAAACACACAAAGTGGATATTTATTCTTATTGAGGATTGTGGGTCCCTCCACCGTTTTATTTAATTAATTCATTAATAAAATCAAGGACTCTAATATTTCAAATGTGATGTGAAAATTTGGGAATATTACAGGACATTTAGCCACACATGCAGATCCACAACGCAGTTTATTGCCCACATTCACTACAAGAAGGATGGAGGAAGAATATGCACCAAGAGAGGAGACCTTGAGTGACTATCTTTAGGAGTATGAGTCTCAATCATGGAGATTCAAAGAGAACTTGGATTTCCAAGGGTTTTTCCAACTCAAGGAAGAGATAAGATCCAACAACCATAATAGAAGCCAGAGAGGCGAAATCTTTCTATCTAACTTTGATGGATCAACAAAGTGCACAGCCAAAGCTTGGGTGAAGGAGCTAATTCCTATTTCTAGTTACACCAAGTTTTAGAAAAGGAGGCCATTAGAGTGGCAGTGCTGCACCTCAAAGGTATGGCCCATAATTGGTGGTTTTATAGTTTTTCTTCATTTCATCATGCAAATGTAAACACTTATGTAGGGTTCACTAAGAAAGTAGTGAAAATATTTGATATTAAATATTGTGAAACATCTTTCATTGAACCCAAAAAATCAAAACCTTTGCATGAGTTGGAGAGATCTATTTTTCCAATTCCATTCCATATTTCTATTGAGGGGGATAAAAACATGCATGATGCCTTGCCAAGGGCAAGATCCCCACTTCTTGAAGAGTCGTTTTCTATATATGAAGACATGGAGGTTCCTCCTTCAAGGGAAGACCGAGATCAAAGGTTTCTCATTGATGATGAGGCATTCTCAAATACTGATGAAGGGGGAGAGCAGAGAAGAGCTAACAACGTTGTACCATTGGGAGAAGATCCAACACCACATGGAGGTGGAAAGGGATCCATTTCTTCCATTAGAGGATCCCTTGTGTCTTTGCAAGGAGTTCCAAATGATTCAACATGTGGGGACCAAAACACAATTCCAGAGCAGCATGCATCAGTTTTTTTGGATTGTGAGATGGAAGGGGAAGAAAGGAAGGATCAACATCAAGGGATGATGAGCATTCAACCTTATCTATTTCAGGAGATTTCTGCACAAAGGAAGGAGACTGTATTGTGCAATGAAGAGAGGGACAAATTAGTCCACTCATATATATAGTCCACTTCAGATTTTGATGTCTCATTACATGGGGGCATTCCACCTGGGAGGCCACCAGATCTAGAGTTGGTGAAAGAAATCCTACCATTTGGCTCACCACTCTTAGATTCTGGAGGGGTGAAGACCTTGGAGGAGTCTAGTACAACGCAGAGAGTTTGGGATAGACTCAAGGAGGAGGGAGACATACTCCCATTTTCAGCATTACCCAATCTCACTACATATACTGCGC
Organism: Pinus albicaulis; assembly: GCA_034641835.2. NCBI lineage: Eukaryota > Viridiplantae > Streptophyta > Pinopsida > Pinales > Pinaceae > Pinus > Pinus albicaulis. The sequence goes on along the minus strand of CM076571.1, from coordinate 718,565,694 downwards.
TGACAGAAATTGCTACAATGATGGACAATGGCACCTTCATGGTGCAAGGGAGCTGCTCCATGGATTTGGAGAAATAGAGGGTACTTCCTTTAAGGAAGGAATCCTCCATACATTGGAGTAGATGGAGGCCACTCATGCTTACATTGGCCAAGATCATGAAGTTATTTTTGGATGGTAGCTTCTCATGGGAGGCCAACTTCCAAAAGACACCACTTATATTTGAGCATGAGCAACTGCATGATGGGCATGGAAAAATTTTGGAGGATGAATTTGGCATGAGGGATGTCAAAGGAGAAGACAATAGCATGTGGGGAGCTTCACATTTCAGATCTTCTGCAACGTCTCTTAGGAGGATTGATCCATATTGGAGATCTTAAATCTTGTTAGAATACTCCAAGGATATTGGTTCTTACATGATTCTTGATGACCCAGAGGGAGATGATAGATACATGGTGGTTGGAGAGGTCATCTATTCTTATGGAAGAGTCTTCTTGACTAGAGTTTCTGAGCTCAAGAGGAAGCTACTACATGCAACACATGTGGAATTTATTTCCATGAACTTTGATGCATTTCATTCTTTGATGAAGGAGTTCACTTGGGAGGGCATCCAGTGGGATATATATCAGCATATGGAGAGATGCATAGCCCAGATGGTGATGGATAGGATGTCACAACCACTTTTCTACTCATTGGGGGTGAGGGAGAGCTTTTAGTTGAGCCATTTCAGCTCAATGACCAAAGTACATGGTAGAGTAGGTACAATTTTGCATTATGATTTGTACTCTACTTTATATGAGAAGCATGTTGTACCAAGGAGGATTATCTCTTCTTATCTATTATGTTTTGATGTACTTGAGGCCATTTTCAGAATTGATGTTGGCCATGCTATTGGTGGTTTGTGGGGGAAGCCACATGATTATTGGTGTGCACCATTGGCACCACATTGTACTTTCATGATCCTATCTTATAGGATGATTGTGGCAGCAAACAAGTGGTTGGAAAATCACTTTTTGTTCTTTTATTTGAACAATAAGGGGATGCACTGCATTCTTTCCATGTGTGGAACTATGATCCACTTTCCGGTTGTCATATGGCAACTTGTTTTCATTGGTTTTTGCTTCCATATGTTGGAAATTTTCTTATGTTTATGGAAAGCTTTGTTTGGAGAGTGGTACAAGAGTTGGAGGTTCCCAATGGGAGTATTCTTCTCCCTATTTTGTATGTTGCATGTTTTAGGAGAAACCATGGGAAAACCATGATGGCCACACTATGTCTCTTTTTTGCATGTGGGAGGAGCCATTTGGAGAACTTGATTTCTTGGAGGGGGCACTTCATGGCTGATTTGTTTGGTGGGTTAACTTGGGCCATTCTTGGAGGCCATGTCATTTCAGCCCAAGATCAGAAATAGCCTCATAATTACCATAAATGGAGAGAGAAACAACTTGGGTGGAAAAATCCAATCTCTCCATGCAACCCCAATACATTGCATAAAATGGGGGTTGATGATTTCTTTGATGAGCTACCTAGAGTGGCTCATTTAATTTGGATGATAGCATGGGTAGGGGAGACTCAGATTGGGGATGAGATTCCCTATGTTTATCATCACTCCTACCTTGAGAAGGCCATGTGACAACAAGAAGGTTTCCACTTACACCTTCCACTTTTTCATGATGTGAACCATTTGGGTTTGCATACTTGGGAGGAACCATTGGAGGGAATATTTATTGCGGATTATGTTGAGTTGTGGTGGAATCTATTGATGAGGAGGCCACAAGAGGAGGAAGGGAGGAATTTTTCTCCACCTTTACATTTTCTTGAGGAAAAGAAACATTTTGAAGGGGAGGACTGTAATATTCCAAAAATTTAGCCTTCATCTAAATGGAATATTATAGTTGGTTTCATCACTAGGTAGGTGAATAAATGGGTAGGGAGGCCCATAAAATTCTTTAGGAGGAATAATAACACTCCTAATGTGAAAGGAGGAAGAATAAGAAGCTATATTAAGTACCTTTGGGTGTGAACAGGGATTGGATCATGTTGATTCAGTCAACTTTGACCAAGTCAACAACGTTGTCATGGAGGAGTGGCCTTTATGATGAGACAACGTAGTTTTAGTGGAGGAAAACTTGCATGAGCTTGGTGGAAAGTATGGATGGGACCCAATGTGAGGAGGTTCACTTGCTATATAGGGAGATGATGGAAACCTTTGTTATTAATTTTTTTAGATTATTATTTTGATATTGGTACGTTTATACTTTTGCTTCCTCTTGCTGTTTAGCAGGGTTGTTGTGTTGTTTAGCACAAGGGTGTTCCTGATAGGGAATCCCTACCTCATCCTCAGGGAAGTAGAGGTTATTTGAGCTGCATTTCCTCATTCCAAAATTCTAGCCAAGCTACCTCCTTCAGCTACAACATAGCTTATGTTTAGAGCTGGGTTGTGTTGCAGGGTGTAGCAAAGGAGGATCACATAGAGCTATTCCTGGGCTTGTTTTTTAGTGGAGAGGTAGCCTATCCATTGGAGGATCAGCAAGGAGGGCTCCTAGGCATATTTTCACATCTTTTTCATCAGGCCAACCATCTACCTTCCCTTACAGCATAGTCACAATTCTAAACTGCATTATTTTTGGAGGCAATTGCTGGGAGGGTTCATTGAGCTCATCAGGAGGGTCCATTTCTGAGTAGAGGGATCAACCTTCTATTTAGAAATACTATTGGAGGAGGACATCATCATTTTAGATCTGTCATAGCCTCATTCTTTTCAGATCTAGTTTTCAGTGACATCTCAACCCTAGGGATATATGTCACATTGTATATTTCTTGGTATTTCTAGCAATGTTTTCCGGATTAGCTAGAAATCATGTATTAGAGCCCACATCTTCTTTTCTGGGAATTTATTTTGTTTCTATCAACCGTATTCCATTTATGTATGTTTATATCAGCATCTAAACTAATATAGACAGCGCTATCACTACTCTTCGACATTCTATACAGCTGCACTAACTCATGTGTTGATTGTTCTGATCATTGGAGGATTGTTCTTATTGCTTGAGTGGTTTGTCCCTCAAGATATTTTTGTATATTTTTGCTGATATATTAATAAAATGATTGCATATTGATCCCTCTCATGTCATGATCAAATTTTTTGTGTTTTACATTATTATGTCTTATATTGCTACTATTTCCAATTTGGAATATTACATCCAAAGACGGAATTCGCCTTGATCCACTCAAAGTTGAGGCTATTATAAATCTCCCCTCTCCCTCCTTGTTGCATCAGTTGCATATTTTCCAAGGGAAGGCTAATTTTCTACGTCGTTTTATACCTAACTATGTAGAAGTGGCTAAAGGATACACATGATTATTAATGTAGGGTGTCCCATTCTATTGGGATGAAATTGCTCAGAAGTCTTTTGAGGCATTGAAGACGTTGCTTGTCAATGCTCCTCTTTTGCGTCCTCCCAACTATCATCGTGATTTTTCCCTCTATTTAGCTGCCACTTTCAGCACGATTTCCATGGTTATGGTACAAGATGATGATGATGGTAATGATAATGTTATCTATTACTTATCTCGTAACCTTCTCGATCTTGAGACATGTTATGCACATGTCGAGAAGTTAGCGTTAGCTACAGTTCAAGCAGTTCAGTGTTTTCGTCATTATATTCTTTTGCGTACTGTGACTGTGATTTCTGATTGCAACCCTATGACCTACATATTGTCTCGGAAATTTTTGGGGGGGAAATACTCGAAGTGGATTGTCATCCTCCAAGAGTTTGATTTGGAATTTACTACTGCCAAGTCGAAGAAATCATTAGTCTTTGCTGATTTGATCTGTTCCCTTCCTTCAGACTCTCCTCCATCTCATTCCGAGGAATACATTCCAGATGATACACTTTTCTTGATTAGAACCCTCGATCCTTTGTATGGTGATATCATCTTTTATCTCTAGAATTCTACTTTCAGATCTTAGTTGAAGAAGGATGTGCTCCAATGCATCCGACATCAATCGCAACCTTATCGTATATTCAGAGATATACTCTATCATGTCGGAGTGGATTCCATACTCTGCCGATGTTTGACTCTCAAGGAAGCTGAGAAAGCCTTAAATGATTGTCACAGTGGTGCCTGTGGCAGTCACATGTTTGGTTATGCTACTTCACAAAAGATTTTTCGTACTGGTTATTTCTGGCCTTCTATCTTCAAGGACTGCATTGTCGCAGTTCGTAAATGTCATGATTGCTATATCTATCAACGCAAGATGCAGGCGCCGCCTGTACCTCTTCATCCTATCATTACCATTGGTCCCTTTGCGAAGTGGGGCATCAATTTTATGACGTGTAACCCTCACTCGGCTAGGGGGCATGCTTATATTATCATAGCCGTGGACTACTTCACCAAATGGGCCGAAGAAATGCCTACACTTGCCACTGATGGTAAGAAAACTTCTCAATTCATATTCAATGACATAATTGCTAGGTTTGGTGTCCCTCAAGCCATCATTACCGATCATGGTTCCCATTTTCGGCACTACATGGTGGCGGAGTTGACTTCTAAGTTGGGTCTACGTCACGAAAACTCAACCCTATACTATCCTCAGGCCAATGGCTAGGTTGAAGCCATAAACAAAGTTCTTGTTACCATGCTTCAACATACGATTGGGATCCACAAATCCAATTGGAATCTCATGTTATTTTCAGCTCTTTGGGCATACCGAACCTCAGTTAAGAATGCAACCGGATTCACTCCTTTTCAGTTGGTTTATGGTCTAGAAGCTACTCTTCCGATTGAGTATGAAATACCTTCACTCAAGTTGTTTGTTGAATTACTGTCGAACACTTCGCCAGAAGAAGAGCATCTCCTTTACTTAGAAAGGTTGGATGAAACCCGCCACTTTTCTACTCTGGTTATTGAAGCACAAAAAAAGTGCGTCAAAGCTCATTTTAACCAATCAGTTTCCCCTCATTCTTTCGTTGAAAGAGATCTCATCCTCCTGTATGACCAAGCTCATGATAAGCTGGGGGTAGGAAAATTTCAACCCATGTGGCATTGGCCCTACATTTTTAAACGTGTGTTGCATAATAGGGCCTATGAGCTCATTGATTATGAAGGTCATCCTCTAGAACGGCCCAAAAATGGGTTGTATATCAAAAAATATTATGCATGAGTCATTCATGCATGATCTGTGTACACAGGTGTTTTTTTCATTTTTTTTACATGTTTTTATTTGGTGTGCTTTGCGAGCATTTTCCTGCTTATTGGGTCTTGCTTATTTGTGCAGATGTCTATTACCCCTTATGTTGGTTTCATGGATGGTTCTTCTCGCAGTACCAAGAATTTGTCTTCAGCAGCGTGGGTAATTTATGATCCTGTTGGTGAGTTGATAGATCTGCAAGGGATTTTCCTAGGATGGACTACAAACAATGTCATTGAATATAGTGCTATCCTTGAACTATTAACTGAGGCAATCAACCTCGACATACGTGCATTTCTTGTAAGTCTAGATTCACAGCTTGTTGTTCTCCAAATCAATCGTCATTATTTGGTTAGAAACCCATACATTATGAGATTGTATTTACGTGTTCATTTTTTGGAAAGAAATTTTGATTTTATCACATATCAACATATTCCTAGACGAATGAATGCATTAACTGATATAGTGGCTAACATTGTATGAGATAGACATTTGCGTAATTTGTAAAATCATCATCATATATAAAATATACATGTAGGAAAGTAGATGTATATATATATATCGGATGTTTGCATCAGTGTGCATCATAAATTCAAAAACATATGTGTGTTTCTGTTACATCCCGAGAGACCATGTCTCTCAAAATATGCAGACATAAAACCTAGGTTTCTAATCAGCATGATGCTCATGGTAGCATGTCACTACCCGTACGAGCCACCTCAGTAAGTAGTGAATGCGACTTGGCACCCCTACGGTATGCCTTTGGTAGGCACGACGAACATCATCGAATCGTGCATAGTCTGGGACTCCACGTGTGATTCCCTCTAGGTTTCACATGATCTCCTCCTCCTCGCCTCCCTCGCCATGAGGGTCGAAATCACGAGGGATTCGCCTTGCTATTGGAGACATGCCTGCAGGTCTCTTTGGGCCAACATCTGCAAATTCATGGATTTAACGTCAGAACATACATAATTAAAAAAAATCATAACACTTATGAAAATTAAAAATGAGTCTTACCCAAATCTTCATGGATTTAACGTCAGAACATACATAATTAAAAAAAATCATAACACTTATGAAAATTAAAAATGAGTCTTACCCAAATCTTCATCCCAATCCTCTCCCTCCAGGAGTGGGAGGTCCAGACCACCAGTAAAATCTGTACCAGAGTAGGGCCAGTCCTCCATGACAATCAACTATCGGTGGAGCCAATCAAAGAACTCCTATCTCTAGGACATCTATTGACCACCCCATGCCTTTGGCATCAGAGATGCCCATCGGGCCATCCGTGGTTCCCTCGCTAGTGGTGTTGGGACAATTACCTCTTGACGTTGAAAAATTGGTAGTTGTTCCAGGAAGAACGATACCAGGATAGACCCATAATCGAATTGCTTCAATTTTGTCTTCTTGCACTTTGTTAGCTGGCGTTTCATGTTTATTGTCACAGCCTCTGCCTAGTTGTAGATGGTTGGTGTCAAGAAGTCTACAACAAGAATAAACTGTGTCTTTGTTTCTTTGTGTGGTGCTTGCGATCCCACAGCTCGTGTGATGGTATGTAGCACTACTTTTAGTGCCAAGCCTGGGATAGTCTAGATATCAACTTTCCCACTTCCTGTTCTCTTCCGTGCCCCTGGACATACCTTGTCAATCACCATGGACATGCTATCCATGCAAGTTCAGGTGTCGGTTATGATTGGTGCTGCTCCCCTCCGCAATAATCCTGTTATGAATTAGACATCAAAAACACTGATCTCAAGTTCCTGATCTCAAAGGATGAAATTTTCCTGGTTCTCATCCCATATGTTGATCAAATACTGTAACAGCTCTGGTTGATCTCGGAGACATGGTGTCAAGAAAAACTTCTTCAGACCACAGTCTCTGAGATCTTCCATGCATCTCTAATTTTCCATGCCAAGCTCATCCTCTTCATTTTGTTCTCGTTCTTTCCATTCGATTACCATTTTGCCGCTTTCTACCTGCAAACATGTTCATATGGATAGTATTAACCATTTTTTAAACTTGGATTTGTAAAAGAATGGGTCTTTAACTTGTATTTTTTGCACAAAAATGTTCTGTGCGGTTGGTGTGACTGTTTCTCAAACAGTCGTGCCAATGGGCGTGCCCTAGTTCAGAAAAAGGGGTGATTGGCGCGAGTCCATGCTCGAAACCTGCGCCAACCTCCGTGCCCTAAAATTTACATTTCCTCCCCTAGAAATCCAAATTGAGGGTTGTAGGCAGTAAAAGAGGACTTAAAATGAAGGGAGAGATATCGGCTCTTACCTGGAACTGATGAATTCGATGTTGGTTTACCGGATCATCTGTTATCGTTGCTGCAAGATCACACTGTAAACTAGGTAACTATTGCTCCACAAGAGGTAAAAAGTGAAAAGTAATTATTTTTACCATTTTTGGCATTTTATAACTTTTTACAACCCTAATTAGGTTTTAAGACATTTTTTTCGATTATTTTATTATATTATTTTCGAAAAATGGGTTTTACACGTGTCTCTTGTGCAGTGACAGGTTTTCAGGCCATAGTGATTAAGTAACAAGTTATATTTTATACTTTTTCAGACTCGGTAAAAACACGAAAAATTCACTACTGGAGTCATCTTTCATCTCTTTTCTGACTCTCTAAATTTGAAAATATTGTCGATACTCATGTCATTTTGAACTCGTTAAATGGCTACGAGGCGATATCTACCCAATATACATTTACCCCTTTTTCGGGCTGCGATGGGTTATTTACAAAAAAAAAATACCTTAGCCTATTGTGACTAAGAGGTTCTTTCAGATATTGTTTTCTACCTTTTCAGATCTGAGGGACTATTTATGAAAAGGGTCATGATGGAGTTTTCTTTTCTGCCTTCTTTTCAAACTCTCTAAACATGAAAATATGTCGAGTTCTCCCTTTGTCAGACTCGTTAAACCTTGATGACATAGGACTCTGTCACCATGACGTTACTCAAGTTCCTCCTTCCTAGGGCTCGTAAAATGTACTAGGTTGGATTTGTTCGAAGGCCAAACTTACAGCACAAGAATATGCTATCCCCTTCAAGATTGTTTTAAAAAATAATTGGGGTACTCGCCAAAAATGGTGGGGGAAAATGGAACCAAGTTTTAGTTATGTTGGTTGTATGTCACTCTTAAACATGGCACTTGTCTGCATTCCTGTCGGGTTGGGAACATCTCATTTCATCACTTTTTCCTCCATGGGTTTGGGTAATATTTTTTGACCTCTCATCTGCTCTTTGCCATGTCATCATGACCTCAGATCCTTTGATGTAAAATACTGTCGAATCCAGTGTCATGTCACTGATCTATTCAAGAGAAGTTTGCCTCTACAGTTTTCAACCTCCCTTTGATCCTCTATTGGTCCTGATTCACTATCATCATTTTCCTCTATCTTTTGTCGATGATGTGGGAAACATTATGGTCCACCTTCGATCAAGTCACTTCCTGTCGACTTCAGCTCATTATCCAGGGATTTGATCTAGAGACTCCCTTTTGGTACCTTGGAGCCTGCATGCCTCAATGGCAGGTTTTTTGCATTCGATGCAAGGTCCACATCATTGGCCTTCGATCAGGTGATTCTACGGATGTTTGAAACCAGATCACAGTTCACATTCCGTGGATTGTACCGGTTGTACCTTGAGAGCCATTTTCATTATTGGTGGTTTCTCTCGTGCCTGTTAACAACTTTCATCATTGGCTGGTAATCAGGTGATTTTATTGCATGTTAGACTTCAACTCATATATTAGCATGCTTGAATTTGTACTTTTTCGAGTCGAGATGGAGCGCAAGACCCTAGGTTTTGTTTGATAAAATCCAAGCTGTGGATTCTTGTGGATTATTATGACTTATTACATGACTCTTTTGATTGGATGGCTATGACCATACCTGAGTCTATTTGTTGATACTTACTGCTGGATGGCTGCGTCCATACCTCAGATCTCAGTTTTTATGTACTATATTATGGATGGATGTGCCCATACCACATGTTCATGTATGAGAGATATCAGTTATATTTGTAATTGCAGGTTTTCCAATAGTGGTGTTTAGTTCGAACGCATTCTCATAAAGAATTTGACCCCTCCCTCTCCCTCAGACCTCATGCTTTAGGGGGCATCTATTACACAACATTTTTTCACTATCCCTGCAATCCCCATCTCACCCATTGGAGGGTAATTTCTGTGATCAATAAGCGGTGTCATGCCTTGCAAAGACCATCATTGTATCCATTTACATGAGATTAATATTCCTTATGTTGACAATTCCCTAAGAAGAGATTCAAAAACCCTTGTTTTTGCCTTGGTGCGAGTAGTCAGTTATGCCCTCGTGCTGAAGAGGAATATTAACATTGGGCGTCGTGCCAGTTGGTGCTCTGTCTCAGTTAGCCACCCACGTCGAGCTATTTATGGAATTTTTTTTTTAAATAGAGGCAGATATTCCACTCCAACAACTTCGAGGATGAGTCATTGGGAGTGGTTGAACTGAATAACCATGGACTCCCTCCTTTAGTTTATGGTTTCCACCTCTAATGGGAACCTCTTAAAGGATAGGCCTCCCTCCCACATTTGTAGGGATCCTAACCTCCTCCTTTTCCTTTATAAAAAGAAGCTATCTCTCTTTGCACAAGCTAGCTGAAAATGGAGAATTTAATAGATTATAGTTAAACTATTGAAGAGATAGAATAAGAAGGAACTTCGTTGAGAGAGCTTGAGTCCATGCCTTCATCCCGTCCGAATTCCCTGATGAGCATCTAAGACGCGCTTCAGCTGAACTCTGCTGGAGGAGACTGCGATGTTAGAACATTGGTTGTAACTCTTCCTTCTATCAATACATATACGTGACTATTTTTTGGTTTCCATTTTGTATTATGTTAGATGTTTAATGCAATATGATTATCCCTCTTTGACTGGCTAGTAGTTATGAATGAATTTATTATGTCGTATGTTGTTCTTGTTTTTTGATCTATGTGCAAGTATCCAAGCATGATTGCAGAAGGATTGTGACTTGCCAAGACAAGAGCGAGAGGCCACCACCACTACAGCCATGACGATAGCATTGGATTCCAAGTAGGTCGATCTACCGTGTCCTCTTTTCATTCAGTAATTAGGAATCAACACTCTAGCATGTCTCTTTGTTTCCAGACCCACTTTAGGGATAGAGGGATAATCTTTGTCCGCAGAGAGGATTTACCTGCTTTTCACTTGTGCTCAAGGATTCCTGTGCCTTCTTTGCTAGGACATCCCATTCAAATGGGACGACCAAGCCCAACAAGAATTCAACGTGCTGAAAGACACATTGTATTCAGTGCTGCTGATTAGTCCCCCTGACTACAAAAAATATTACATCCTGTATCTATTATCATCTAAGACCGCTTTGGCCGTAGTATTAGTCTAGGAGGGCCCATATGGGAAGGAGCAGGTAATCTACTATGTCAGCAAAACCTTATCCGGCCCCACATTAAGATATGAACCCAAAGAGAAGAATGCCCTAGCGCTAATTCATGCAGTCCAAAAGATTCACCACTACATCATATGAAAGACCACAACGGTCATCGTAGATATTAATCCCATCAAATATCTGCTCACGCACCACCTAATGAACCACAAATATGCCCGCTGAATAGTCATTCTACAATAATATGACTTACAGTTTCACTCCCCCAAGAGAAAAAATGCGTTAATCTTAGCAGAGTTCATTACGGACCTCCCAAGTCATACCAAAGGATCACCAATAAACAATTCGCTACCAAATGAGCATCTCTTCCTCATAGCAACCAATCACCCTTGGTACAGAGATATCCTTCTCTTCTTATGAACCCAAAATTTCAGACCCCATCTTACTCAAGATGACCATCGGTGCATTCGCCATCAAGCCCCTCAATAACTCCTTATGGGAGATCTCTTATACTGGCAAGGCATCGACACCATCTTACGTCAATGCCTTACCCACAACCAAGTGGAACATGCCCTTAATGACAGCCACAACGGAGCTTTCGGTGGCCACGGCCCAAAAATTTCTACGAGCATGATTCTTTTGGCCCACTTTGTTTCTTGACTGTATTTTAGCAGTCAAGAGGTGCGAGCAATGTCAACACTTCACTCATAAGGAAAGAGCTCCTCCTACTCCCCTACACCCTGTCATCGTTGCTGGTCCCTTTTGTTTGCTGATGGAGCATTGTGATGGTCTCAAAGTTTATCAGTAGTTGCCTAGGTCATCTATCACCCTAACCAACCACCATTCTTCACCAACAGTGTATACATTGGCTTAGCGACAAAAATTCGGGCAGAATATGACGCCGTCATTGGACTTATGTGTGACATCCTCAATCAAGGCCTCTGCCATTTGCATATCTACCTCAATTCCCAATTAGTGGTGTCACAGTTAAACCAAGAGTTTGAGGTACAGGATTAACACCTGTTTAGAAAATATTTGCGTGCGAAAATATTAAGCCGTCAATTTGATCACATTACATTCACACAAGTACCATGAAATCAAAACCAAAAAGTTGATCACATAGCTAAAAATATCCTAAATTGGAATGCATCTCAGATAAACCATCATCCATAGAAAACAAAAAACATAAAAAATATAGATATCCATGAACACAACACACAATCCATAAACAAATATCAGCAGAGGACACACCATGTAGAGCTACATAAAATATCTCTCTGATATATACGAAAAAATATGTGTTTGAGTACAAAAACATCGTGTCTCTGACCTGTAGGTTAGCCCGAAGATACACATATACAAGTCGAAAAAAAATAAGGGAAGCATCCTCATAACGGGTGATTTCCCTGTGTACAATAAAGCCTCTGGGGTGGTGCCCCCCCAGGTGGGGCACCTAGACCCACGGTCGCTCTCGGTACTAGCACTAGAGCCACTCTCAAAATAAAGATCGCCACTCAGCACAAAGTCAGTCGATAGCCCCTCTCCTGGGCCATCAACATCTATAGCCATGCATCATCAAGGTCAACCACAACACCTCGAGTAGGCATCCCCTGGGTCAAGTTGTCCACTCGATCCCATACATCCTCCAAAACTTGAGCCCTGACCTCCAGAATAGCCATCTGCTCTGTCACCTCTATGACGCGAGCGTCCGCCTCCTCAGCGTGAGTAGTCACAGCAACGCAATCGGTAGCAGCTAAGCTACTACGCTTCCCAGAGGGACCAGCCTACCCATCAGCTGCTCCACCCTGAGGCTGCACCAGAGCCCCTCCTTGTCCCTTGCCTATGCATGGAACACCTCGAGGCCTCCAGATCGGATCATGTCCCACCAACCGAGCCATGGGACGCCCAACCTTGCCAAAATATGCAAGAATAAAAAAGCTATGTCAGTGTCATCATAATACACATATAAAGCATAAATAATCAAGTAAATGCAGAGTAAAACAAACAAAATAAAACCTGTTGGCCCCCATGCATACCTAACAGGAAGACCCATGTCTGGGTCTCCACGAAAGTCCATCCCCGCATAAGGAAAAGGTAAGAAAATCTGAGGATTGGCCTCAAACCAAGCCTCTGTCATGGCATTCCAATAACTCCCCACCCGACCTCCCCCACCGCGAGGCATCACGGGGGCCCACCTCCTCATACGAGGCTCTCAGGGACCCCCAGCAGGCACGACCAACGTAGGCCTCAGCAGCACCACTCTCTTATACATGATGATACACATAATACTAGCATATGTAAATAGCTTTAATCCATCCCAAACCTTGGAGAGTTGAGCCAACATCCCGTCATAGAAGTGATGGGCGAAATAAAAAAAGTGACCGGCCCTCAGCCGCTGCAGGACACCAATCTGTGGGTCCGACACTCGATTGGGCGCAAACGACCCCGAAAACCTCACAATATATGCCATATCACATTACTTGGCCAAGTTAGTCACTAAGGCTATTTGAATACACCCCTCTGTAAGAGGCAGCCTGCCACAATGGCCCATCGAGAACCGCTGAAGATCCACTCTCCTAGGGGGAAGAAAATAAGGAAGTGCCTCACCCTTAGGTAGCAACCTGGTCACAAAATATATATATGTCTTAGGATGGATAGTCAGGTCACACCCCTATAGCACCATGACCTTTTGTCGCCTATTCCAGCATCATATCAAGTAATGCAAAAGATGTTCCTATGATCGTAAGAGGTCGTTCTCCATGAACTTGAGAAGACCCAAATGCACTAACTGTTGGAGTGCATTGGCATAATCTGCCAAAGCAACCTAGAGGTTAGGCCAATCCCTCTCCCTCCACAACATCCTGTCATCAAACATGTGCACATCAGTGACATTAAAAGCACCAAAATATTGACAAATTTCCAAAAAAAAAAGATTCAAAAAATTGCTTTGGTTCCCCACGCACCCGTTTCTTAGATAGGCGCAAGATATGCACACTTTTTTCTCTCACAGACATGGAAATGGCACATTTAAACCCAGTACATGCATGATAATTTTGCGCAAAACCCTTGGTTATACACGAAAATTATGCGCCTGTGCCTTGATCACCCACGCGATCAAGGAAAAAACTAGCCTAGATTCCATACAAACCCATTTTGTACGGACCCTAGCCCCAGGAATATTGAAAAAATTAAAATTCAGGACGTAATGGGGCCTACCTGGCTCAAGAATCACAAGTCTTGGGTAATCAGGCTAACCATAACGGTAAGAACAGCTCCACAAACGCCTCTGGCCTTTCAAAACCTCAAACACTCAAATCTCACAAATAATCTAAAATGAGTCGTATTGGCCTATATGTCTCCCTTTTCAGATTGTTTGGAGGACCATAACAAGAGCTCAGAAGGCCCAATTGTAGAACTAAATGTAACACAATGATCAACACCTCATAACGCCCAAAGGAGGCGCCACACATTGACACCTATGAAAAAATAATTTTTCAGTGCGGGAAGATATGCCCTCTCTCATCTTCTTTTCATTTAGCACATATCTTTCAATAATATTTGAATGAATAAGATTCTTTCACTTGGGGTATTTTGTTGCAGGTATTGCACAAACCATCCATCACTCCATCCACTGAAAGTACTAGAGCAGGTATCATTCTACACTCGGCATGATAGAGTCCCAGAAAAACTATGCATATCCTGACATCACCTATCCACAAGAAATTAACCATAGGTTCCAAGCACCTGACCATGTTTATCATTTCCCCACCTTGCACATGATAAACATCCTTGTTGGTTGGTAGATCCTCCCCTCCATGGCGCCCAAAGAAGACCATATATCAGAAAAATCATGACGCCATGGCCATACCACTTCAGTCCCAGAAGCACTTCATGCCCACCGACTCACCATGCATCAAGTCAAGTTTTACCATATCAAAATAAAACCCCTTTCCTGGAATACGAGGTTTTGCAAGTAGATCGAAAGCACATCACCGTGCCTCACATTTTGCCTACCATACCTCCATCAACATAGCCCATCTACAATATTTTCCATCCACTTCAGCACCCCCCACACATGAGACCAACCAATGGGGCCCCCACCCTAAGCAAAAACACCCTCCTCACATCATTAGTGAGTGAACACTTTCATGTTTTGGGGCACCCATCTCTATGTTTTGTACAATCCAAATCCCATTCTTTCATTCTTTTGGGAAGTGTACAAAGACCACAAATGGTGAACAATCATCCCCTCACTCCTCCATCCATTTTTATCCCATGGTAGCAGTCCCTCGTCACCAATGGTCAAAGTATCACACCTTTCACGCATAAGCCACCATGAAATTCATAACCAAAATATACCCACCCTGGACGTCCTACCGACTCCAAGGATTTCACCATCAGAGATAGTTATGACTACCGCTAAGCTACTTTTTATACTCTGACCTTGGGCCACTGAATCCCATCATCAGTTTTTAGTAACCCCTCGCCATCATGCCTATGTTAAACCTATCATATCCAAGATCCTGATCCCTTGAATCGGTGACTATCTCATTCAGTTGAGGCTTCATTTTTGTTGACGTCAAGTCTTATTTCCCAAAAATAAAGCGGTACCTTGGATTGCCCCTCACCACAATAGGGACATCCTCAGGTGGCATTGCGGGAATCATCATTTCCCACAGATGTCATCGATCCTCCTGATATTCGACTACAACAAAATCTTTCATGTCAATATGGTAGTGTACCTTATGACCATTTCACTTTGCTCAAATTCATCGAAGACCTGTGCCATTATTAGCATCTCTTTCAGCAATGCTTACACGAGAAGGTCCCAGTCATACACTCATGCATACAATGAGCATATTTATGCCATAACAATCTTATGCATGTGGGTACCAGATTCCACTTATTTTCAAATAAAAAATGCCCCTGAAGGCATCAACAATCATCGTCATCAACTAAATCAGCAGATCACTACCATACTAGTGACATAGAAAGAATCTATATCTTTCAAACATATTTGTTTAGCTAGACAAAGAATCACGAGCATGGGTCATGCCCGCTTCGTATAAAAATTGTATTTATTGTATCATATTATTTCTTTCAGGGTTCCCATAGGACATGGTCACTCTTAGACCTATTGTAAGGCGTTTCCAACCTTTTTCTACACGCAGGTCTCTCTCTCTCTCTCTCTCTCTGTCTCTCTCCACACAGTACACAAAAAAGAAACTATAATGTAGTTTAGCTATATAGTTCTTCCTAGACCTCACACATTAGGGGGAAACAATTATCACTGGATAATCATACAAGCAAAGATGAAATTATTAAATGTCAGGCAAAAGGATTTACAGGGCTAAGTCGCATTAGAGAATATGAAATTTTTTAAAAATCTCTAAGGTCTAGAGGAAAAATCAAATTGCGCACTCAAGACACTAGCAAAATGCGCCTTTGGACGACTTTCCCTCAAAAATCCTTGTAGACTTGAGAGTGGAGGAAGTCACTTTTCGGGACCACAAGGCACATTCCAGGAAAATGATCCCACACTTGAGGTCGTGTAATATTCCCAATTGGGAAATGCAGCAATTATAAACAATTATGCAGAGAAATAACATAGATCATCTAAGTAAGAGAAGGAGGCAAATATGGAGGCTCTTTATTTACATTTACATCAGAAAAATATAAGCACAAGATATCCCATGAGATATACAACAGAAATAGAAGATTTTTATGGAAGAACATCCTCGAAAAGAGGTGTTGCAACCATGTATTAAGACTGAAAAGAGCTTGACAACGTTATTTTATTGGCTGCAACTACTGTAGATTAAACTTTATATCTAGAGTAGATTTGTGTAGAAAAAGTTAGATCTATATTAGATATGTACACTAGATAGGCTCTTCTTCAATTCCCCCATGGGGTTTTCAGAAAAACATGAAGTACAAGGAGTAGATCTGAGATCTAATGCTGCAGATCTACAGAAATATTGAGAAAAACATGAATATTCAGATCTGATCTAATATATGCAATATGATGATCTCCTCCAATTGGATCTCAAATGTGAAGGGCGGATCCCCAACACATGAAAGTCACTCCTCCAAAAAGTGTGCTAAAAGACCCTGCAACAGTACCCACACAAATAACGCAGTTTTGGAAGCAAGACTCCATTGTAGGCTTTAGAACAAGTTTGGCCTCAAGCCAAGATCTGAAAATGTAGCTTCAATCATCCAGTAATCTCTTTCCAATGGGATAGAAGCCTTCCCCACTGAAAAAGAGCACTAGAATGGCCTAGATCTAGTAGATATAGCTGTTGGGCCATGAATACGACCACTTTTTAACACTTATTTCATCCATTTCTACTCTTCTTTATCATGTAATTTATCATAATTTATCATATAAATCCATTTAATAATTATTTATGCTCTTATGGATAAATATTATTTCTTCTCCTTTATTTTTAATAAATTGATGATTATTATGCACAATTTTATCAATGATGGTTTATTAATATATTTTGTACCAACACTCACCATTTTAGCCTCCAATATATTTCCCAAATTGCAGATTTGATCTCCAAATCATCATCAAATATTCCAACTCAGAAATTCATTGGAATAATAAGTGACAGTTTTACGATTGAGATTTTGGGCAAATGGAGAAGAATCTAGAAAATCTGAAACATGGGTTTTGTCCAGAACGAACCAAATTAAATTCAATTAAGAATGGTTTTCCCAAATTCAGCCTATATTGAGAAAAACCCAAGGTTATTTGAGTACAATTTTCTCAGATTTACAGTTGCGGCTGTCCTCCAAATTATCTCAGTTGCGAATCCAAATTCGACTTGCTCTTGTTGAAAGATGGATGGAAATATATTTTCTGGTTGATCAAGTTGTTGGGAAAAATCCAATATTGTTATGAGAGATCATATTTACTATTTAATTTCTCCTCTTTCTGATTATAAAAGGGGAGCATGTATTATGTATTAGAGAACGATCAGAGATGGAAAGACTCTCCTTGTTGTAATTTTCAGAATTGTGCATCGACTCTTGTTAAGAGAATATGAATAGTTTGTAAACATTATTCATGCCTGATTAATACAAGAGTTTTTTGCTGTTTAATTTCTTAACATTGGAGTAAAGCCCAGCGGCGTTTCATCGGTGGTTGAGGGTCCGACCCTGGTGGATTGATCTGCTGGTTGTATCATTACCTTTCAATTATTGTCGTGTGATAGTTTGTGGTTTTTCTCATTACATTTGCAAGTTAATTAGTTTGCAATTGAATTATTGATTGATTTCGTTATGTTAATGAATCGCATTGCTGTTCCATTTCAGTAAGGACTTTCATTCCTGTATTAGTCATCTTGTTAAACCTTACAAAGCATTGTTGTTCAGCATTAGATGTCTTGTTCCAATTAATTGTTGTTCCGTTGGATTGTTGCTCATGTCCATTATTATTTAACAATGTTTGTTGTTGACAGGGTTTTTGTGTTTAATAGAATTTCTGTTTGATTTCATTAAGTTAAATATTTGTTGTTTAGATTCATTAGTTAATATTTTCTATTCGATTCTTCTAGTTTCAGTTGGTTATTCATCCACATTTTTGTTTGATTTCAGTGTGTTGTTCATTTCCAATTCATTATTTAACAGATTGCAAAGAGTTTGCTTTCGAAGAGCTTTCTTAGTTTACTTCCAATAGCAGATTTAGTTCAATTTCTATTTCTCCTTAATTGCTTTAACGCGAGACTGTCAACTGTAGAGAATATTGGTTATTTCTTCCACGTTCCTAGATTGATTGTCTTGTTTCAGTTTGATTTCAATTGCATCAATTTCTAGAGGAATGAGTTATTGCTACTGTATCCTCGATTGATGGTTGTTGAGTGAATAAATAGATTTTAAGAGCATTTGAGTTCATGTTATTGTAATTAGATTTCTTTTTCAAGCATCCATTTAATCTTGTATTTAGAACACTGTACTACATATTGCAAAGCATTACTCTTAGATAAATTGTTGCCTCAGACTGAGTACACTCTTGAAATAAAAAGTCGTTCCCAGATTGATATTTAATGTAGGATAAATAGGCGTTAAAAAGACACCTTTTATACCTCAACATTTTGGCACCGTTTCCGAGGAGAGTGTATGCCATTTAGAAAGAGTGATGCATATTTAATTTTTTCTTCTTGGGAATAATTGGGTATTAAAGACGGAAGGTAAGAACCTGCGCACCAAGCAAGAAACACACTTGGTCACTGGCCCACTTCATAGCAGAATTGAGTGAAAGATTAAGGTATAAATGAATGCTTGCATTTTTTTTGAATTTTAGAGGTAGAATTTAAAAAAAAAAATCTTGTAATTCGACTCGAGTGGTGATGTAAGCACCACCCATTTCACTAACCAATTGATAGGAACATTTTAAGGAGGATCCTCAAAGAAACATATGAAGAACATCTTATATTATGGTAAGAAATGGCTCACATTGCAACTTTTAAATTCCCTATCAAAGATCTAGGAGGAGTGACACAAATGCACATAATTCCCCCATTGTCTCTACCAAATTTTCATGGTTTGACAAATGAAGATCCAGATACATTATTATTTGAGTTTGAAATACTTTGTAGAGGATATGATTATTGTACTAATGATCAAAGGTTGAAAGTGTTTCCTCTTACTCTAAAAGGAGCAGCTCTCTGATGGTTCATGAGCCTAGGAGGGAACTGCATCCAAACATGGGAGGACATGAAGAACATATTCTTGAAGAAGTACCAAGACTACTACAAATCCAATGAAGATATTTTCGGTATGATACAAGGGGAGAAATTTCAATATAACCTTCAAAAATCAAAGCATAAACATTTGGAAAAAGAGATCTTGAAAACACTGCTTCTTAAAGGAATCAAAGATGAATTTTTAGAACTCTTAAATATGATAGGAAAAGGTGATGTTTTTCAGTTATCATATGATGATGTTTGTGAGTTGTGCATAAGGTATTCAAGAGGAATTTCCAAGGCTAGTAAGAATTCTAAAAACGTTTGTTATTTCTTTTCCAAATCTGCTACAAGAACAGAAGATATAAGAGCTGAAATCAATGTTTTATTTGAAAAGTTTAAAGTTGATTTTATTGTCTCTCTAAATTCACAATTGAATGGTTTACAGGTTCAGAAAAATCAAGAATTTGATGAAATGTTTTGCCCTCATTACCGAAAGGAGAATCCCATAGATACTCACTCTCCCTTGTCTACGATGAAAGTAGCATATCAAAGAAATGGGGAAGTTGCAACAAGGTCAAAACCATGGAAATCGTGGCCTACAAGTATGGTTCAAAACAATTCCTCTCCATTCTCTTACTTGCATAATTCATTATGGAATATTCATATGTTAGGGAAGCCTTGCCAATCTCAATATAACCACTACCAATCTTGTCTACAAGTTTGGCATGGTTCATCTTATGATTGTATGACTACTCTCCCTCATCTTGTAGCACAAACACATATTCCAACTCTTCCACAACATATTGCTTGCCTATCAAAATCATCCACTCAATCCAATCAACTACATCATCAAGAGGCTCCATTCCCTACATAATTTCCTGCTCAATTCATTCCACACCCTCACCATAATAAACTAGTACAACATGCTTACAGTGTTGAACTACAGAATTTACGCACCCTTCCCACCCATTCTATCTCACATGCACCATTGGGGAAAACTTATACTGAGATCTAGAATGTATCAAATCCAAAAATTGTAGAAGTTATGAAAGAAAATGAGGTTTCTTCTAGTTTGCATCAACAAGCCGTTTTAAACACTCAAGAACTTCATGATATGATGGCTATGGTAAATCAAGAAAGTAAAGGATATATTGAAGATTCGTTTCACTCCATCATTTGTTTGCAACATCACTCCATGCTTCAACAATTTTTGGCACCATCTTTTCAAGGGAAGTTGGCTTCTCATACCCTAATTTTTATTAACATGCATTTTTCAAATTTGGGTATGTACATAATTGAAGCCCTATTTCGAAAATGGTTACACTGGAAATACTCTTATACATAATTATATTCATTTTCCAATTCAAATTAGACTAGTGTAGAAAATAAAATAAATAAGGAAATAAAATAAACACATTTTTTATATTTTTGTAAAAATAGTTGTTTTTGTTGCAACACGCTGTGGAAATCAACATCAGTGATAAATATTTTAATTTATTTGTGTATTTAGATGAATTATATTGAAAATAACAATTATAAAAATACGCATATTCATTTTTATCACCAATATGAAAAAATTTCTTGAATATCATTTTTTTGGCTTGTGGGCTTGATCAAATTTCTGAAAACAGAGTTGGGACAGTCATGTTTTGGGGGACCAAAAGTGAATATTTTTAAAACTTGTTTCTATTATAATTATTCCTTAATGTATGCTTTCCAACCCAATTTGAGTCACTCCATTTGGATTTGAAACGAAAAATTTAGAACCAAAACATTGACAGGGTGTCTAGTGGGCAGCTCAAGAACAGAGTTGGGATAGTCAGTTTTTGGAGACCTAAATGATTATATTTTTAAAACATGTTTCTATGGTAGATTCCTTTATAAATATAGTTTAAAATTCAATTTTAATCACTCAATTTATATATCGTATGAGGACTTTATGACCAAAATAGTGACTGCCTATCATAAATCATCACTCTTGAAACTCTATTTTCTCGGTTGTTCACTAGTGTATTTTACCCATAAATTATTCTTTTATTCAAAAAATATTTCTATTGGAGATCAATAAATTAATATAATTTAATCTCCAATTTGAATCGGTTCAATCCTCCATCAAACGAAAAATTTATGCTTGAAATATCAACTGCTGGTTTAAGTTGGAAAATCGAAAATGACTCCATTATGCAGGTTGTTATAAGAACATTTGGCATATCATATCATTGAATTTTTAAAACCTATTTCTATTGGAGATAATAATTTGAATTAGCTCTCATTTGGCTTTGGAATCACTCAAATCGGACGAAAAACAAAGAATTTATGATGGAAACACTGCTGGTTAACATGATTGGCCACTACTCTCCCGCAGGTAATAAATTAATTTTACTTTGTCCATGGATTTGTTCTATAGAGTAATTACTTGCTAGTTTTTTGCATTATTCTTGGATTATGGGAGCCCGTACACCTCTCTTTCTCCATGCTTTAATTTTGTATTGCAGCTAGACACTCGTTTTTGCAGGTCTTAGCAGAACAAAGAAGGTCAATTTATGGACGAGCGATTCTTGAAAGAAATTTTAGTGAAACAAGGGAATTCCATCCACTTCCTTACCTAACAGATTCATAAAAAGAAGAAATGAAGAATTGGTTTCCATTTCAAGATTTATGTCACTACTACCAAAACATTTTTCAAAAAGATCATTTTTTTCCATTAACAGATTGATATTCCCTTAGGAAATAACATCATAGCTGTTGTAACTTAATAAAGTGTTGTTTCTCTTCTGATTGATTTTATGTTTTTTTGTTTCAGGTGTTGATCCCTTCAAATTGTAGTTTCTGCCCCATTGACAATTGAATAATAAGGACCCCACCATGCAAGTTTTAGAAGACAATTCTTCGGTAGCACCAATTCTGTATATATATATATATATATATATATATATTAAAACTTGTACATAAATTTGTCTTTATATTTGATTGGATTTGCTTGACAATAGATTGTAAATTAGTTTTGTTCTTCCCTCTATTTTTTTTCCTTCGCTGTTCCCTACAGCGATTTCTGTGTGCATTTTCTTTGTTGTTCCCTACTTTTTTGTGTGCCTTTATTTTTCATGTTGTTCCTCTAAAGAAACAGCTATTGTTCCTATTAAAGAACAATAGTCGTCCCTCTTAAGGAAGAGCAATCTTGCGTGCTTATATTTTTTTGTTGTTCCTCTTAAGGAACAGCAGTCGTTCCTGTAAAGGAACAACGCGTTTGTGTGTTTCTTTTTGCTGTTCCTTTCCAAAGGAACAACACTTTTTGAGTGCATTTTTCTTGTTTGTGAACAATGTTTTGAGAATTTTTGTGAATTCTTCATGACTTTTTTAAAGGAAAACACACAATTTATGCAAGGATACACAAATTAAAGGTTTATGGAATCATCAAATCAAGAGAAATTGTCATTTTTAAGAAATTGTTTTGTAAGTGATAAGAAAAAGGAAATGACACAACCATATATATCACTTTGCTGTCTTTATTTTCACTAGAACTAATATGATCAATTATCTTTATCATGTTGGTTCTTCCCTACATTCTCATAACTCTTTTTTATTTTTATTAAATAAGAATAACGTCATATTTTCTCTATTGAGATGTTCGGACTTCTTCCACCATCCATACTCTTAAGGAGTGTTGAGCCACCCTTTATATATAAATAGGGAAGTGCTATATGTAAAGAAAAAGAAAAAGAAAAATCCCTATATAATTACTAACAATTCTATGATATGGCAGGTGGAGGATAGGCGGTCTCATCAAGAGCCAGCCTACCATGATCATAAGGGAGCAGTGAAGTGGCATTCCCATTATGGCCACCACACTAGGGATATGATCCAATGGACAAAGTCCTTGGAACAGGAGGTCTCATCACGAGCCGGTCTGCCCACTTTTCACTCCTTTCTGGCGAATGGCATTGTGATTCATCTGGTTCCCAAACCAGCACAGTGGCCTCCATCATGACATCACACAGCACTTCCCTACGCATAAATAAAGGATAATGGTTCCAAGGGTGAGAAAGAAACTTTTTCAAGGTTATAGACACCTGTGGGCAACAGAGCTCTGCTGATGGTATTGAAGTCATATTTTTCACAAATCAATAGTAATGATAAACCCTTTTCTTATATCTTTATCTAATATCAAATGAGAGTATGCCCCTAAACCCTTTGTTCAGAATCGCTTATGCATGAAATTTATTTATAAATCGATCATAATGGTTTATGTGGATAATGACCGCATAAGTATTTTTTTTTCACAGCAGCTGTCATTTTTCCTTATTTTCAAATCATTACATAAACATTTCCATATCTACTCACGATTTCAAAATATGCATTGATTTCAGTAATGCAATAATTTTTTGATCATATCATAAGTATGTATGCCTTTCCATGCTGTACAATTGCTGTGCAGTACGCTGCTCTTCTATTTGCCACAATATTCATACTGCATTTCTACAGAATTTTTTCTGCTTAAAATTTTTGCATGCATCTGTTGCCATTCAAAACTAAAACTGTGGATTCAAGAAAATTGCATATAGAATCATGATTTGTTTATAGGAGAACAACAAGTATGTGGGACAATTCTATTCGCAACACGACCACACTATTGCAACTAACAGTAAAGGCTCACGCAACTTGCAAACACGCACAATTCTTCAGACATGATGTGCTTGCATGGCTTCCACCTTTTTCATCACTTTCAATATCCGCTCAGCCTACATCAGCTTCAACAAACGCCAATCCCTACATGTCATTCCACATTTTTTTCGGAGGTAACACTTGAGGTAAAATAACGTAATTTTATGATTTATTATGAATTTAGGAGAATTTCTGAGCATTATTTATCATCATTCATTCCACATCTTTACCACTTCCCATTTTTCAGAGAAATTTCATCTTTCAGTTTGGGGGAGTGTTGCTTTCCTTCATTTCTTTCTTATGACCATGTCAGTAATATTCTTTATCATCCATTGATATTCTTATTCATTCTCAACACCTCCCTTATTCCATGTTGTTTTACACCAAGCATAGATTTCAACAGATTGTAGAAACCACCTCTCTTTGTTTTCTAGCATCGCATGAGGACATGCTAATTCTTCAGTTTGGGGGGGAAATTGCTACACATGATAGATGTTTTCTACTCTCTTTCTTGTTTAAGACATACAATTTAATTTTTATACAGTGCAGAAATTGATTTGCATATATCTTTAAAACTATGAACTGAATTCTTGTGCTTTTTGGATGACAAAGAGGTATCATTAAAATACAAAAACCCAGATAATTTCACACTAAATTAGTTCATAAATTTTTGAAAATTATGCACTATCACCTACAACCATTATGTTTATATCTCATGATCCATGCATTAAAACGATCTGATTTTTGAGAAAATGATTAATGAAGGTTGTTGTTACTTATGTCACATTTTTTTGTAACTTCATATACATATAGTTGAACGTCAACTATAAAAATTGTTACACCTTCATCAATATTTCTAAAATTGAATATTCATTATTTGAAGAAAAATTCATTTGTTCCATCCATTTCATGAGTTGGGATGAACAAATTTTCTTTGCTTGGTTAACACATGTGTTTTGTTTTTAGGTTGCATGAGGATATGCAATATATTCAGTTTGGGGTATGTTGGGCCGTGAATACGACCACTTTTTAACACTTATTTCATCCATTTCTACTCTTCTTTATCATGTAATTTATCATAATTTATCATATAAATCCATTTTATAATTATTTATGCTCTTATGGATAAATATTATTTCTTCTCCTTTATTTTTAATAAATTGATGATTATTATGCATAATTTTATCAATGATGGTTTATTAATATATTTTGTACCAACACTCACCATTTTAGCCTCCAAGATATTTTCCAGATTGCAGATTTGATCTCCAAATCATCATCAAATATTCCAACTCAGAAATTCACTAGAATAAGAAGTGACAGTTTTGCGGTTGAGATTCTGGGAAAATGGTGAAGAATATGGAAAATCAGAAACATGGGTTTTGTCCAGAACGGACCAAATTAACTTTAGGAAATAATGGTTTGCCCAAATTCAGCATGTATTGAGACAAAAGAAAGGTTATTTGAGTACGATTTTCTCAGATTTACAGTTGCGGCCATCCTCCAAATTATCTCAGCTACAAATCCAAATTCGACTTGCTCTTGTTGAAATATGGATGGAAATATATTTTCTGGTTGATCAAGTTGTTGGGAACAATCAAATATTGTTATGAAAGATCATATTTACTATTTAATTTCTCCTCTTTCTGATTATAAAAGGGGAGCATGCGTTATGTATTAGAGAACGACCAGAGATGGAGAGACTCTCCTTGTTGTAATTTTCAGAATTGTGCATCGAATCTTGTTAAGAGAGTACGAATTGTTTGTAAACATTATTCATGCCTAATTAATACAAGAGTTCGTTGCCGTTTAATTTCTTAACACTAGAGTAAAGCCTAGTGGCATTTCACGGGTGGTTGAGGGCCCAACCCTGGTGGATCGATCTACTGGTTGTATCATTACCTTTCAATTATTGTCATGTGATAGTTTGTGGTTGTTCTCATTACATTTGCAAGTTAATTAGTTTTCCGTTGAATTATTGATTGATTTCGTTATGTTAATGAATCGCATTGTTGTTCCATTTTATTAAGGACTTTAATTCTTGTATTAATCATCTTGTCAAACCTTATAGAGCATTATTGTTCAGCATTAGATGCCCTATTCCAATTAATTTTTGTTCCATTGGATTTCTGTTCATGTCAATTATTATTTAAAAATGTTTGTTGTCAACAGGGTTTTGGTGTTTAATAGAATTGTTGTTTGATTTCATTAAGTTAATATTTGATATTCGATTCTTATAGTTTCAGTTGGTTATTCATCTACATTGCTATTCGATTTTAGTGTGTTGTCCATTTCCAATTCATTAGTTAACAGATTGCAAAGAGTTTGCGTTCGAAGAGCTTTCTTAGTTTACTTTCAGTAGCAGCTTTAATTCAATTGCTATTTCTCCTTAATTACTTTAATGCAGGACTGTCAACTGTAGAGAATATTGGTTATTGCTTCCACGTTCCCAGATTGATTGTCTTGTTTCAGTTTGATTTCAATTGCATCAATTTCTAGAGGAATGAGTTATTGCTACTGTATCCTCGATTGATGGTTGTTGAGTGAATAGATAGATTTTAAGAGCATTTGAGTTCATGTTATTGTAATTAGATTTCTTTTTCAAGCATCCATTTAGTCTTGTATTTAGAAAACTGTACTAAATATTGCAAAGCATTATTCTTGGATAAATTGCTGCCTCAGACTGAGTACACTCTTGAAATAAAAATTCGTTCCCGGATTGATAATTAATGTAGGATAAATAGGCGTTAAAAAGACACCTTTTATACCTCAACACTAGCCTCCACTTGTTGCAGCTTACAAAGACAACCAAACCATCAACAAGATATACATTGTAGTTGGAAGAAGAAGCTTGGCCTTCATCCTGATAGTGGACAAGAAATGAAAACTCTTCTAAGAAAACTCTCAAAGAAAAAAGTGGGATTTCTGATCAGGAACACCCAGTGCTAAACAACACTATTCTTAGTTTTTTTTAGACAGAAGCGGTTAAATTTTATTAAAGGGTGCCAATACAGTGGCATTGAGCAACTACAGTACTGCTCTGGCTGAGAGCGCAGAGCATAGTTTTCCTCTTGAGACAGTAAACAATGTAGCAGAGATTGAAAACACCCAATTGCATATTTCTAAACTCCTTGCTGTCTTGATCGGTTGGAGCGCTGGAGAAGGCATCGAAATAAGAAACGTTGAGATTGCCGACAGGTCCACAGATGAACGCTAGAAGATGAATGGAGCCGGTGGCGTGAAATCCCTCCGGATCAGCGAGCAGGTCCTTCATTTGGTTTTTCAGGATATCGTAAGAGGAACCCTTATTTCTATTTCCTTTGGATTCGCTATGAATAGAAAACAGAGCATTTTTACTTCTACCAATAATGCTGAAGTTGATCACCCAGCCTCCTCTCATCCGGATGCTTACAGCAGAGAAACTGGGAAATGACACAGAGCGTGAAGATGGGAGTAAAGGTCAGACTACTTCATTAGGGATTGAACCAATATTTTTATCAGTTGGTCATTAAAATTGTTGCGGTTCAGACAGAAAGGAGGATGGAAGGGCCTAGGAATCAGAAGAATACCCAGCAGAAAAAGGGCCTAGAGAACACTAGACTTAAGGGATATTGTAGATGGAGTCGACATGATTAACGGACAGAGATTCTTTACTCCGCAGAACGCCGAGATTGGCTTCCATGTCTGCCTGGGAATTTAATTTCCTGGGAATATGATAGAAAGAGATCTTGTGGAATTTAGGAAAAATAAGTCTGATTTTCCTGAGGATGGCTGATAAATGGAGCTGAGAAGGATTCTTATAGGTGTTCAATGCCTGGATAATGAGCCTGGAGTCCCCGAAGACAGAAATGGAGAGGAAGTTACCTTTGATCGCTTGAAATAGACCCTGCCACAGAGCAAGAGCCTCCGCTCTGTTATTAGATTCCCTGCCCAGTCCCCAAGCAAACCGAAGCACATCAGAACCATCAGGACCCAAGAGAACCCCACCGCCTCCTGCGATACCAGGGTTACCTTTGGAGGCCCCGTCAAAAAATAGACAGTGTTCATTCAGAGCCAACCTCCACTTAATGAACTCTTGCTCCTCCAGCCTAATTTCCCAGTTGGAGTGGGCACTAGCAGAAAGGGTGGAACAGTCCTTATGATTAGGGACCAGTCCATTCAACCAGAGATCCTCCTCTCTGTTCAGAGCTTTTTCAGGCTTTTTGGTAGAATTGGCTTCTAGAGTTTCTCCCAATAGAGCTTTAACTTTGGTGATGACTCTGGACGAATTGCAGCTTTCGTTTCTAAATAATCTGTTGTTCCTCTCCAGCCACAACTTCCAGCTAACAATCTTGGGGATCCACAGCCAGCAATTTTTGAGAAGGTGATTTTTGGAAAGGCTAAACGGAGATAATTTTCTCTAGGATTGAAAAAGATTTTGGATGTTCCTAGGAAGCTCGATTTTATCAGAATTTAGCATCAGGGCCCCCTTCCAGACTTCTAGCGCAAAAGGGCAGGATAAGAACAAATGATCAGATGTTTCTTCATCCGACATATAAAGATTGCACCAGGATGGTCCTTCCATACCATGCCTGCGGAGATTATCACGAGTGAGTATACTGTTGTGAGCTAACGTCCAGCAGAAGAAATCAATTTTGGGAAGAGAGGGGGAATCCCAAATAAATTTCCATTGAGCAGGATTTGGAGGAACATTTGGAATGGCCATAATACTTTTGTAGCCTTCAGAAGCTGAATAAGAACCTGAGACTGATCCCCACCCTCGTTTGTCCTTTGCTGAAGCTTTTAAGGGAGATTTCCCTTGAATTTTATCCAAAAGTACTGAGGCTTCACCTTCCAGCCACTGAGGGACCTCCCCCAGTTGCCAGCTATCCCATAGACAAGTTGTATCCTCCGTCCAAGTGGAGATGTCCCAGAGGGTGTTTAAATTGCGAGCCTGGAACCAGTCTTTGATATTGGTAAGATCTTCCATCTGGCTCAAAGGTTGATCACCCAGAATAGGATCATCCCAGATTCTTATTTTTTGCCCATTACCTGGAATCCAAAACAGCTTATGACTGAAATGTTCCAAAGCTTTGAGGCAGAGTTTAAAAACAGGAGAAGCTTTGGAGGTTCTAGGAAGCTGGTCCAAGCATCTAAGGTGCTTCCCATGAAAATATTTTCTCCACAGGAATTTCTTGCTCCAACTTAATTTTCCAGAGACAATGTCCCAAAGCAGCTTGGTTCCCAAAGCCAGATTTTGAGCAGCCAGATCGCGAATTTGGAGACCTCCTTCCATAAATGGCTTTTTAATAGTGTCCCATTTAACAAGATGCAACCTTCTTTCGTTGTTTTTTCCCCTTTCCCACAGAAAACGCCTTAGAAGAGCTTCCATTTTGTTGATGAAGGTTTTTGGGGCAAGGAGGATGGAGTGCTGATATAACGGAAGACTTGAGAGAACAGCTTTCATCAGAATGATCTTCCCAGCATTATTCAGCCATGAAGCTCCCCAGGCATGGATTTTTCTTTTAATCTTGTCCAGTAGGGGCATCCAATGGGCAACTTTAGGAGTGGTCTTGAAGATTGGAATCCCCAGGTATTTAAAAGAGTCCTAGGCCCAGGACCCTTCCATATCAAAAATCCTTGCAATATCTGATAATTCCTTAACTGAGCAGTTCCAACTATAGATTGTGCTTTTTAGAAAGTTGATCTTGCTACCTGACCTCTTTGTAAATGTCCAGCTCCTTCTTGAAGGATTTAGCAGAGTTTATGCTTGCCCCACCTAGCAATAAAGTGTCGTCAACAAATTGGGCATGATTTATGTCTTTGACATGGTGAACCATACGAAGGCCAGGAAGGATTTGAGTCTGTTGATTATGGTCCAGTTGAAAGCTGAGAACTGAGACTTGAATGGCATAAAGAAGCGGGGACAATGGGCAGCCTTGTCTTAGGCCCCTAGAGGCTTGGAAAAAATCTGAAGGTCGCCCATTAACCAATGGCGCTATCCAAGGAGAGGCAATGCAGGCTTTTATCCAATTAAGGATGGCTGAAGAGAAGCCCATTTTATTCATTACCATAAATAGGAATTCATGCTTTACCCTGTCAAAAGCATTTGCCAAGTCAAGCTTAATCACCATACCTTTCTCCTTTCGGTGATAGCTTGAATGAACAGCTTCTTGCACCAGCACAATGTTGTCCAGAATCTTTCTCCCTTTGATGAATCCTCCTTGGTTTTCAGGGATAATGGCCGGTACGATTTTCTTGAGGCGATTGGATATAATTTTAGTGATCAGCTTGTAACTAGAGTTACACAACGAGATTGGCCTGAATCTGCTGAAATCAACTGCTCCTTTCTCTTTCAGAATCAAGGCCAGAAAAGCTGAATTGATGCCACCTCCGATCTTTGCACAAGATTGAGATTTCCTGACCATTCTCAAAAGGTCATTTTTGATTATGGCCCAACAGGAAAGATAGAATCTAACGGGAAACCCATTCGGGCTAGGAGCTTTGTCCGGTTCCATACTGTCCAGGGCATTTTTAAGCTCATTCATGCTTATTAGAGCAGTCAACATAGAATTGTCAAGATCTTGAACATATTGAGGAATCAAATTCATCGGATAGACATGGGGGTCCATTGGTGGATCATCGAGGGAAGATTAAAGATCTTTGAAGTAAGAGTGAGATGCCCGCTTGATGCCTTCGAAATCCTTAACCACTGCATTTTCGTGGTGAATTTCTTTAACAGTTTTGAATTGCTTGCGAGCTTCAGCTTGTTTGTGGAAGAAGCTAGTATTTTTATCCCCGGCTTGTAACCAGAGAGCTCTGGATTTCTGCCTCCAGAGTTCTTCTTCTTCCCTACTTGCTTTATGGAAATCTTTTTGCAGGTCAACTTCTCTCTGAAGAAGGTCTTGGGAAACAACAAAATTTTCCAAAGATAATTGGTGGGCAGTAAGACTGTCCAGGGCCTCCTTTCTTTTGGAGGAGGGAGTTTTTAGCGTTCTAGCCCACTCCTTAAGCCTTATTTTGAGCCCCCTCATTTTTTCTTCCCACACGTAGAAAGGGGAACCATGAACAGGTATGTTCCAGGCATCTGAAACCATCTCTTGGAACCCCTCATGCTGAAGCCATAATGAACTGAATCTGAAGGGGATAGGGCCAAGATTTTCATCCGTGGAAAGCTCAAGGATAATGGGTTTGTGATTAGAGGTGCTGTTTGGCAGAATTTTGGATGAGGCCATTAGACCGCAAGTTAGGAAAGAGGATTGGACCAGAAATCTGTCCAATCGAGCTGCAATATGATTTGGGCCCACCCTTTTGTTAGACCAGGTGAACTTCCCAGATGTGGGCTTGATATCCTCCAACTCCCATCCCAACATGAGGTCTTCAACCCATTCTCTAGTTGGATCCCTGACCGGGGAGCCTCCCTTTTTCTCATTTACAGCAAGAGTGACATTCATATCACCAGCTATGATAATGTTTTCAGGATTGTGCAGCGAAATATAGGACAAAATCGAATCCCAACAGTATTTTTTCTCAGAAGGAAGAACAGGAGCATATATATTGAACATACTTACTTGTTGGCTGGAGTCTTTATGAAGGAGCTTCGTGAGAAGCCAATGGGAGGAGCTATCTTTTTGAATCAGGTCATAGATAGAGCTATCCCAGAAGGTAACGATTCCACCGGAGGCGCCTCTTGCACTGACAGCACATCCAATACCTTTATGCCAGAAGGTTTTGCTAGCATGGAGGAGGGGATTTTCCTCCAACTTTGTCTCCTGGATAAGAAGGATTTCAGGCGAATACATTCTCACTATATCTTTCAGGGCATCTTCTTTTAGCTTGCTGCCTAATCCTCTGCAATTCCAGGAGACGTACTTCATTATTTATTGGCTTGGGAGATTGTGGCTCCTTTTGGAGCCGTGCCGTTCTTGTGCCTTGATCTAGTATTCATCATTCCCTTGAGAGTTTTTTGAGAGCCTTGGAGAACATCCAGATAAGTTTTCTCCTCTCTCTGTTTCTTCTTGGATTTTCGACCCCTGGCTGATTTGATA
Organism: Pinus albicaulis; assembly: GCA_034641835.2. Classification (NCBI taxonomy): domain Eukaryota; kingdom Viridiplantae; phylum Streptophyta; class Pinopsida; order Pinales; family Pinaceae; genus Pinus; species Pinus albicaulis. The sequence goes on along the minus strand of CM076571.1, from coordinate 718,533,711 downwards.
GGGGTGACTTGTGAGCTGTCTGATTTATAGGTTCTTCCTTCTGAATCTTCATCAAATTCGGAGGCCAGGCTGATATGTTCTTCTTTATCTATATTTCATTCATTTCCTCCTTTTTCTGGGGGGGTGATTATTTCAGTACCAGTTTATTTTACTTCCTTCATCAAGTCTTCCAGTTCTTCTTGAGCCCCGGTGGTTTCTGCGTTCCCACCTGAGGAGGATCCAACTTTTGGGTCTTCATTGGCCTTTGGTTTGGTCTGAGGCTTCCCCACTGTTCCAGAATTTTTCTTCTCTGGTGACCTAGGGATAGCCTTGCCTCTTTTGATTTCTTTCCATCCTTCCTCGTCCTCCTTAGTCCCGGCCGAGGATTTGGGACAGTTCCGTTGGAAGTGTCCGTGTTCATGACACGTTCTGCATTTGAAAGGTAGTTGCTCGTAGTCTAGCTTTTGGTAGTGATGCCATTCTCCCACTGTAAGTTTAATCGCCTCGGGGAGACCAGCCTCTAAGTTAACCTCCACACAGATTCTTGCATAGGTGTATTGGCCTTTATTGTCTGCTTTGTCGATGAATCTGCCCAGACCGTTCCCAATCCTTTGCAATGATTGATAGCTCCAGCAGTGGATCGGAAGGTTGGGGAGCCGAACCCACACTGGTACTTCCTTAGGAACATCCACTGAGGGATCGAAGTCAGGGGTCCATTTATTGAGATACAGACCCTGATTTCCCATGAAATATGGTCCATTTCTAAAAACCAGATCACGGTCTTCTTTGGAGGTGAACTCGAAAATGAAAAAAACTCTACCAACCGCATAGAAGATCACACTATTTTTCAGCTGTGGCCTCCAATTGCGTTGAATCTAATCATCCGTGGTTTTTGTAGATGGCCATCGCCCCATAAATTGCCCGACCAACCCTCTGTCAACTAGGGCAAGGGAAATTTTAATCGGCTGATCTTCTTGCAGAGCGATCTTAGGGACTTCCTCAAGTTTTTTAATGAATTTTGGAACCTCAGGGGTAGGACGCTTCTTCCCTTTCTGTGATAACAAGCGACGAAAGGCTTCTTCAGACGAAAGCGAAGGGGTGGGAGAGGTTTCCCCACCCCTGGGTTCACCCATGGCTGCAGCAATGGAACGAAGCAAGGGAGAAACTCAATCCATTCCCACAAAACAGCACCCCTGCAAATCCAAAATACCAAATCCCAAGGACCAAAACGCTGCGAAATTGAACTCGTCTTGCCCAGCCAGGGAGGCGCAGTGTAGCAATGAAGAGATTTGATCACGGGAAGAGGGCAGCAAAGCCCTCCCAGACGCCCAGAGGGCCGAGGCCGCCATCACAAACTATGGAAACCTAGCAGAGCATAACAGGCAGCGTGCGTTTAATCCATTTCTACCTGCAATAAATGTTGCCAGAATTATATGAAGAAAAAAAGAAGAGAGATCAACAACACTATTCTTAGTTAAAAAACCAGAGAATGAGAAATTTCTAAACAGACAATATCTTCAGAAATACATAATCATCAACAGCCTTCTCATGCTGCCATCCTCTTCCTTTTATAAGTTGAGAGCTTTCAAAACCCTAAACCATCTCAATGAAACAACTCCTTTCACATGAGCCACCTCCAACTAAAACTGCGTTGTGCCTCATTGATGGCCACTTCTCCAAGACAACGCTGTTGATTTGGTCATGGTTGACCCAGTCAAAAGATTCAGCTCCTTTCTCACCTAAGGGTGCTTATTTAAATAGCCCAGATTTAGCCTTGTCCACATGTGACATTGATTTATTTACTGTTTAGGAGTTTTATTGATCCTCCTTTACACATTTATTCATCAAACAGAAAAATAAAACAAAATTGAATATTCCCATTAGCTTGGGACTAATTGGGAATATTATGGTCCTCCCCTCCAAAATGTTGCTTGTCCTCAAGAAATTGATAAGGTGAGTGCTGCAACTCTTTTCCTCCTCCATTGGTGACACCATCATCATGTGTTAAACTTTCTCCATAAGCTAAGTGTTCACCAATCCAACCCTCCATGAATTTTTCATCCAAGGTTCTTATGAGAGGTAAACAGTCCATCCCACAAGGAGTCAATAACTCAAATGAAACAAACATGGCTGAACCAATGCTCTCCCTAAAACATGTAGCATATGATACATAGAGAGTCTCCATCCCATGTGGTACATACATGCCTCCCATCCTCCCTCCATACATCCCCATAAAAAGTACAAGTATATCATCAATGTATGGAAGCAAAACTACATACATACAAATAGAAATTTGAGCAGGTGGAGGTGGGTCATAGTCCCACATATGGTATCAACATAGTGCATCTCCTGCCTACATCAGATCAAGATATGGTAAGTGGTTTCCCCACCACTTAATTGCTATCCATGTTATCTCACTGTGGCTGAAAGTGTGAGATATGTTTGGCGCTTTAGGAAAGAACTCATCATGATAGAAAATCTCCCTTTGCTCATCAAGGGAGTGGCCAAATTCAGAAATTTTTGTGGCCCATTGTTGGCCATGAGATTTACAATATGTGTTGCTCCTCCTTGGAGCCATGGTCTACATAAATATTGTGAAATAATATATACAATCAGAAAATAAAACATGCTTTACATGATCATATTTTTCACCAACAATACTCCTCATACAATTGGAGTGGTTCATGGATCTATCTCCTCTCTCAAAAGAAGGAAGAGATGGTTGAAATAGCTTCTTCATAGAGTCATGTTGTTGCCCCAACTCCACATAGTTCATGTATTCTTGAAAATGTTGATATAGTTCTTCTTTCTAGCCTTCCCAATCAAAGCTTCTCATAATTATGTTGTAGATCTTCATGGAATACATGTGGTTGAAACAAAAATCTTTGTAGGATCTTTGTAGCAACTTCTCCTTGAGTTTGGAAGCTCTAGATGTTGTGGTCCCGTGATTTGGCAGATTGGCATACCAAATGACAAGGAAACATGGAACCAGTCTTTAGAGTCCTAGGACCTAGCCTTCCTAGACTCAGAGAGGGATCTCTCAGGTTGTTTGCAAAGGATATGTGCTTGTTTGCTTTTAAAGGTTGATTTTAGGCTAGTTATTAAGTGTGAGGTTTTGTTGTTTGTTTTGGTTGGGTATGATGATCAAAGAGCATAGATAGAATGAGGAAATCTCTAAGTCATTGGGTAATGGAGTCAAATGAAAGTCATGATAAGTTCATTAAAGGATCAGGGAGTATCATAGGGAAAATCTAACTTGGCTAGTGGATCTTCAAAGTTTTTAGGATAATGGGATGAACATTAAGGATAAGAATGAAAAGTAGGACAAAGGGTAATTAAGAATCCTTTATCATGTACTTTAAACAAGAGAAATCTTTCAAGGTAACTGTTTGAAGAAGGCCAAATGACAGGGAAAACCATAGACTTCTTTGGACAAAATTTTAATAAGCAAACCTTTCAGAAAATAATCCAGAAATCAAAGGACTACTTTAAGATAAAGAAAACATATAAGATAACAGTGAGAGTAGCCTAAGATGAAACAGAAAAAATATAATCTGCTTTTGAATAACTCTCTAGGGATCTTTAAAGCAACCTTTTGAGGCATTCCAGAGGACAGGGCACACCATAGACTTCCTTGGTTTAGACTCTAGTAAGCATACTTTAAGAAGATCTTAAAAACAATATCTCAAGTTGTACTCAAGGAGCATGGACTCATCACTAATTTCCCTGGTTGCACTCTATTAACATCATTCCTTAAAATAACATCTCAAGCCGTACTAATGAACATGGACTTACCATAGATTCCTGGTTATACTCTATTGAATCATTTCTAAAATAACAAGCTATATGGAACTGGAGGGCAGTTAAGAATCCTCCAATCAGACCTTGCAGAAGAAAACATTAAGATAGTGAAGAGCAAATAGAACTAAGGTGTTTTCAAAAGACATTTCTTAGCCTAAAATTTTTTCTCTACTGTAACAAAGAAACATGGAAACATAATGAAAACAGGAAATAAAAATAACATATTAGAATCACTTCACCAACAACCAAGCTTAGGGATCCAGTGATCTAGCCTCCTCCATCAACAAACAAATTAGGGCATTCACAAGATCCAAGACATCAATTTTCCTTCAACTTCCACGAGACTATGTATTACTTCAAAGAGTCATCAATTTCCAACAATACAATGAGTTAAAATGTAGTATTGATGCTGCAAATGAGGAGGTGAAGCTTAAGATAGGGTTTGAGTATCATTTATTACAGAGTGAGTGCATTCCTAACCTTGAAAACCTTGCAAGGCTTAAGGCAGGAATATCTGCAGCTACTTCTCTGTTTCAATAACTCTTATATTATCTTCAAAGGAAGAATAGGTGAAATGTTTGACTTTAAAGGCTTTTTAATAACTTTGCAATAACTATTGAGCTGCTTCAAAATATCTCTAACTGTGTAAATATTGCCCACTGCCTTTATGAAAAGAAATCATGTTGTAGGTGGCAGTTTGGTCTTTGGAGAAGTAAATGATTCTTTCTTGAGTTATCCGAAGTTGTCTTTGGGTAAATCTATCTTTTTTTAATCATAAAACTTTTTCTTAGGCCTTTGAACCTTGATTTAGCCTTTATAATCTATTTCACTGTCCTTTCTTCTTTAATCACTGACTGACTGTTTATTTATTCTTTGTTTTAAACCTTTGACTTTAATCCTTTAATCACTGTCTTCATGGCTAATCCTCTGTGTTTGTGGCTTCGATTTTAGGATTAGCCCCTTAATCCTTCCAATCTTCATTTCCTTCATTGCTTCTTCTGACTATAATTGTCTTTTGCATGCAGGGGGGGTTTCTTGGTGGTATGGAGGTTTATAACCCATCGATGATCATGTTTCATCGAGGGTAAAACTGTTATACAAACCCCCTGGATTTCTTTTATGGGAATTTTTCTCCTGGATCGTCATACAGAGGTTAATTCGATCATTTATTGAACATCGGAATGCCCCTTGAGCATCCAACCATTAAACCTGCACATAAAAAAAACACTTGTTAGCTTAAAACCTGCGAGGAGTGGTAAGACTGCGTTTTTAGGATTTCAGGGTGGTTAGGAGGCATATTGTAGAGGAGAAATGGAGCAGAGGGTAAGGTTCTATATAAGGAACCTGGTGGAATTCGAATAGAGGCAAAGAAATTTGAATTTTTGCACGGGGAAGGAGAAAGTGGTTTTGGAAAACCACAGTGGTTTATCGCATGGGTAGAGGGCAGTAAGTGGTATTGGATCAAATGTGAGCAATTCCACTAGGTGATCGACACGTGGCACGGTAAATACTGCCTATTTCATGCAGGTTAGGGGTTATTAAACCCATTTCTAATTTCTGCATGATATGGGGTCTAGGCCGTCAGATCTCAAGTGATGAGATCGACGGTGCGGAAAGATCCGGGACCAATGCACAGGTGTGGAGGGTGGATCTCGGGGACAGATGGTGCATGGTGAATGGGTGACGGAGTTTTAGTGGAAGTTGGGGCCCAACTTGATGACGTGGGCATGTTTGTCGCGTTGTGCGGGGTTGTATTGTTGCGGGATGAAGGGAAAGGATGCAACAGCCATCGGATCAGGGCCCAAAACTTTAGATTAATGGTGGATGTGGCCCAGTGAAAAGGAGAAGCGGGATGGGGGAAAGTGGGCCCACTTTAATTTTTCAAAGGTTAGGGGGGGTTATTATAAGGTTTTTGGGGGTGTATAAAGTAAAAGGGGCGGAGGTTTATTTTTAAATGGGGATGGGGCTAAGATATAGCAGAGGGTCGTGGTTTTATGTGAGAAAGGGGCTAAGTCTTTAAGCCAAAAGGGGCTTTAAAGGCCTATTTCATAAAAAAGGGCGAGTTTAATGCAAAAACAAGGTTTTTTGCAAGGTTTTTAAATGGTCCGATAGGTTTAAAAAGTTAGATTTAAACAATGTAAAAAGGGATTTTTACATTGTTTAAGGCTTTTTTAGAGGAAAATGATGAATAAGGGGTGTTTATGAGGGTTTAGGTGAGGTGATAAAATGAGGCAAACAGGCCCAGAAAATGAGGTCTTCTTAGAGCAGCAGGGTGAAATTTTCAGAAGGCAAAAGATGAAGTTTTTAATGAATTAACTAAGCTCAGGATGATGAAGGCAGTGAGATTTCTAGAACTCACAATGTTTCTTAAATATTGTTTCTAGAAATCTGGGAATATAACTTAGTCATCCTTTGATATCAGCAAAAATTACTGATGACTAACAGTGGCTCCACTTGGGGAGGGCAACTTTCCTTTTAAGCTGTCCAGAACTCTAGTTTATCAAATCTCTAATTTTCAGCAGACCAGTGTCTTTTCCATTAGGCAGATTTCCCTTCTTTTTCACTTGTTGATATTTCTTTGAAGTGACAATCTTAACAATTTGCAACATATGATTTCTTTCAAACAACATTTCTACCTACCCAATCCTACTTGTCTTAACATTTTTTCTTCTTTGAGTGCACTTGAACTGGCAAACTTTGAAATTTTATTTTTGAAAACAGGAATAAACTATCTACTTCAATCCTTATTACTTCCAAGAGTTGAGATTAAACTGATGAAATCTTTTTATTCTCTACCTAAAAACTATTTGACTGCCAAGGTTAAGCTGTTTGGCAGTCTTGATTCTCTAGCTAGTGACATGAAATTTAAAGCATGGTTCAAATCAGGATTAGACAGTCTGATTCACCATGGTTCTGGCATTTGGAATGTTAGCCATCTATAAATTATGTCATATCTGATGACGGCTAGATCAGTCCATGAATTTCCAAAACTAACTTTTCATGAAAATTTCTGAATTTCGGAAATCTCACTATGTTCATTATCTGTAAGTTATCCATTTTTTCATAAAAATTTCACTCATTTACTCCTATCCCAACTGTCATTTTCCCCTTCAAAGGGACCTCTTTCTTTCATAAAAACTCCATTTCCTCTGAAAATCCCCACTTTTCCCTTCTCATTTAACCTTCATTTCCTCTTAAAAATACCCTTTTTAAACCTATAGAACCCTTTTATTTGGTTTTAAAATGCTTATTTTGCCTTATCGGAACTTCTAAATTGGCCTAAAAAACCCATTTTTGGCCTAAAAAATAGTATTTTCACAATTTAGGGTTTATGCCCTCAAGCGCTTAAATTTTTTGCCCATTTTCCTCCATATGTCCGAGCACCGGAACCAAGCGCTTAAACCTTTCGTCCCCAGCCCCTTTTCCCTTAGCCCTGGTCCTCCTTTCTCCCACAAAATATTTCCCCCACCCTGTTTAGCCCCCTTCTTTTGTTATTATTTTTCCTCGCACTACGTTTTCTCCTAATAAATCTTAACCGTCGATCTTATCAGATTGGACGATAGCCGGCACCCCCCTCATTTCCCGAACTCTTTTATCTGTTCTCTTCGCTACTTCCATAGCTCCTTTTCCTTGGCCCCCGGTCCCTTATTCCTCCTCGGGACCATGCCCCAACCCCTTTCCTTAAGCCCCCCTTCCTTTTTCTTTTCCCCACGCCTATGTTATTCCTCGATGGATCTCAGTCGTACATCCCAACCATCCTGTTAGAGTCGGTATAGTCATACCTCCGTCAGAGATCATTTTTCTTATTGCATTTCATTTTTAGGTGTCTCATTCCATTCATTCATCTGCATTCCATTAGGGACATGCCATTATCTGACGGAAGGACCTTGTCATTCATTCCCCTCATGCCTTGTACCTGCTGGCTCAGGTTTGTTCATAAAATCTATTTTAAAAGTCATTTACAATCATAGATGGTCTTTTGGTCAGCAAAGAGTTATTTTAGGGTTTTTAGGTCTTTTTAGGTCTAGGGTTTCGCAAATTTCGTCTTCAAAGTGTCCAATAATGCTAGCAGGCCAGAGGGAGGATCAGAATAATTTTTCATCGCAAGGATTTCATCGTCAATATGCTTGATCACGATTCTTCTTCAAAACTCTGTTTTGAAGAAAAATAATCAATTTTATCATTCGTAATAAATTGCCATGTAATTCAAAATTTTTCAGTTGTCAGAATCTTCAAAGCGCAGCCCTAGTCTCCCTTGCCAAAACATGCCAACCATTCCTGCAAAAAATCGACAAAGGTTTCATCATTCAAGTCAAAAAATCAAAATGGAAATCAAAACAGAGTTTGTATTAAATTGTCAAAGTGCCAAAATTCTACAATTTTACAAGGTGGGTTATTTCAAATCAATAATTCAAACCCAATGGTCATATAAGATATTTTTGGAGTTAAATAATCCATTGGTATGCTGAGAGATCACATTGAAGTCGATTCAAAACATAGAAGAGTAAAATAGAGTATTGGAGGCTGAGCTATGGGAGGAATTCAGTGGTGCGGCGCATAGAAGGGTGGTCGCGGCACACTGAAGGAGCGCAGCTCATTGGGCGCCTCTGCATAGTGTAAAATAACATTGGCGCGACGCACACAGTGTGCGTGGCGCATTGGGTTGTGCGCGCGGTGCACAGAGCCTACACCCATGTTTTTTCCATTGCTCTTAAATTTTTGAATTGGCTCTGTCAATCTCGCTTCAAATGGGTTCACGTGATCTTCCATTGACCATAAGCTCGTTCTTGGTGTTCATTATGTGATTGGTGTTGAGAATTTGAACACATAAAGGTCAAATTCTATCATCTTGAAAATTTCCCTTTAAGGTTTTGTTGGTGAAGTTTTAAAATAGTTTTTGATGCCAAACCCTTTTGCATTTCCTACCTTATTTTTCCCTTTCCTCATTGATTATCTCATTATTACAGTTCATCTTCATTTCCTTATATCCCAAGTTATTCATTCCTAAGTCCCACTATCCCCTTCCCTAAAGTCATTGCATTCCTTATCATTCATTTCACTTGGAAAAATTCACAAACCCCACATTCCCCAAACATTATCAAGTGAATGTCTTCACATTTTAAACTTCACTCGGTTGAAACATATTTTTCCCACAGTCCAAAAAACTGTCCCCACATTGTAAACTTCACTTGGTTGAAACATACTTTTCCCCATTGTTCCATATTCCTCACAGTCCCTCATTTCCCTTTGACACACATTTGGCATTTGGAGACAAAGACACCAAGTCTTCATTTATAATTTTCAACAAAACAAACATACAGTTGACATATAATTTGCAACACCATGGAGATGGATACAGATTCGTCATATGACCAAGACAGTGACTTTACAACTGAAACTGCATGCATCAGGAGGACACTGAAACGTTGGAAAAGGCCTGATCCACTCCAAATCTTGGTTGAGGCTTCTTTGGCTGAGCATGATACGTGATGGAGGACCTTCAGTCCAATTTTCAAGGAATTTGGAGAAAATTTTGTCAATTTTTTTTTTTGGTCACAAAACAGGTTTTTCTGCCCGACGCGTCGCGCCACTTGGCACGTGCTTATGATTGGGACATCTTCTGGAGGAAAAATTGATATTTTTAAGTTTTTTATGATTAAATTATCCATGCTCAAGAATGGCTGAGTGGTTTCATTAGGTTCTGGGTGGTTTAAAGGGTCAAAAACACCTTGAAAATGGCCTTTCTACCACTTTTTTCACCAGCAGGAACCAGTCTTGGGAGATTGCAGTTTTGGAGGGGCAAATGACATCCAAATCCAAAAATTACACTTGGGTTGGATAGTAGACATCCAGGAATTTCCAACAAGCTATCATGAGCTCAATTGGGACTTCGGGAAGTGCCTCAAAACCAGACTCAAAGTGGCACGACGCATTGAGTTTTTGGGCACGGCGCATAGAGGACTTTTGCCTATTTTTCACCCTTCAGCTCAGAATTTCGCCTAGTTTTGACTAGTTTCACTTTTTGATGTAATTCTTGATCTACCTTGATGTAATTTGATGAATATGATGTAATTTTGACTCATATTTACTTGTTCTAGAAGATTCATTCACTAAAAAGTGAAAATTAAATGAATGAATCAGTTTCCTTCCATATAGAGGCAAGTTGTTTGATTGCCTAGATTTCAGTTCCTTGTTTAGAATTGGTTGAAATAGCTCCTAGAAGGATGAGATCGACCCCTAGAGGCATGGGAAGGGGTTAGACTTGTCTATATATTTTATTTTCTGATACATTTTCAGGGTTGAACTTTTGGGAATAGTTTGGCACTTCATTGTACATACACTTTTGCATTTTTGGCAAAGGAAAGACCAGGGTTTTGCAGCACTTGTTGGGATCCTTGTGGCTCTGATTTTTTATAATGTTTTTTTCCATGTATCTGTAAATTTCATTAATGTTATATGTATTTCATTTCCCTTCTCTTTGCTTCTGAATTAAACAAATGAGTGACTAAGGTAGAATCCGTTAGTTTGTTGGTGCTCTACCTTAAACTTTTGTTTAGTTTTATATGTTTTCCTCCATTTGAAGAGGATCCTTGTACCTTCTTGCCCTCTTCATATCCTCAGTAGTATTTTCTATCCATTCATTTAATCTAAGACATCAAAACCATTGCCTTCCCTGCCCCAACTTGAACTCTGCAAAAAATTGGCCTCATCCCCAAGCCCAAAACTGCCTTTCCCTTTTTCCAACAAAAACCCCAAAAAATCATTCTGAACTCCTTGATTAATATACCTAGCCTAAAATTAGCACTCATTTCAGTCATCTCAGACCCTATTGATACATTTTTACTGAGATTGACCCAGAGAGAGCCCTCTCCTGTTCTGGTAGGGCTAGCTACTAGACTGAGCGTGGTTTGGTGTTACCCTGAATCCCGCCTTCCTTCAGCCTGAGGTGGATTTGGGCAATAACATAGTGGCGACCATACTGGGGAAAGAAAATGGTTTGCTTGTTGGTGTTATTTGTTTCATAAGCTACAGACGGAGCCTGAAGTTATGCCAGGTAGCCTTTGAAATGCTTTTGCTTTGCATTAGCAGAAGTAGATAAACGTTGCTTCAGTCAATCTCTGGTCTAGCTTGTGAATGTGACACTTGACTTGTATATTGTCTTGCCCCAGTACATGTATCAAGTTCAGATCTGATGGTTGGTGGTGGACAACGATCAGACATAGGAAGGCTGAAATCATTCACCTGGTGACTCCAACTCAATGTAAATATTCCATTGGAGAACTAGCTCTTTCTCTGCGAAAATTGAAGGATCTTACACAAAGTTCAGGTATCCAAAATGGAATGGTATTCAGGATCTAGTCTGATTTCTTGTAAACTATTTCTTTGTTGTTCTTGAAGTTGTCCTGAAATATTTTTAGAATTTGTTGTATGAGAAAGGTGATCAAAATCTTCACTCGACCTATTCAAAGAGTGTAAATACTGAGTTTCCCTTTGATCCTAGCCTCCTTACTTTTCCCACGTCTTATGATGACTCTCTTCAGAGTGATGAGCCTAAAGAAAACAAAACTAATCCCGTAGCCCTTGTATATACTCCTACACCTTATATAGTCCCAGATAGGTATAAACCTCTTGTTTTACCTTTTGTTCTTCATGCTTTCCCTAAAAATTATGACCTGTATCTACCAAGATTTGATGGTGAACGTGACAACGTCAACGCTGAGCAACATGTGCAGAATTTTGAGACTTTTCTAGACTTTTTTGAAGTTGATGATGAAGATGTTAGTATTAGGATTTTTTCTCTTTCTTTGCAAGCCAAAGTCAAGAGTTGGTTCAAAACCCTGCCTGATGCCAGCATCTCAGATTTCCAGAAGTTCCTTAAAGTTTTCCTCGATAGGTGGGTGATCAGACAGAACATTTTCTTGATTATAGAAGAGTATAACCAGCTGAAAAGACTGCCAGGGGAGACAGTACAACAGTTTTCTGCCAGATTTAACCAAGTTTATTTTTCGATGCTAGCTTATATAAGACCTTCTCCTAGATCTGCTCTCTTGCATTAACCGGGTGCTTTTGATCCGGAAATGGAGTTTTAGTTGAGAGAAAGGAATCTTGCAACACTTCACGAGATGTAGAACAAGGCAGTGAATGTAGAAGCTCATTTGCTAATCCGAAGGACAAGGTTGAAAGAATAAGAGATGAAAAACGTAGATCCGGAGAAATCGACATCTTTAGAGGTAAAGCTTGACATGTTGGTAAGTGCAGTAGAAGAGATGATGCAAAAGAACACCACAAGGAATGAGTATAATGTTCAAGCCCATGACTTGCTGATTGAAGAAGAACAAGTTGCTGATCCAAAACATTTTGTTTCTTATCCCATTTGTCATAGTGATTGCTTTATAGATCATTTTGAAGAAGAGAGAGTTGTTGATATGGCATGTATGCTTGATGATGTGTTGTATACTGATGATTTGCCTCAGTTTGATCATTATGATGATGATTATGTTCTCCAAACAAAAGCTAATCTTGCAGACAAATCAGCAGCTAGTTTGTGCAAGGAGGAAGTTCACTTTCAGCAGCTTGAGTACAGTGATCAAACGATGTATATCAGCTATGATAATGATGAGGAAAGTGAAAAAATTTTTGAAGTAAGTGAAGGAGCCTTGCCTTTTTGTTTTGACTCGTTTCAACTCATGAGAGACAACTTCCATACAATCAGAAATCAACTGTCAACAAGTCTTGATTTGGACCATCTTGAAGGAAATGAAAACTTTCTTCAAGATTTCTCATATTCAGATTTGCAGCACCCGAATGCCATTGATTTCCAAGTTGCAGATGAAGACATGGAGGCTAGCACATATGATTTAATGATACAAGATGACTCCGCACCATTTTTTTTTTAATCATTCTAGTTTTTGAAGGGTAAATTGCATAGTAAATCTTCAAATGAGCGGCCTGTAGGAAATCAACAATCTCTCAGTTTTAATGTTGAGGATGAGACAGATAGTGAAATTCTTGAGCAAGTTTTTAATAAGAAATATTACCTTGAAATGACTGATGAAATCATTCTGGATACAAAACTCTCCCTAGCATCAGATTTGCAGCCACCAAACGCAATTGAAGGTCAGATTATAGATGAAGGCGTGGAAGATGAAATACATGATTTAATGATGCAAGAGGATGCTGTACCCTTTTGTTTTGAGGCATTTCAGTTTATAAAACAGAATCTTTGTAATATATCTAAAGAAAAAGATGAACAACTAGTAGGATGTCATACAGTTTCAATGGATACATCACAACCGTCTTCTCAAGTTTTTGATGATCCTATTGCTCGTGTGTTGGATGATGTTTGCTGTAATAATTCTTCTCCATTGGCTAACCATGTGACAGAAAGGAATGTTGATCATAATCTTATTCAAAAGTCCCCTTCATTGTCTTGTTTAACAGATTTTTCATTACAAAGCTCACACCAATGTTTGCAGTTATATGAGGAGATTGATAAAGGAGACTTTTGTTCTGTTTGGAATCTGTTAGTCTCCTATACCAATAGGTGTCATTTTTCATGATTGACTTATTGAACTATGGAATATGTTCAAACCTTTTTCTTGAGCAAAGGTGTTCCATATTCTTGAAAAAAAACCAAAAAATCAAAAAATTTAAAAAATGTAAAGAGGGTATACCCTAAAAGAAAAATCAAAGGGTAAGAAAAATAAAATGTTCAAAAAAGAAATGAACCCCAAACAAAAAAATAGACCAAGGAAAGTGTGCAAATCCAAATGCCACTACTATTTCAATTCTTTCTTTTGAACGTGGTGAAAGATTCTTAGCTGCCTTTCATCCCTTCAAAATCATCCCATCCACTCTAAATTTTAAGGATTGTTCTCTGTTTAGCTATCTTGCCCTGTAAAGCCATCTTGTGTGTAGAATAGAAATCCAGTAAAGCCATCCTTTGACTCCATAGCCCAATGGACTGAAAACTTTCAACCTTGCCCTTAGTTTGTGGATTCCACCATTTTTCAAACAAACTCTTGGATATATAACTAACCTAAAACTTTCTAAGAACAAAGATAAATTATAAAGAGAGAGCCCTCTCTAGATGCAGATTGGTTAGATTCTGCATCTGAAGGTTGGTTTGTGGTTACCTCAGGTATAATTTCCTTTTCCACAACTTCAAGGAAAACCTGAGTGATAACAGAATCAGCAACAGAGTTTGGTTATGCATGAAATTTAGGATCCTTTTGACAACTTGCTACTGTCACCAAAGAAAGACAACACAGATGTGAGGAAAATCTTAATATCCAGCAATGAGGATTACTTGGACCAGAGCAGTAATGTGTTAATGGAAATCAATAGCTATGTTTATGAAGATCCTTTCGTATTATTTTTGAAGTCATCCAGTCAATTCATGTTTTGCAAGTTTATCAGCAGTCAACTTGATTCCGAGTTTCCATGGGAGTTGCCTTCGATTCTTCCCTTTTCCTGCGCATCAGAAAGCATTCGGGAAGAAATAAAATAGCAGCCAGGATGCTTACATGGTTGCATTGGCTTTTTCATTTCACTTGATCGGGTGGTGAAAAGAACAATTAGAGTAGGTTTGATGAATAAGCTCAATTATGAGCATCTTTCCAGTTGGATAGTTAGGTTTTAGTCATGTTTGGTTTTATTATGGCTTTCAGTTTTAAATTTGAGTCAGAGTCAGTTTGCATAATTTCAGTTTTCGTGTTTTGACTCCATTGCCCAATGGATGAAGGCACTGTCTGCTCTTCCAAAGATCTGTAGTTCTTGGCACCTCCCAGGAGCTACCATCCCCATTGGAGCCAATGTTAGAGTCATTATAGTCATACCTCCATTAGAGATCATTTCGCTTATTACATTTCATTTTTAGGTGTCTCATTCTATTCATTCATCTGCATTCCATTAGGGATATGCCATTATCTGACGTAAGGGCCTTGTCATTCATTCCCCTCATGCTTTGTACCTGCTGGCTCAGGTTTGTTCATAAAATCTATTTTAAAAGTCATTTACAGTCATAGATGGTATTTTGGTCAGCAAAGAGTTATTTTAGGGTTTTTAGGTCTTTTTAGGTCTAGGGTTTCGCAAATTTCGTCTTCAAACTGTCCAATAATGCCAGCAGGCCAGAGGGAGGATCAGAATAAGTTTTCATCGCAAGGATTTCATCGCCAATATGCTTGATCACGATTCTTCTTCAAAACTCTGTTTTGAAGAAAAATAATCAATTTTATCATTCGTAATAAATTGCCATGTAATTCAAAATTTTTCAGTTGTCAGAATCTTCAAGGCGCGGCCCTGGTCGCCCTTGCCAAAACATGCCAACCATTCCTGCGAAAAATCGACAAAGGTTTCATCATTCAAGTCAAAAAATCAAAATGGAAATCAAAACAGAGTTTGTATTAAATTGTCAAAGTGCCAAAATTCTACAATTTTACAAGGTGGGTTATTTCAAATCAATAATTCAAACCCAATGGTCATATAAGATATTTTTGGAGTTAAATAATCCATTGGTATGCTGAGAGATCACATTGAAGTTGATTCAAAACATGGAAGAGTAAAACAGAGTATTGGAGGACGAGATGTGGGAGGAATTCAGTGGTGCGGCGCATAGAAGGGTGGTCGCGGTGCACTAAAGGAGCGCGGCGCATTGGGCACCTCTGCACAATGTAAAATAACATTGGCGCGACGCACACAATGTGCGTGGCGCATTGGGTTGTGCACGCAGCACACAGAGCCTACACCCAAGTTTTTGCCATTTCTCTTAAATTTTTGAATCGGTTCTGTCAATCTCGCTTCAAATGGGTTCACGTGATCTTCCACTAACCATAAGCTTGTGCTTGGTGTTCGTTATGTGATTGGTGTTGAGAATTTGAACACATAAAGGTCAAATTCTATCATCTTGAAAATTGCCCTTTAAGGTTTTGTTGGTGAAGTTTTAAAATAGTTTTTGATGCCAAACCCTTTTTCATTTCCTACCTTATTTTTCCCTTTCCTCACTGATTATCTCATTATTACAGTTCATCTTCATTTCCTTATATCCCAAGTTATTCATTCCTAAGTCCCACTATCCCTTTCCCTAAAGTCATTGCATTCCTTATCATTCATTTCACTTGTAAAAATTCACAAACCCCACATTTCCCAAACATTATCAAGTGAATGTCTTCACATTGTAAACTTCACTCGGTTGAAACATATTTTTCCCACAATCCAAACAACTATCCCCACATTATAAACTTCACTTGGTTGAAACATACTTTTCCCCACTGTTCCATATTCCTCACAGTCCCTCATTTCCCTTTGACACACATTTGGCATTTGGAGACAAAGACACCAAGTCTTCATTTATCATTTTCAACAAAACAAACATAAATTTTACATATACTTTGCAACACCATGGAGATGGACACAGATTCGTCATATGACCAAGACGGTGACTTTACAACTGAAACTGCATGCATCAGGAGGACACTGAAACGTCGGAAAAGGCCTGATCCACTCCAAATATTGGCAGAGGCTTCTTTGGCTGAGCATGATACGTGATGGAGGACCTTCAGTCCAAGTTTCAAGGAATTTGGAGAAAATTTTGTCAATTTTGTTTTTTTGGTCACAAAACAGGTTTTTCTGCCCGACGCGTCGTGCCACTTGGTGCGCGCTTATGATTGGGACATCTTCTGAAGAAAAAATTGATATTTTTGAGTTTTTTATGATAAATTATGCATGCTTAGGAATGTCTGAGAGGTTTCATTAGGTTCTGGGTGGTTTAAAGGGTCAAAAACACCTTGAAAATGGTCTTTCTGCCACTTTTTGCACCAGTAGGAACCAGTCTTGGAAGATTGCAGTTTTGGAGGGGAAAATGACATCCAAATCCAAACATTCCACTTGGGTTGGATAGTAGACATCTAGTGCTTTCCAACGAGCTATCATGAGTGCAATTTGGACTTTGGGAAGTGCCTCAAAAACAGGCTCAAAGTGGCACGACGCATTGAGTTTTTGGGCACGGCGCATAGAGGACTTTTGCCTATTTTTCACCCTTCAGCTCAGAATTTCGCCCAGTTTTGACTAGTTTCACTTTTTTATGTAATTCTTGATCTACCTTGATGTAATTTTATGACTATGATATAATTTTGGCTCATATTTACTTGTTCTAGAGGATTCATTCACTAAAAAGTGAAAATTAAATGAATGAATCAGTTTCCTTCCATATAGAGGCAAGTTGTTTGCTCAGATTTCTACTCTTTGATGAAATTGGTTGTAAACGGTTTTAATACGAGCTCAACTCCTCTATGAAGTGGAAAAGTTAGACTTGTTCATATATTTTATTTTCTTAGATACTTCTGTGGAATACCCTTTGTAATAGTTTGGCACTTCATTGTACATACACTTCTGCATTTTTGGCAAAGGAAAGACCAGGGTTTTGCAGCACTTGTTGGGATCCTTGTGGCTCTGAGTTTTGATAATGTTTTTCTCCATGTATCTGTAAGTTTCATTAATTTTATATGTATGTCATTTCCCTTCTCTTTGCTTCTGAATTAAACAAATGAGTGACTAAGGTAGAATTCGTTAGTTTGTTGGTGCTCTGCCTTAAACTTTTGTTTAGTTTTATATGTTTTCCTCCGTTTGAAGAGGATCCTTGTACCTTCTTGCCTCTTCAGCTCCTCAGCAGTCTTTTCTATCCATTCATTTAATCTAAGACATCAAATCCATTGCCTTCCCTGCCCCAGCTTGAACTCTGCAAGAAATTTCCCTCATCCCCAAGCCCAAAACTGCCTTTCCCTTTTTCCAACAAAAACCCCAAAAAATCATTCTGAACTCCTTTATTAATATACCTAGCCTAAAATTAGCACTCATTTCAGTCATCTCAGACCCTATTGATTCATTTTTACTGAGATTGACCTGGAGAGAGCCCTCTCCTATTCTGGTAGGGCTAGCTACCAGACTGAGCGTGGTTTGGTGTTACCCTGAATCTCGCCTTCCTTCAGCCTGAGGTGGATTTGGGCAATAACACATCCAACGACTATTACACTCCGAACCTTTCCACTTCCCGACAAGTCCTATACATGTCATCACTGTCCCACCTTCCACTCACAGGTCATCGCCCAACCCTGGCTTGACACCTGTGTTCCACCATCCCCATCCATCGCGCATCTCCCTGCCATCACACCCAACTTCCGCTGTGGATCTGGCTCCCCCAGATCCAACGGCTCACATATGATATCACATATATTTTTCTTCCGAGGGTTAACGCCCGATTCCAACGTGAAACCGGTGGTTTCATGGGGGATGCGTGGCAAAAGGTGTATGGAATCGCGTTCCCCTGCAGAAAAACCGCCAACCACTCATCTACAACGTGAAAACCGCCGGTGGTTTTCGCAAAACCACTTTTTCCTCCATTATGCGCCAAAATGAAAATTTCAAACCTTTTTTCACAGTTCCGCCTTCGGAACCAATCCCGTGCACTCTCCCTTCCTCGTCTCTTCTCCTTACGCCACTCTTGAAGCCTCTAGTCGCAAATTGACCACAAAAATGTAGGGTTTTTCATTAATTGTTTTGTTTATTTTGTAGGTTTGATGGCGCCCCAAACCCAAGGGGCCATCCCACATTCAAAGTCACGATTGATGGCCTCATGATAACTCTGAGAGTCTAAAATGAAAATGGATGGGGTTGTATAAAGGTTCAAACCCTCGATGGGTTATGAAAACTTCTAGCGCACCAAAGGGAACCTTGCACATAGTAAAACAAAGCAAATCGGTGAAAAAGTGAAGAAGCAGAGGATTAAAGCCTAAATTAAGGCTTTAAAGCTAAGAGACAAATAAACAAAGGAAGAAAAACAGAGTATCATGGATAAATCAAGATGTAAAGAGGCCGAAAGAAGATTAAAGGTTTAATTGGCTGATTAATGGAGAAAAGACTTAAAGACAGAGGAAAATAAGTTTTAAAAGAAGTCCAAGAAGTATTAAAAGGTCAGCAAAAGGATGATTATAAAGGCTGAAGGTCAAAGGATAAAGACAAATAAACAAATGTGTTAAACAGAAACAGAGAAAGTACAGTGAGGCAGGTTAATTGAAGGATAAGATTATTAAAGTAGGTTTAGGCCTTAAAAACAATTTAAATGATGAAATAAAGTCAAAATAGGCTTAAAGACAACCTCAGATACATCAAAGGAAAAATCATTCACTTGATAAATCAAAAGTGGCACCTTTCACTTACTTTATACCTCAAAAGACAAATAAACAGTTATTACACTAAAGAAGATATTATAAACTGTCAGAACAGTTAATGTAAAGACAAAAAAATGCCTCAAAGTCAATCTTTTCAACTATTTCATCTTCAGAAAGTAAAGACAGATTTATTACACAGAGAAGTAGTTGAGAGACATTCCTACCTTATGCCTTGCATGGTTTTTAAAAATAGGAGTGCATTTACTATGTCATTAATAACATTTTGAACCCTAGATGGTTCCACCTCCTCATTTGCAGCATAAATACTGCATTTGAACTCATTGTATGTTGGGGGGAATTTTGATAACTCTTTGAAGTAATACATATTTCTGCTGAAGTTGAAAGACATTTGATGTTCTGGAACCTGTGGATGTTTGGACCTGTTTGTTGATGGAGAAATATCTGTCATTGGATCCCTGAGCTTAACTGTTGGTGAAGTATTCTAAATTGTTAATTTTTTTCCTGTTTTTCATTCTGTTTTCATCATTTTCTTGCTTACAGTAGAGTAAAAAGTTTAGGCTAAGAAATGTCTCCTAGAAGCACCTTAGACTTGTTTACTCTTCATTGTCTTTATGTTTTCATCTGCTAAAGGTTTTATTGAGTAGTTTGACTGCTTTTCAACCCTTAAGCTTGTTTATTTCAAGAATAGTTCAAACAGTTGGTTTCAAGAATGATTTATGGTTCTCCCTGCTTACTTGCTGCCACTTAAAAACTTTTTTTGACGTCTCCCCTTAAAGTACCATTGTCCAAAGTCTTTCAAAGAGGTATGTTTTGATCATACCCTTTGTACTTGCTCAAATAATTGTTTTAAAGGTCTTTATAGTTGTAATCAAAGATGTCTAGGAGTTCCCTCTTCTATGAATGCAATTATTTGTGAATCTTGAATGTTTTCTTATCCTTGAAAGTGAAATCTTTCATGAAATAGAGAATCTTTGATGAAATAGAGCATTCCTTGACTCTTAGATTTCACTTTGAAAGTTTGTCTTGAAATTGTTATTTGTTGAAGTGTGATTTGTAGAATTCATGGTTAGCCCTGTCTATAAAATACTTCTTCATGTTCAAATGATGTTTTAAGTATCTTTGTTGAGAAGTACATATAATTAAGGATTCTTAACTGCCCTTAGTTCTACTTTTCATTCTAAAACTTTAATGTCCATTTCATTTCACTTGAAAACTTTGTAGATCCAATAGCCAAGTTATATTTGCCCTTTGATACCCCTAATTCATCTACAAAATTGTTACAAACTTCTACTTGACTCCATTGCCCAATGACTTAGAGATTTCCCTTTTCTATCTATGCTGCCAAGATCATCATGTCCCACAAAACAATCAAACAAACTCATGCTTAATAACTAGCCTAAAATCAACCTTTTTCAAAGCAAACAAGTCATATCTTTGCAAACATATTGAGATATCCCTCTCTAAGACTAGGAGGGCTAGATCCTAGATCTCTAAAGACTGGTTTATGTGTTGCCTTGTCATTTAGTATGTCAATCTGCTAAATCACAGGAAACCAACATGGAACAAGTTGCACACAAACATTATTTTTGAAAAAAGGTAAATTTAGGAAGATAAGGCTGTGATTTTTCATTAGCAATGCATCCTTATCTATCTCTTTGGTCCTGTTTTGAGCATGTGGAACCAGGATATTTATATTTCCCTAATCTATCCTTCCTAATAATTCAAGTCTGAAATAATATTTACAATCATTGTTTCTACTAACTTATCAACATAAATTTAAAACATGTTCAACCATGATTAGGCTAGATGATTGAACAAGATATATTTTTGAATCAGTAGTGGCATTTAGACTTGCACACTTTCAATAGTACTATTTTGGGGTATGAGGCTGTACCTCTTTTGAATTTTGCCCTCTTTTTATTTTCTTTCATTGTTTTTATATTTTTTGTTCTCAATATTTTCTCATGCAATGTTTATATACAATGAATGAAAGCTTTGAAATTATGACTCCTGACAGAAATAGTGTTTGAGCATCCTGCCATTGATAGGACCTCCAAATAAATATTCTCCATTCAGCCCTTGTAAGAAGAAAGCATTATGACCCCTAATTGAGTGAATGATATAAGGCCCTTTCCACAGATTCTCAAATTTTCCATGTTTACCTTTATCTTTTCTTCTAGAATCTCATTTTAGGACTGTGTCTCCAACTTGAAAATTATTAGCTTTAGTTATTCTGTCAAAGATTTTCTTGATGCCTTCTTGTATTTCTTGTGTCCTCTTGTACACTTCCTCTCTTGTCTGTTGTAAATGAATAGTTTGATTTAGCCTTCTTTTCATGTCATTTTCTTCTAATTTCACTTCTTGGAGGAGTTTCATGACTGGCACTCCTAAGGATGTTGGGAAGACTACATCCATGCCATATACCAACTAATAAGAGGACATATTTATTTATTTCTTGGTGGTTATCCTATTAGCCCATAATGCATGAACCAACTTACTATGCCATGATTTTTTATTTTGATTCGGCAGTCTTTTGATAATGTTTACCAAGCTTTTATTGGAAGATTCAGCTAGGTCGTTTCCTTGGGGATAGTGAGTTGTGGAATTCCCTAAAGTGATATGATATTTATAGCAGAAGTAAATCATTATTTTGGATTTGAAGGCAACAACATTGTCTGTAATGATCTTTCTAGGACAACCAAATCGAGATAGTATGTTGGTTTCAAGGAACTTGATAGTGACTGAGTCAGTAGCATTCCTAGAAGGGATGGCTTCTATCCATTTGGTAAAATAATCAGTAGCAGTAAGGATCCACTTATATTGGGCAGATGAGGTTGGGTGAATTTCTCCAATAAAATCTAAACCCCATTGCTGAAAGGGAGCCTCAATACTGATGGGATGCAAAGGTAAAGGTAAGAGTTTTCTCTTTCCATCAAAAATTTGACACTTATGGCAAGTCATGACTAGTTTCTGAGTATCAGGGAAAAGGGTGGGCCAATAATAGCCAACTCTAAGAATCTTGTTTTTTGTGGTCTTCCAGTAAAGGTGGCCTCCACATTCTCCCTTATGCAGCTCATGTATGATTTTTCTTGCATCATCCTCAAGAAAACATTTAAGCAATATGCCAACAATATTTTTCCAATATAACACTCCATCTAAAATGAAGTAATTTAAAGCTTTTTTTTTCAAGAATGTAGCTTTAGTATTTGATAGAGAAGGAGGAGTATTAATATAGAGAAGCACATAAATGATATCAGCATACCAAGATAAATTCAAAAATATTTCTTCAATGTGTGGAGCAGTGAATTCTTCTTGTTCTTCTAAAACATCAACCATATTTATATCTAATGCTTGGAAATTTGATTCTGCCATGAGTTTTGATAATCCCTGACCTTTAATCAGCTTGGTAGGCATAACCTCTAAATCATATTCTAAGATAATTTCAATCCATTTTCCCCTCTGACCATCAGGGTCTTGATTTAGAATTTCCTTGACAACTGTAAGTGGGACAAAAGCAATGATATGTGAGTGTAAAATGTAAACTCGGAAATCTTTCAATGCTTTTACCAAGGCTAGGGCTTGTTTCTCCATGATGCTATATTTGAGTGGAGCATCTATTAAGGCTCTACTGAAAAAGGATATTGGTTTTTCTTGGCCCATGTTATTCTTTTGCAACAACACTGCAACAATGGTGTGTTCAGATGCAAATAATAAAATGTAGAAATCCTTAGTGAAATCAAGACTAATAAGAATTGGTGTTTGAGTAAGAGCTTGTTTTACCAGTTCAAATGACTGTTTGGATTCTAAGGTCCATTTAACTCCTGTTTCATTTTTTAGCATGTTTGTGATATTCCTCCAAAGTTCAACAAGGTTAGGGATGAACCTTCTCAAGAAGTTGATCTTTCCTATGAAAGATTGCAATTCTTTGAGGTTTCTAGGATGGATGATTTTCAATATTCCTTCAATCCTGTTGGGATCTAATTTGATTCCTTATTCAGAGATTATGTGGCCTATGAGCTTTCCTTCTTGGAGACCAAATAATGTCTTCTTGGGATTCAAAGATAAGCCATATTTTCTACATTTCTCAAATGAATCAAGTGTTCTTTGTCAGCTTTGGAGAAAATAGTGATGTCATCGAGGTAAATGATTATGAAATATCCTATGTCTTCTAAAAAATTTATGTCCATGGCCCTTTGGAACGTGGTGCCTGCATTCATCAAACCAAATGGCATTTTAACATACATTAATGTACCCCAAGGTGTGGTGAAAGTAGTTTTGTGTTGATCACTTGGGAGTACTAGCACTTGATTGTAGCCTGAAAAACCATCCAACAGTGATATTCTCTTAGATCCAACCACCTTTTGAAGTATGTGGTCCATTTTAGGCAATGGATAATTATCTTTCAGGGAGGCTCTATTCAGATTTCTGAAGTCAATGCAAAGCCTAATTTCCCTGATCTTCTTCCTAACAAACACAAGGTTGGACACCCACTGTGAGTATCTAAGGGGAACTATGATCCCAGCATCATACATCTTTTTGATCTCTTTCTCAACTAAAGGTAATAAAAAAGGGTTTATCCTTCTTAGTTTTTGTTTGAAAGGATTCTGATTTTCCTTAAGAGGAATTTTGTGTTGAATAATGCTAGTATCATATGATTTCAGATCTTTTTACCCCCATGCAAACACATCTCCAAACTCCTTGAAAAGTTAAATATATTCTTGTTTGATATGAGTGGGGAGAGTGCTAGATAACTTGATCATTTTGGGTTCATTTATGCTACCTATGTTATGTTTTTCTACACTAGTTTATGTAGGCTCCATTTTTGGTTTTTTAGCTACATTATTGAAATCAAAAAGCTCTTCTAATGGTGTAAGACCCCTTGGTATTGAATCATTTTTACATTGTAAAACTTCAAGGCCTTTTGATCTGTTTTATTTAGTAATTCTACTGTATAAAGATATTCAAATTGGTTTATATGAGCAGTAGAGGACATCTCTATTTCATGGGCTTGTTTTTCATCAAGATAGTCTTTTTCATGGCTTGAGCTAGAAAATCATTAATGTGTTTATCTCCCTCAAACACTTGCCAATAGTCTTCATTTTCAGGGACTGTAAGCCTATTCTTCACTTTGACATTGAATTGTTCATTTACCTGGGGTTTTTGGAAATTGCTGGAAGCAAAGGCGAGTTCATTTGCAAGGTTTTTTTGAGCTCTAGGGATGAAAGTGAGTTCATATTTTTCAAAAATTTTCAGGAGATCTAGGGCAGCATTCCTGTATTCTCTTAATATTGGGTTTTTGGCCGAATACTCCCCTTTTATCTGCCTAATAATCAAATTTGAATCTCCTTGTACTGATATTTTCTTGGCTCCTAAATTTTTAAGCAAATGTAGGCCAAGGAGGAGAGCTTCATACTCTGCAATGTTATTGGTGCATTGGAAATCAAGTTTGTAGGAATGTCCTTTTTTTGTATTGTGTATCTATACACCAAATCCATAACCTGTTTTGCTACAAGAGCCATCAAAGCTCATTTCCCATAGTGTTCCTATCTCATGCTCATTTTCCTTTTATTGTTCAAGGATGTTGAGGTTAGGGGTGTTAGATTCCTCTTTTGGGGACTGATTTAATTTTTCAAGTGGACCTAATCCTGTTTCATTTTCCTTTTCTTACTGGCTGATTTCATCTTCATTGCACAAGATAAAGGATTCTAAATATGAATGAATAGAATAAACATGAGTGTTTTTTGGTCTGTCTATGTTGCTTACCATAAATTTCATATGAGATTCTCTGTATAATCTTCTGGTTTGGTTAAAAACTGGGATGGTAGCATAAGACATTTCCATTTGAAGGCTTCCTTGAAGTTTGCCTCCCCATGATCTGGATAGAAGCATGCCATACTTTGGGGGAATGTCAGCAACCACTATGTCCATAACTAGACCTTTAGTAGGAACTTGTGCCAGATTGACACATAAATCCTTGATTAGGCCTAGACACTTGACTCTGCTTGCATCAAAGGAATATAGGTCCTTTTAAGGTTTAGTAATTTCTAAGCCTAATCTCTCCATCACCACTTTTGGCAGAAGGTTGTGAGAGGCACCAGAGTCTAGCATGGCATTGTGTAAGATCTTATCATGTATATTTAAGCTGACATAAAATGGAGGAATGGTCCCTTCTTGGTATTTTCCTTCTATTTCAGGACCAAACAACAAATCTGGTTTATCGTCTATCAAGTTTAATGTATCAGTATCACTTCCTATATTAAAAGCTTTCAAAACTTGGTTTTTATATACATCCTGGGTTACTAGTTTAGCTAAGGGTATGCTAATTTTGATCTTGGAAATTTCACCCTCAAGGCTGAAAGGGACTAATGTTTTTGACATATTTACATCTGTTTTGTCAAGCATAGTCTTTTCAGCAATTCTGATCTGCTGAGTTTTATTAGGACTGTTATTTAGGACAAATTTCTCAGGTCCACTAGCAGAAGTACTAGGGCAGCTTGGGTCAACACTTTGCTGATTGGTTTTGTCCTTGTTTGAGTCATTTTTCTTAGTCAAAGTTTTATTTTTGTTTGTTGTCTTTTTAGGAAGATTTTCTAAAGTTTTCCTAACAGTAATGCCTATATTTTTGTCATTGGAAGTTTCTTGGTTCCTTTTTCTTCTAAGATCATATTGTTTGTGGACCTCCATTATAGCATTTTAAAACCCCAATGAGTAATATTCAGAATCCTCATGATTGTTTTCAATTTGCTCCGAGGAGAAGAATCCTTGTTCTTCTTTAGTGAGGAAAGCATCACCCTCACTGTCAGATCCTATTAGATTTACATGATTCTCTTCCAACCTTTCAGTTTCCCTTTCTTCTTCTTGATCTACATAGTTTTATTTAAAAGGAGGCCTAATTTGTTGGTCATTATCTCTAAGTCTATTTTGAATAGGGTCCCTTCTGAAATTGGGATTTATATTTCTGTTTTGGGGATTAATTTGGTTTTCTCTAGGAGGCACTCTATCATTTAAGTTTATCTTCTCAAGCATTCTTTCCATTACCCTCACTAAGTTGTCAATTTTGGCATCAGATGATGATGTTGATGCCATTGTTTCACCTTTATATGTAACTCTTTTCTCTGATTTCAACCTAGCTCTTTTCTCAACCAGATTTGCTTCTACACTAATAGAAGCCCTTTGCATATCTTCTAAAGTTAAGGGGTCTCTTTCTCTTAGCTAGTAGTCCATGTCTGGGTCAAAACCTTCAAGAAATTTAGCTAAGGCTAAGCCTAGTGGAGGTTTCATGTTAGGGGGAAGTGCATTGTAAACACTATTGAATCTAGTGCAATAATCTTGGAAACTTTCTCCAGCATTTATTTTAAGGTTGC
Organism: Pinus albicaulis; assembly: GCA_034641835.2. Classification (NCBI taxonomy): domain Eukaryota; kingdom Viridiplantae; phylum Streptophyta; class Pinopsida; order Pinales; family Pinaceae; genus Pinus; species Pinus albicaulis. The sequence continues at coordinate 718,507,382 of CM076571.1, read as the reverse complement.
TATATTATGAAAGGATTTGGAGAGGGTTCTTTTTAATTTCCCATTTGTTTATGAATGTTAGGTATAAAGAAGGGAGATCATTTATGCTATTAGGAGTTAAGCTTTTAAACCATTTCTTGGCTTCTCCTCCTAAAATTTGGGCAAAGATTCTCATATTAATGGTCTCTTCTCCTATTTCCATGTAATCAAATGCATCATCCATTTTATCTACATGTTGTTGAGAAATAGTATATTCAGTTCCAGTGAAATGGGGAATTCTAGATTGATAATCATTTGTTAAAGGAACCAGAGGTTGTGGTAACACTATTGGAGCATACCATGCTGCCATGGTGGGAGAAAATGGGGGTTTTACAAGAGGTGGATTTATGGAAGTGAAAGTGGGATGAAATGGAGTGTTTTGAACAGTGGATGTGTGGATGGGAGTGGTGGAAGTACTTGGACCAGCAAGCTGATTATGAGCAGATTTGCTATAGAAAGAATTGATGTGGTGGAGAAGCTGAAATTTAGGTGGAGTAGAAGGGGAGGCTTCTCTACTAGAGCTTTGCTGCAAATCTGTGGGCTTAAGGCTAGCTTGATTTATAACACTATGTGACTTATTTTTGAATAGTTTCTTTGTATGAGACAATTCAAAGTGAGGATCTTTCGAGACTGTGATAGATCTTGTTCTTTGGATAGTCCTATCAATAGTTAAAATTATAGTTTTAGAAGTTTTCCAAAAAATATTTTCTGGATCATCAACTATTGTATGGGGATTAGGGTCTGGATGAGATCTGGTATTGATCCTATGTGAAGTCAGATTTCAAATTCAAAATTAAGAGAGGCTGAAAGTATAAGGAGTGTTTTCAGAAGTTTTGACCTCTCTTAGTGTTTAATATCTTTCTAGAATGTGGGACTAGGCTTCTAAACTTCTTGGGACTGGTTTAACACAATCCTAAGGAAATATAGAAGTACTAATGGATTACTAGGCCTATTGGGGCTAGTGGAGTCGCTAGGTGGAAATTTTTAGCTTTTTGAAGGCAAAATGTGTTGTGGTCCACCACCAAATAAGTAATAGAAACCAATGTAAGAATGCTTTTCAGGTTTTCTGAGTTTCTTTTGTGTAGTTATAAGGTTTTTAAGAGTTTTCTACACCTGAATCATCATTTAGCTAAGATGGTGAAACAAACAAAGTCTACTCTATGGCCATCAGCTGAGTTTTCTATGATTAATAATGGTTTTTGGAGTCCTAAGGTGTACTTATTTTGTCACTGACTCAGAAGGTCCCACCATGATCGCCAGAATGTTGGTTCTGGGGATGAGGTGGCAGATAAATCACCAGATACTATTAGTCAAGGTTTTATGAATCTGTTATGGGTTTTTAAGCATGAATTTACTTAGAAGGTCCCACTATGATCACCAGAATGTTGCGGTCCCGTGATTTGGTAGATTAGCATACCAAATGACAAGACAACATGGAACCAGTATTTAGAGTCCTAGGACCTAGCCTTCCTAGAATCAAAGAGGAATCTCTCAGGTTGTTTGCAAAGGATATGTGCTTGTTTTCTTTTAAAGGTTGATTTTAGGCTAGTTATTAAGTGTGAGGTTTTGTTGTTTGTTTTGGTTGGGTATGATGATCAAAGAGCATAGATAGAATGAGGAAATCTCTAAGTTATTAGGAAATGGAGTCAAATTAAAGTCATGATAAGTTCATTAAAGGATCGGGGAGTATCATAGGGAAAATCTAACTTGGCCAGTGGATCTTCAAAGTTCTTAGGATAATGAGATGAACATTAAGGATAAGAATGAAAAGTAGGACAAAGGGAAATTAAGAATCCTTTATCATGTACTTTAAACAAGAGAAATATTTCAAGGTAACTATTTGAAGTAGGCCAAAGGATAGGGAAATCCATAGAATTATTTGGACAAACCTTTAATAAGAAAACCTTTCAGACAACAATCCAACAATCAAAGGACTACTTTCAGATAAAGAAAACATATAAGATAACAGTGAGAGTAGCCTAAGATCAAACAAAAAAAATCTAATTTACTTTTGACTAACTCTCTAGGGATCTTTAAAGAAACCTTTTGAGGTAGTCCAAAGGATAGGGCACACCATAGACTTCCCTGGTTTAGACTCTAGTAAGCATACTTTAAGAAGATCTTAAACAATATCTCAAGTTGTACTCAAGGAGCATGGACTCATCACTAATTTCCCTGGTTGCACTCTATTAACATCATTCCTTAAAATAACATCTCAAGCCGTACCAATGAACATGGACTTACCACAGATTCCTGGTTATACTCTATTGAATCATTTCTAAAATAACAAGCTATATGGAACTAGAGGGCAGTTAAGAATCCTCCAATCAGACCTTGCAGAAGAAAAAATTAAGATAGTGAAGAGCAAACAGAACTAAGGTGTTTTCAAAAGACATTTCTTAGCCTAAAATTTTTTCTCTACTGTAACAAAGAATGATGGAAACATAATGAAAATAGGAAATAAAAATAATAGATTAGAAGCACTTCACTAACAACCAATCTCAAGGATCTAATGATCTAGCCTCCTCCATCAACAAACAAATCAGGGCATTCACAAGATCCAAGACATCAATTTTCCTTCAACTTCCAAGAGACTATGTATTACTTTAAAGAGTCATCAATTTCCAACAATACAATGAGTTCAGATGCAATATTTATGCTGCAAATGAGGAGGTGAAGTTTAATATAGGGTTTGAGTATCGTTTATTAGAGAGTGAGTGCATTCCTAACATTGAAAACCATGCAAGGCTTAAGGCAGGAATATCTGCAACTACTTCTCTGTTTCAATAACTCTTATCTTATCTTCAAAGGAAGAATAGGTGAAATGTTTGACTTTAGAGGCTTTGTAATAAATTTTCAATAACTATTGAGCTGCTTCAAAATATCTCTGACTGTGTAATAACTGCCCACTGCCTTTATGAAAAGAAATCATGCTGTAGGTGGTAGTTTAGTCTTTGGAGAAGTAAATGCTTCTTTGTTGAGTTATCCGAAGCTGTCTTTGGGTAAATCTATCTTTGTTTAATCATAAAACTCTGTATTAGGCCTTTGAACCTTGATTTAGCCTTTATAATCTGTTTTAATGTCCTTTCTACTTTAATCACTGATTGTCTGTTTATTTTTATTTTTTTTAAACCTTTGACTTTCATCCTTTAATTGTTGTCTTCATGGCTAATCCTCTGTGTTTGTGGCTTTGGTTTTAGGATTAGCACCTTAATCCTTCCAATCTTCACTTCATTCATTGCTTCTTCTGATTGTAATTGTCTTTTATGTGTAGGGGAGGTCTCTTGGTGATATGAGGGTTTATAACCCATCGATGATCATGTTTCATCTAAGGTAAACCTGTTATACAAACCCCCTGGCTTTCTTTTATGGGAATTTTCCTCCTGGATTGCCATCCAGAGGTTAATTCAATCATTTATTGGACATCAGGATGCCCCTTGAGCATCCCACCATTAAAAATGCACATAACGAAAACACATGTTAGCTTAAAACTTGCGAGGAGTGGTAAGACTGTGTTTTTAGGATTTCGGGGTGGTCAGGAGGCGTATTACAGAGGAGAAATGGAGTAGAGGGTAAGGTTCCGTATGCGGAACCTGGTGAAATTTGAATAGAGGCAAAGAAATTTGAATTTTAGCACGGGGAAGGAGAAAATGGTTTTGGAAAACGACGGTGGTTTATCACGTGGGTAGAGGGCGGTAAGTGGTATTGGATCAAATGTGCACAATTCCACTGGGCGATCAATGCGTGGAAGGGTAAATATCGCCTATTTCACGTAGGTTAGGGGTTATTAAACCCATTGCTACTTTTTGCGCGATATGGGGTCTGGGCCGTTAGATCTCAAGTGATGAGATCGGCGGTGCAAAAAGATCCGGGAGAAACGCGTAGGTGTGGAGGGTGGAGCCTGGGGACAGATGGTGCATGGTTAATGGGTGGCAGAGTTTTAGTGGAAGGCAGGGCCCGAATTGATGACGTGGGCATGTTTGTCGCATTGTGTGGGGTTGTATCGATTCAGGATGAAGGGCAAGGATGCAACAGCCGTCAAATCAGGGCCCAAAACTTTAGATCAACTGTGGATGTGGCCCGTTAAAAAGGAGAAGCGGGATGGGGGAAAGTGGGCCCACTTTAATTTTTCAAAGGTTAGGGGGGGTTATTATAAGGTTTGCGGGGGTGTATAAAGTAAAAGGGGCGGAGGTTTATTTTTAAATGGGGATGGGGCTAAGATATAGCAGAGGGTCGTGGTTTTATGTGAGAAAGGGGCTAAGTCTTTAAGCCAAAAGGGGCTTTAAAGGCCTATTTCATAAAAAAGGGCGAGTTTAATGCAAAAACAAGGTTTTTTGCAAGGTTTTTAAATGGTCCGATAGGTTTAAAAATTTAGATTTAAACAATGTAAAAAGGGATTTTTACATTGTTTAAGGCTTTTTTAGAGGAAAATGATGAATAAGGGGTGTTTATGAGGGTTTAGGTGAGGTGATAAAATGAGGCAAACAGGCCCAGAAAATGAGGTCTTCTTAGAGCAGCAGGGTGAAATTTTCAGAAGGCAAAAGATGAAGTTTTTAATGAATTAACTAAGCTCAGGATGATGAAGGCAGTGAGATTTCTAGAACTCACAATGTTTCTTAAATATTGTTTCTAGAAATCTGGGATTATAACTTAGTCATCCTTTGATATCAGCAAAAATTACTGATGACGAACACTAGACAAGAAGATCCTACCATGATGATAAATGTTTCCTTCATGGACTAGATAGCCTTCTTCATGCAAATGGTCATCAAGTATCATACAAGTGTGAATATCCTTGGAATAATCCACCAACAGTTGGGATTTCCAATATAGATCTACATTCCCAAAAAATGAGAGCGCTGGTAATGTATCACCGCAAATGTCCGCCATGTTGTCGTCTTCTCCTTGACATCTCCCATGCCAAATATGTGTGTAAGGCCATTCCTTCCATTATTCTCCTCCCACAACGCAGAACCAGAAAGAGTGGGAGATGATGATAAGGGAAGAAGATCTCCCCCCTTCTTGAGCTTACCCAAGACTCCCAGCGTTGTAGCTTTGTCTTCTAGTGCTCCAATCCCTCCTGGATCTAATTTTGGAGCATCATGTTGTGAGGTCTTCCACACAAAATCTGAATCAGGTGGCCTCCCAGGTGGTTTGCCACTAAATAAGGGTGTCCCATGTAGAAATCTCATGAACATGATAGATGGGACTATAAAGTCCCTGCTTCCACTGCACAAATCCATCTCTAATTTTTGTGTGGAAGTGGTATGTGAGGGGTATGTATGCATTCCTTTGATCATTTGAGATTCACCACTCTTATTTTCCACCCATTCCATTTGTAAATCCTCTCAATCAGTGGTGACTTTCCCCAATGTAATCAACCATTGAACACCCAAAATCACATTGGTGTCTGGTATGTCAACCACAAAGAATCGATCAACCAAGGTGTAGGTTCCCATGGTGACTGAAAATGATGGGACATAATGCATGCATTTCATTTTTCTATCTCTTGGGACAAAAATAGATAATCCCTCAAAATTATCAGTGGGTATTTCCCTCCTTTGCACTAGATGGAAATCAATGAAATTGTGAGTTGCCCCACTATCAATCAAGACAGAAACCCTATGATTCAAGATTGAACCTTGAACTCTTAAGGTCAAGTACTTAGGTACTCCCCTCAAAGATGCAAGAGTCCCCCCAATAGGAGAAAATGCTCCATTCCCATCTCTTGATGGTGTTGGATCTCCTCCAGTAGTGTCAGAGCTGCGACCTCCTCTTGGTTCATCTTATTCTTCCTCCTCAATATTTGACAAGACCTATATGTAATCTGCTTTTCCAATACCACATCTATGTGTAGGTGCCCATGATTCTTGGAAAGTAAAGCATAGCCTCTTCTTCCTTAGATCTCTCCAAACTTCATCATCAAGAGGCTTCTTGTATGAGCTCTCCTTTCAAGGACAGCTTTCTCTTCCTTTCCTTTAGAATGAAAGAAGGGCTTATGCTGAAAGTTTTCCTTTGCTTTTGGCAAGGTATCTTGAAGGTCTCTAGCCCTCTCAATGGCATCATGTAGATTTGTGGGTTTGGTTTACTTTACCAACCCATGAAGAGGTTCATCTAAACCATCTATGAACATGTACACCCTTCTTGCTGCAGACAAATCAGGAACCATAACAAATAATCTTAAAAATTCCGAAATGTAAGACTCTGTATTACCTGATTGTTTCAACTTTGCAAGGGTCATGAATGGTGCCTTTGGATCTCTTCTATCAAACCTTTCCACCAGCCTTCTAGTGAAATCTGAATAAGAAGTCACATTGGCATGACCCAATTTATACAAGCCATGGAACCACCAATCATGTGCTTCACCTTCAAAGTGCAGCGGTGCAATCTTGATAGCCTCCATCTATGGAACCTTGTTCACCTGAAAGTATATGCCAAGTTTTTCTACCTATTAGGGTCCCGTGATTTGGCTGATTAGCAAGCCAAATGACAATGTAACATCAAACCAATCTTTGGAGCCCAAGGACCTAGCCTTCCTGGACTCAGAGAGGGCTCTCTCTATTTGTGTAAGGGATATCTGTGTGTATGCTTATTGTATTCTGATTTTAGGCTAGTTATGAAGTAGGGTTTTGGTTTTGGTTTTTTGGTTGTGAGGGATGAAAATGATCAAAGATATAAGATAGTTAAAAATATGTCAGATCAACTGGGCTATGGGGTCGAAAAGGTCAAGCAAGCTATCAGACGGTGATACAAGGTTGTTGAAGGGCCGATTTGATTCGAGGTAGAAAGGATCTTTGGGCAAAATGGAGTAAAATGGACATCAATTTTGTGAACAACAAGGGATTTCAACCATCACTAGTTTAATAGCTAACATAAACATGGTAGGGCAAACCATTAATCATGATAAATGTAACTATAACCTAATCAATACATAGAAATAAACATTCAAGCCATGCATAGAGATATATAACTCTCTAAATTTAGGAAATGGCTGTCAGATTTTGGGGAAATACACTTAAGACAGACAAACAACTCAAATCACTATGCCAGAACACCTAAACATAGTACTTCAAGTTATTGGGCACTTTGAAAACAAGATTGCATAGTCTTAGACAAAGGGAAAGATCAGAACAAGACCTCCTTGGTTCAAACAAATGACAATCTAATGAGTCAAAGAGAAATTTCATGGATGGAGCTATGGCTAGCCATGAGTAAGCAGGGCATACCGTAAATCATACTTAGCATGCATAAAACCATGAATGAAATAAGAAACAATATCCTTAAGTTATTAAAGATCAATCAAGAATTCTTTAATGTGACTAAGAATGAAGAAAACATGGAAGCTATGAAGAAATAGGAAATTTGAGGTTCCTCCAAGGGCATGTCTCAAATTTTTTCTCTACTGTCCTATAGAAAGTAAGAAACATGGATTTATGAATGAAAACTAGGAAAAAAAACAAAGAGAGAGACACTATACCATTCTACCAAGTCATGGAATCCAACAACATTCCTCTTTCATCATCCAAGAACATCCAAGAGACTATCCAAAAGCATGAGACAAGTATTTCTTCCAAAGCTTATATGACCATATATTTCTTCTATTCATCAAGTTTAGTCTTGTTTACATTGAAAGCCTTTGGAATATATAGGCCAAAGTGAGGAAAACCTCTTAGTTCAACTTGCAATCTCATTGGCCTATCCAAAATATCTTATTTTGTCCTTGAGGCTTTGCAAAGCCCAAGGCACAAAATATCTCATAAAATATCTAAAAAATGCTAAAAGAGGGAAATAAATTGACTTTTCATAACTTCTCATATGCAAAAATAGCTAAACGCACATGAGGAAAAAGCAGTTTTTAAAGGTTCAATTTTTACAAAAATACTCAAAAAGTACATCAGCAAAAGGTCCCCTGACTCCCCGGCAACTTTTGGCAGCCCTCCCGATGTCAAAATAAGGCTCATGATAGCTTGTTGGAAAGCTATGAGTATCTAATTTCTGGAACAAATTTAATTTTTCCAATCTGATGCATGGAAAGCCTCCAAAAATAGGCCTATGTGAAAAAACCCAAAAAATAAGGCTTGCTGATAGACCGGGCAGAGTGTAGAAAAAGCAAGCATTTTTCGCCATTTCGGGGGAGAAAATGATCTTAAAATGTCCTAAAAATTTCTAAGTATGTGATCCTAAAATTATGGCATCCAATGATACCATTATCATCCTTTGATGATTCCCCAAACTGAAATGGCGAAGCCCTTGAGTTTTGGCCCAAAACCCAAAAAATGAAAAAAAACCAAAATATGTCGAAATTTGCCCAAAATTGGTGAGAATGACCCTCAAGGGTTCTCAGCAACATGTTGTGAAGCAGAGGCCAAAATCTGAAGTCTTGAGGTGTCTTTCCTCAATTTCTGTGCCGGGCGCTTCCCTTTAGCCTCCTTGAGTTTTTCTTGAGTAGCCTTCAACTTGCGCGGGGCAAACTGATTTAACTTTTTTATAATGCCCCGTAATTCTCCTTTGAAGGTATAAATCCCTGTTTTCCTTCTGCAATTTCTTCTCCAAGTGGTCATTGACTCTCTCAAGCCATGCCTCCCTATTGTTCTCTATCTCTTATTCGAACAATGCAGTGAGAGGGGTAGATTGGAGAAGGGCATTTTCCTCTTCTTTTTGCTTCTCAAGAGCCCTTTTTAGCCCTATGGTTCTTGGCCTCTTTCGCCTAGGCTGATATTCACCTTCACTTCCATCGAACTCACCCATGAGTTCTTCCAACCTCACTTGGGCTTTGGAGGCCTCCTTCTTGTATTTGATCACCCGTGTCTCATGAACATCCATATGGACACTCATTTGCTTATTTTGGATTTTCAAAAATTGATTGAAATTCCTAGCTCTATGAAGATCATCCTTCAAGGCATCAATTTGGCTTTCTCTATCGATCAAGAGGATTTCTAGAATCCGGGCCTCATTATCACTTTCATCGCTTTGGATTTGGATGATGTCGAATGCACTCTCCTGTTCATGACTGCCTTCTTCCTTGCCCTTCCCTTTGCTTTGGGTGGCTATTCTAGTGCTCTTCCTCGTGGGAAAATCAATCATGGGCTTCTTGGGAAATTTTCCTTTGCTTTAGAGGGCCCTAGTCACATTTGGAGTGACAACTCTAGGCACCTGTTTCTTTGCTGGCTGGGGCTTGGAAACTTTCAGAGAAGAGAGCATGGGCCCTTGCCTCGGAGAGGCAGCTAGCACATGCTCCATGGGCTCTTTACCCTTGCCACTTTTCCCTTCATTTTTGCCAATGTCTTGGCTCTCTTCAAGGATGTCTAGGCTATCTTTTGCATCTCCATTTTACGGATGTCCTCCTCACTGAGCTGCAACTTTTTATCCTGCTACCCCTCTTCTTTTTGAGTCCGTTGTTCCTCTTGAAGAGGCTGTTGTTCTTCACCCTGAGGATGCCTCTGCTCATCACTTTCATGATGCTCCTGTTCAACATCTTTTGGCTGCCCCTGTTCATCTCTTTCATGCTGCTATGTATCATACTGTGGCTGCTTACCCTCATCATAAGTCTGCTGCGTATCATCAAAATTATGCTCACCCTCACTATGATGCTGTTGTTCAGCACTTTCTTCTTCCTCTTGCTGCTCCTCATCATCACTGTGATGCTACTATTTAGCACTTTCTTCCTCATCCCCTTGCTGCTGCCAATCATCAATTTCTTCTTTCTACTCATGTCCTTGTTCCTCCTCATGGTCACTTTCTTCTCCTTCTTCATGTTCCTTTGTTTGTTCTGTAGTAAACTTGAGCTTTTTAGGAATAGGTCTGCTAGAAGAAGGCGAGGGATGATGAGTAGGAGGTGTAGGGGATGTATGGACTGGAGGGACAGTGGAGAAATATGGATGAGTGATGGAAGTATCCCAAGAGACCTCCCTCTTTTCAAGCTGATGAAGCATGATAACTTTGATGAGAGAGTGATGGAAGAGGCAGGCGATTTTTTGTGAAGGAGGCTTCTTCTGAACAGTGGAAGCCATTTTCTCAATGCTTTTGTGTAAGAAGAAAGGAAGATTTAGCAGCTTGGTCATTGTGAAATGCATGAGAAGTCGAATGTGATAGGCATATATTCGGGAGAATCTTCCCTCACAAGTGAAGCACTTCATGATAATCTTCATGAGAGGGGCATAGCTGGCTAAAAGATATGAGAAAGGGAAAATAGAAGGACATGAATCTCTATGTTCAGGCTTTAGAAAGGGCTTGTAATATTCTGAGTCCAAATGGATTTGTTTAAACCATTTCTCACCAATATAGGGGATTTTAGTGGCCTTGGAGATGGACCTTGGAGAAAATTTGAAGTCAAGGCCTGCCAACTAGAAATGATTGTCTTTAAACCTTAAAGCGCAAAGATGTGTCAAAGGAGAAAAAATCTTCACCTCTTGCACTCTTTGAAAAAAATCTAAACACCCAACCTCATGGAAATTGAACAAGACTGATGGGTGGGCATTCACTTCTTCAGTGGAAGTAGGCTCAAATCTCTTATGCAAGCCACTCCTACTGTCTTGCCTGGGAGGCATCTTGTTCTGGATGCTCTTTGCAAAACCAAACTGCCTCAAAAAGGTTTTCAAGAATGTTTTCTCAAAAAAAACTCTGTCTTCTTTGTCAATCACTGTTTGATCAAGGCAAATTTGCCTCAAATGCTGTGTGAAATGTTTTCTTTGATATTAGGTCTCTGCTCCTCCCAAAACACTGCTCTTCTCCCTTTGTATGCTAGTCAACAAACATTTTTAATAACAAGCTCACAATCAAAATAAAAGGTATACACAGTCAAGTGATTTATGTGTCTGGGTAAGGTCATAGAGCTCTTAGTGTCTTGGTGTAAGCAAGGTAGTCTAGTATTTAGACAGAGGAAAAATACTCCTCTCAATCAAAACACCTTCTTTATACTCAATATTTCTCACACATAGGTAAACAGAAACACCCCCAAACTAATTTAACTGCTTTACTCACTAAAGTCTGATTTATAGAACAAAGGAGGAAATAGTGGTTTTTGTTGTTTTACCCCACAAAGAGGACTTTTGAAATAGCAAAGAATTTATACAATGATCACCAATGTTGAAGTTAGGCCCACTATTTCACTTTTCAAACACTATGCTTTTCCTCCCTTTAAACATTGCCTCCACCTTTCAACTTGTTTTGAGGGCATTTTATTAGGTCTTTTGTCATCAATAAAAACCTACCACTTTCCCTATGTCAGCTTGAGCAATCATAAACCACAGAAAATCTCGAGTTTTAAACACAAGATTAAACCTCCTTATGTTCACTATCTCTTACCCACAGTTAGATAGAAAACATCTAAATTGTATCAACAACTTTACTCATTTAAAGTCTGTTTCATGGACAAAGATGGCAGAACTGATATTGCTTTTCACCACTACAACATAACTGACAGAGTTTATGGGTTTTCCTATCTTGAGGGTAGCTCTAGTTTCTTTGAAATTAATAAATTACTCCACTAACCCCCATTGCAACAAACTTCTTCAACACATTTAACACATCACCTTGGTTCACACCATGAGTTTCATTTTTTTCCACCACTTAACAGATTTGAATTTAGCAAGGGGGCAACAAAATACCTCGAGGATGGATGGCAGCCCTTGTTTGATAAGTTTGAGCAGCGTTCAAGGCTTTTTGGAAGGCGTTTGGACCATTAACATATGTGCGTCACATTGATAAGAGAAAGCGACGCGCAACAACAACGGTGTTAGGTCAGCCTTCGGGCAATTGCGACTACACCTACAGGCGCGCCGCGTAACAACGCAGCCTCCGTGTAAAACTTTGCCTGAACACGCCGCGCACTTTTCCAGGCACGTCGTGCAATCTCCAAGCCTTAAACTCTACAAATCTTCGTTCAAAAACTTCTTCTTTGGTCCAGTGAACAGCAGAGAAGAGTTGTGTGCGTTTTTGAAATGCGAAAAGATATGGGCAACGGTCTTTTTAGCTCCTTTAAATCGATCACCCTTGAGTTACTTTTGTGGGGGTTTTTGTAAGTACTTTTTTGAAAAAGGCATTGGTTTGAAACAAAAAACGAACCCCTAATCTTATCATTTGTGTTTTTTTTCAAAATAAAACAAACCCAAACTTGACTAGGCCTTTTTGAAAAACTGTGGGTGACTATTTTTGGAGGTTTTTATGCTTGTAATCTTTTTTCACCGTGAGAAAACCACTTTGAAAGCTAATCATCACTCGGTGTTTTTCTTATTGAAAAGGAAAAACAATGACTTGTGAAGCATCTTTTTCCATTTTGCAAGGAGGTGACTTATCTCTTTTAAAACTTGATGACAGTTTCTGTTCCTTATACTTATATCTGCTTGTTAGATGGAACCTGGCTTAAAACCACATAGTGACAGTAGATGCATTCTCCAAATGGCTTTTCTCTTTGATTGTGAGGTGAAACTCAGTTGTAATCACCTGGGCTTCACTATCACCTTTGACACATTTCCATAAATAACATGCCTTCATTCATAACAGTGGCATGCTCTATTTGCTTTGAGTGTGTTTCCTGACCTTGAAATACATACCATAATCTTTCTTGCACCTTTATGACCCTGTGTATCTATTTGCAGTGCCTTTTTGGGAAAACTAAACTCAAACTTCCTTTGTCTATTATGATGAGTTTTTGAAGGAAACTTCTCATGAACAAGAAGAACATGACCTTTTTAAAAAAAAAAATTATCATTCTTTGGCCTGTGTCATGACCCATCTCTCAACCATCAGCAAAGTTGTTTTATTTGGGCTCCAGACTGCTTTTGAAAGAAACTATGATAAGAGATAAGATCAACCTCTTGGATTACAGTAGTACCCATGCTTCTTTCTTTGTTTTTAACATCATTTCTCTGTTCAGAAGCTTTCAACTATCTCTTATTGCTCTTACCATTTGTCTCTCAATTAGTGAAAACCTTAAAATCAATCACTGCTCTGGCCCTCTACTTATAGCTAAAGGAGGCCTACTTTGACAAATGCCTGGTTTCTTTTCAACCTCTGTCTCAACCAACTGAAGAATGTTTGGTGAACATACTGACAGTGGTTTCCTTTATACTTGATGGCAGAGGTCACTTTGAGACCAAGACCTTTTGACTCCTTTGGCCATCAACTTAATAATATTTCTTCCTTGATGATGAACCCACTAGCTTCACATAGTAACTTAATAACAGAGAAAACTCCTGTAAACAATTTTTAAAAGCACTACTGCTTTGCCTCTACCTTTAACATCATTTTTACTTTAGAAACTCTTAGTTGCTGTCTCACTGTATGCCAAAAATGTCTTTTAGTCAGTGCAAATTCTTAAAATCAAATTTTATCTACTGGCCCTTTGCGTATAGATGAAGGAGGCACTCTCAGTCTTCAAACCCTCTGCTTATAGATGAAGGAGGTGCTCTCAGTATTCAAACCCTCTACTTATAGATGAAGGAGGTTTTTCAGTCATCAAACCCTCTGCTTATAGATGAAGGAGGTTTTGCAGTCATGCCATCTCATCAGCCTTTAACAGTGTTATTTTTCCTTTCACTGTCTTTTCATGCTTGAGCCAATGAAGAATGACAAATTGATAATAGTTAAGATGAGCACTTCTCTGTGACATGTAATTTTTCTTTTCAAATGTCAATGTGCTTCTTTAGGCATCATAAGCAGTTTGGTTAGTATTTGCAAAGTGATTCTTGTCATTCATAATTTACTAACCTTTGACTGTGATTCGTAGGAGCTTAATGAAACAACTCTATGCTCTGTAGCTACATCCCAGGCTCAAAATCACATGAGAAACAATTTTATTCTCATGTGGAACCAAATATTGTCTTCTGGGAATGCTGGTATACTTCTATTCTTTGAAAAATCCATTAAAACACTATAAAACCACCTAAAATCAGTTTTACCTATGGGATATGTATTGCTGAGACTTGAGGGTTTATTAGTGGCACGACTTAAAGGTATAACCAACTTTATTTGCAGAATAGGAAGGTCTATTGCGACTGGGCTGTAGCAGATGGAGGTTCTTTGGCTTTAGGATAGTTTGCCAAGGAAGAAATGCCTAAAGCGCCACTACCTAACTTAGGGGAGACTTCTTTGGACAGATTTGGATTGTTTTCTTTGGAGCTGATGGGAAAATCAGTATGGATGAGGGTAAATAAGGCTTGATAATGAGGCTTCATCTCGTCATGGGAAGATTTAAAAGGTAGGAGGGCAAAAAATGTTTATGGGTGTTTTCCAGCTGGCAAATTTGACAAATTTTTGGATTAGCTGCTAGAAAACTTGGCTGTTATAACTAGTCACCACTAACAAGTGAAAAATACTAATGACTAATAGTGGCTCCATTTGGGGAGGGCAGCTCCTTTTCAGGAGGTGTCTAGAATTTCAGTTCTTTGGCTTATGAAGACCAGTGCCTTATCCATTGGTGCAAATTTCATTCTTCCTTGATGCTATTTCTGAAAATTTGCAGCATGATTAGCATCAATGATATTTCTACCTACCCCACTATCTTTCCTAACATTTTTTCTTCCTTTTAATGAATTTTGACTAGCAACCCTTTGACAATATATATATATATTGAAAAATGAACCTATCTAGTTCTACACTTATATCTGTCGGGAGTTCAGATTAAGCTGATGAACTCCTTCATTACTCTACCTATGCTAGGTCAACTGTCAAGGTTAATCTATTTGACAGGATTTTGTTCTCTAATATAGAACATGAAATTGAAAAATGATCAAATCAGGGTTAGAAAGTCTGATTTGTCATGTACTTGCGGCATGAAATACAAGTTGCACACAAATATTATTTTGCAAAAAATGAAATCTAGAAAAACGGGGCTAAGATGCACAATTTGTTTTTCATCCTTGCTTCCCTCTTTGGTTCTGTTTTGAGCATGTGGAACCAGTATCTTTTCCTAATCTACTCTCTTTGATAAGTCAATCTTGCACAATGTTGACCATCTTTTCCACTCACTAACTTATCAGCAAATAAATTTAAAACATGTTCAGCTATGATTAGGCTAGATAACTGAACAAGACATTTGAGCACTAGTAGCGGCATTTAGACTTGCGCGCTTTCATAATGACTATTTTTTGAACATGGTGCTTTCTTTCTATTTTTCAAACTGCCCTCTTTTTCTACTTTTTACTGTTTTTGTATTTTCTGCTTTTTCACTTTATCTTCAAACAATGTAGAACTGAAAAGATCCTCACAAGGCTGAGCTTATTTTTCACAGCTATCTATCTATCCTAATCTAAAATTATACACAACATACATTCATTTGGTTAAATCTTATTTCCAATATAGCTAGTCAAGTAGATGATTGCATGGTTGATCTTTGTTCAACTCTTTGATGATGTTGAAGAAATGAAAAGGCTACTTCCCCCTCACTTGTTTTCGGACAGTAGTGCTCCAAAATTTCTTTAAGCTCTACCACAAACTGTTCTTGGCATGCTTTATTCCCTCTTTAAAGGCTTCTAAGGAAACAGCAAAGGGATCTGTGAATAATAACTGGCCTAGAGGATTTGAGAAATAGAACTCATTTAGGATTACTCCCTCCTTTACTTGACTAACCTTGGGATTCCTTTGAGAAAGAATCCCTTCTCCCTCTTTATGATTATCTGATTTGGAAAATTTAGAAAGTAATGTTATGCTACCTTCAAGCCATCTTGGTATACCCTGATTTAGTGAGATAATTCTTGTCTGTGAGCCATTATCCTTATGAGTAGGACTATTCTTTGGCACTAGGTCTTCTTGAGAAGAAATCTTAGTATCAGCATCAATCTGTTCTATACTTTTAGTATGAGAAAATGCATTAGTAGATAAATCAGCAGTAGAATACATATACATATCTTCTTTACAAAAAGGTTTGGGTGCTGGCTGTATGCTTAGGATTTCATTGGTTTCTTCTTTTGTTGAGAGGAGTGGTGTCTTTCTCTTCTTCTGGGTGGAACTATGATGTCTCTCTTCCCTTTGTGAATGCTCACAAGGATGAATGTCTTTTTTAGGAAGTATTTCAACCTCAACAACAATTTGTTCTATTGTTTCTTTATGAGAAATTTATTTAGTAGGTAAGGATGTAGTGGATAACATCTGATCTATTTCCTCTTCAGTTAAAGGAGGAGGTATTTTATGTTTTCTTTGGATTGGGAAACAATTTCTTTCCATTTTTTGTGGAAGTTGATCTTGTGGCTGAATGTCCTCTTGTATTTTACAAGGAAAGGCAGATGGATTGTTATTTGTTTCAACCTTTTCAAAGAGCTCTTGTGGATCCTTTCTTATTTTTTGATGGATTTCATTTGGGATCAACTCTTCCTGGTCATCTTGATGGTTAGTTTGGGTAAGAAAACTATGGATCTCCTCTAAATAATCCTCGGGATGCCAATCTCCTAAGTTTTCATCAATGCTTACAAGGTGTTGTATGAGGTTTTCAGATTAATCACAACAATTTTCAGCCAATGATAGAGATGGACAATGCCCTATATAGTGTTTACAAAATACTTTGTGGAAATCCTTCAAAGAAAACAAGATGCCAGGTTCTAGGCCTTCATACCATTTTCTTACCTTTCCTTCTAATGTACCCATGAACATTTTAATGAGGTAGTCCTCATGCCATTCAACCTTTAATATCCATACATGTATATGAAAATTAATGAGATGTAAAAATGGGTCATCAAACTTTTCATCTCAAAAGATAGGTAGGTTTTCTATCCAATTTACGACTTTATGCATTTTGTGTGGGAATCCAGGGATATGTTCTCTGCTCATTGGAGCATATCTCCTTTGTGTCCTTGGATCCAAATTTGTCAATCAGATAGGGTCACTGTGTCTTTTCAATCAGTCTAAAGTTCTCTACCAGTGGAGTCTTTTGGTCTAATGAAGGTTGTGGAGTCGCCAGGTGGAGGATTTGAATTGTGTTGTCCACCATCAGCATGATTGGGATTGCTTAATGCATTCCCAGGAGATTTTATAAGAACTAGTGGAGTAATAGGCCTAATGGAGGCTAGTGGAGTCGCCAGGTGGATTTCTATGAGAGCTATGGTCCACCACCAACACTATCAAAGATGCTTATGAGAAAATTTTTTTATAGCAAACTTTGAGATCGAAACTTGAAAAGAAGAGTGATTCAATGGGTTTTAACAGTTTGCTAGGTTGTATGGACAAGCTAATGGTTCTCTCGGCAAGAAGACTTTTGCTTATCTCCTATGTTTAGGTGAGGTCTTCTGAATCGCTAAGTTATACTTATTTTGTCACTGATTACAGAGTTTCTACCCTAAGCTTAAGTTTTTGGAAGGATGAGTTAGCAAAAAGGTATGGTTTATGAATTTTTTGGTCTTTTATGGAGTTTTTAGGCCTACTGAAGGCTAGTGGAGTCACCAGGTGGAACTTGGTTGTTTTTGTAAAGATGTAGCTATGGTCCACCACCAGTAACTAGGGAAAAGCCAATCTAGGAATGTTTTGGGGTTTTTCTGAGTTTTTTATGTAGTCCTAAGGTTTGTAAAAGTGTCCTACAGCTAAGTCATCATTTTGTTAAGATGGTGAAAAAGCTAGCTTCTACTCTTCAAACAACACTTAAGCTTTCTAATTTTGATTGAGACTTCGGGAGTTACTAAGGAGTACTTATATTGTTACTAACTCGGAAGGTCCCACCGTGATCGCCATTATGTTAGTGAGCGGTGGGATAAGTCAATCAGAGAGTATTCTTAAGGCTGCTGGAATGTTTAGGGAATCTAAGTTTGTTTTTTACTCAGAGTCCCACCGTGATCGCCATTATGTTAGTGTGGCGATGAGGTTGCACGATCGGATAGTAGCCTAGAGTCTAGTAAAGTAGTAAGGCCTACTGGAGACTAGTGGAGTCGCCAGGTGGATTTTTAGTTGTTTTGAGGTATATGTGTATGGTTCGCCACCAATATTGACAAAAACCAATATAAGGGAGTTTTTTTGGGGTTTTTCTGAGTTTTTATGTAGTCCTAAGGTTTGTAAGAGTGTCCTATAGCTGAGTCATCATATTGCTAGGATGGTGAGACAATCAGATTCTACTCTTCTAAGTTTGACTGAGATTTTGAGGGTTCCTAAGGGATACCTAGGATGTTTTGACTCAAAGTCCCACCGTGATCACCATAATGTTAGGGTCCCATGATTTGGCTGATTGGCAAGCCAAATGACACTGTAACATCAAACCAATCTTTGGAGCCCAAGGACCTAGCCTTCCTGGACTCAGAGAGGGCTCTCTCTATTTGTGTAAGGGATATCTGTGTGTATGCTTATTGTATTATGATTTTAGGCTAGTTATGAAGTAGGGTTTTGGTTTTGGTTTTTTGGTTGTGAGGGATGAAACTAATCAAAGATATAAGATAGGTAAAAATATGTCAGATCAACTGGGCTATGGGGTCGAAAAGGTCAAGAAAGCTATCAGACGGTGATACAAGGCTATTAAAGGGCCGATTTGATTCGAGTTAGAAAGGATCTTTGGGTAAAATGGAGTAAAATGGACATCAAGTTTGTGAACAACAAATGATTTCAAGCATAAATAGTTTAATAGCTGACATAAACATGGTAGGGAAAACCATTAATCATGAGAAATGTAACTATAAGCTAATCAATACATAGAAATAAACATTCACGCCATGCATAGAGATATATAACTCTCTAACTTTGGGAAATGGCTATCAGACTTTGGGGAAATACAATTAAGAGAGACAAACAACTCAAATCACTATGTCGGAATGCCTAAACACAGTTCTTCAAGTTATTGGGCACTTTGAAAACAAGATTGCATAGTCTTAGGCAAACGGCAGAATCACATAAGATCTGATTTGATAAATTACAATCTAATGAGTCAAAGAGAAATTTCATGGATGGAGCCATGGCTAGCCATGAGTAAGCAGGGCATACTGTAAATCATACTTAGCATGCATAAAACCATGAATGATTTGGTTGTCCTAGGAAGATCATAACTGAAAATTTTGCTGCATTTGGGTCTAAAAAGATGGTATAATTCTGTCATAAGTATCAGATTATACTGGGCCATTCTATAGCTTATTACCCCCAAGGTAATGGGCTAGCAGAGTCCTCAAATAAAATTTTGGTGAACATAATAAAAAAGTTGCTGGAAGATAACAAGAAATCATGGCACAATAAGCTAGTACATGCTTTATGGCTAGACAGATTGACAGTTAAAATGTCAATTGAGATGTCTCCTTACCAGCTAGTTTATGGAATAGATGCAATATTTCCTACCAGTTTAGGAGTGCCAGTCATGAAGCTGATCCAGGAAGTACAGTCTGAAGATAATGATGTAACAAGGAGAATAAACCAGACTATACATCTACAACAAACCAAAGAGGAAGTGTACATCAGAGCACAACAACTACAAGAAAACATCAAGAAGTTGTTTGACAAAAGAACCAAGGCAAGTGATTTCAAGATTGGTGATAAAGTTTTGAAATGGGATTCAAGAAGAGAAGATAAGGGAAAACATGGAAAATTTGATAACTTATGGCAAGGCCCTTATCTTATCCAATCTGCTATTGGGAAAAATGCATTTTTTTCTGCAAGAATTGGATGGAGCTGAATACTTTGGAGGTCCTGTCAATGGCAGGGTTCTCAAACATTATTTCTGTTAACTGATATTTTTATTTTCAAAGCTTTTGTTCATTGTATATAACACTGCTTTTGAATTTGAAAAATAAAAATACAAAAACAATAAAAAAGGAAAAGAGGGAAAACATAAAGAAGAAAGGTACAACCCCATACCAAAAAAGAGAAGAAATCTGAAAGTGTGCAAGCTTAAATGACACTACTTAAGAAAAAACTGCTATTTTAGTCGTACAGCCTAATCATGACTAAAATAGATTTCAATTTTCTGCTGATAGGTTAGTGAAGAAAGATTTGCCAAACTGTTTAATATTGGCTTATCAATAGATTAGATTAGGATACAAAAACAGTGGTTAAAAAAGCCTAAATCCTGAACCTATAAGTCTGATGAAGAATTGGTTTTAATATGCTCAAAATCAGAACCAAGAAAAAAGAAAAAAAAAACAGTTCTAAAAAGATCAAAACCAGAGCTGAAAGAAAGAATGAAGGATGTTTTTTATTTTTCAGATCTTAAGCCTTCACATTTTGTTTTTATTTTTTGCAATTTCCAGTCTGTGTGCAGCTTGTTTTTATGCCATAGTCACTACAGAAAATCAGATTGCTTAATCCTGGTTTGACTGTCTTTCAATTTCTGTTTTAGAAAATAGAGAATAAAATCTGCCAGATGGAAAAAGAGGAAAGTGGATTGCTGTAATTTTAGAGTATGACTTAGAGATCAAGCCCACTAAGCTCTTAAAAGGTCAAGGACTAGCAAAAATTATGGTTGAATCCAACTTTCAAGCTCTTGATATAAACATGTTTAATGCATTAGATGAACAAGAGGAGTTTTCAACTCCAATTATTGAAGATCATTTTCTGAATTCATCTTGGTATGCTGACATTTTTTATGTTTTTCTCAATCTTAATGTCCCTCCTGGTTTGTCTAAAACAAAGGAAATGTTCTTAAAGTTGAAATCTGTAAATTACTGCATTTTGAATAAATTTTTATATTGGAAAAATGATAGTGGATTATTGCTTAAACGTTTGCCTGAGAATGATGCAGATAAAATCAAGCACGAGTTTCATGAAGGAGAATATGGAGGCCACCTCTATTGGAAGTCAAATGCTAACAAAATCCTTAGAGCTAGCTATTACTGGCCCACCCTCTTTCAATATGTCCATAAAATGACTATTGCCTATCACAAATGCCAAATATTTGAAGGAAAAAGAAAAATGCTTCCCTTACCTCTGCAACCAATCACTGTTGAAGCTCCTTTTCAGTAGTGGGGTCTAGAATTCATTGGGGAAATCCATCCTCCCTCATCTGCCCAACATAGATGGATCCTCACAGCAATAGACTATTTTACCAAATGGACAGAAGCCATCCCATCTAGGAATGCCACAGATTCAGTCATCATTTCATTCCTTGAAAACAATATATTGTCTAGATTTGGCTATCCTAGAAAGATCATAACTGATAATGCTGCTGCATTTGGGTCTAAAAAGATGGTAGAATTCTGCCATAAGTATCAGATTATATTGGGTCATTCCATAACTTATTACCCTCAAGGTAATGGGTTGGCAGAGTCCTCAAATAAAAGTTTGGTAAACATTATCAAAAAGTTACTGGAAGACAATAAGAAATCATGGCACAATAAGCTAGTACACGCTTTGTGGGTAGGCAGATACGACGGTTAAAAAGTCAATTGAGATGTCTCCTTACCCATTAGTTTATGGAGCGGTACAATATTTCCAACCCGAGTTTAGGAGTGCCAATCATGAAGCTAATCCAGGAAGTACAGTCCAAAGATGATGATGTGACATGGAGAATAAACCAGAATATACATCTAGAACAAACCAGAGAGGAAGTATACATTAGAGCACAACTGTTACACTGAAAATTGTCATCCTGACATTCTGTTATGTGTATGATTTCATTACTACTCATACTTCTCCTTTTGAAAGTCTAACATATCAGTTCCTCATGTCAAGCCTTGAAAATCAGAGAAAAGTTCCTAAAAGTCTCCTAAACTTGGGTATCGCACTTTCTCGCTATCTTGCCTACGGTCCCGCACCCAATTTTCAGCTATCCTGCGTACCTGAACGCACTTTATCTGTGTTAAAAGTGTGGACCCCTGTAAGATAAAAAAGGCGCAAGTAATTTCCAAAAAGCTCAATAAAAGTGTATTCTAGAAGCTTCCAGAAAATATCTTGCGATGATAGAACCGCTCTTATGACGTACATGTATCCCTTACCTTATGGAGCTAACCCCTTGATGTGAGGAGCTTATCCCTTTGAAGGAGGATTCTATCCCTTCATAGTTGGAATAGAAAACCTCCTTTATTCTACTATAAAAAGAGGCATTGGGTAGCCTCAAAGGGAGTTGAAGCTTTAGAATATTTGAAGTTAAGTGCTATTGAGATTCAAACTCAGTTAATTAAGACTTTTGTGAGGAAAGATTACATACCTCTATTCGTCTTGGTTGGAGAAGTGCAGAGCTTATCAAAGTAAAGGAGATTCCTACTTCAGACCCCGGAAAGTCCTGTGCAACATCGAGGCTCAGGTTGTAATGATTTTCTTCTTTTGAAATTAATACAAATATACTCATTTTTCTCAATAAGCTTTCAATCAATGGTTTATTTCATAGATTCCTTGATCACTATGATAAGCATGGTTTATGATGATTTCTATACAGGTGCTATGTAATATTTTGCTTGTTTGTGACTGCAGGTTTACAAGGAAAACTCCTTCAAGCGCACGAGGGACAACAACGACTTCAAACAAGAATTGGACAAATGGTAAGTCCTTAACACCTCTATAGAGCTTTTCATAGATCATATATGCTTAGAGAAAGATTATTTTATTTGGTTGTTTGTTGCTAGATACTTTTAGTACTAGGGAGATCGGTCTTGTCCGCAAGACGGATTAATCCTCCAACAAATTGGCGACTCCACTGGGGATCGAACTTGTTGTTTTTGGTTCTATTTTATTTTGATTTGAGGAAACATTTTCCTAGTTTTTGATTGATAGACATCTACCTGGGTAGCTTAGGTTTTCTCTGTTTTTTCAAATTTTGAGATCTTTTATGTTTTTCTCTAATTTTTCCTAGGACCACACTTTGTCTTCTTTTCACAGTGCGGGCAGTTTTGCATCTTTGCTTTCATAAACAGTGTGGTACCGCACCTGTTACTTCTGCAAGCCTGCGGACCCTGTTAAAATTTTGAAAAACCTTTGGATTTATTTCTTTAGTTTATCTTTATTTTGATTTAGAGTTTTTAGTTTCTGCCCAGATTGATGATTGTTTCTGTCAAAAGCTTTCTGTGAATGAATCTTAGTAGTATGATGTTTTGATGATTTTCTAGAAGTTTTGCGTGCTAGATTGATTTTTGCTTGGTCTTTGTAGCGATTCGAAGCATTGACTGTTGGAAGTACGTAATATTACATTGGTCTTTTGTCTTTTGCGGAATCTGGCCTGATTGTGAAATCATCCTTTATTAAGAAATATAGTTACCTGTTTCTTTGCAAATCTTCGACAAGAAACTTTGTTATTGGTTTTTGAATTTCATTTTTTATCAAAACATAATTGATTGTTTTTGATCTATTTGTTATTATGAATGAATAGATCCTTAGTTTTTTGAATAGCTAAGTAAAACCTTCTTCTTCAAAAAAAAAATTTCTTAAAGCTTTAATTCGATTAGATCGTTAAAATTTGTAGGTCTCAGAATTAGTTTAATAGTTTTGAGTGTTTTTCATAGAATTTTGTAGATCTCTTTTGAAGAAAAATTGTTTTGTAGCTTTAAGTTTCTGAAAGTGAAAGGATTTTTCTCACGAGCTTTGATATTTTTGTTTCATTTGAAGTTATCACTGAAAAGACAAATATTTTCTTTCAATTGCTCTTAATGTTTAAAGAAGGAATTGTTCATTAAAAGAATTGCATTCTCCAACTTTTCCTTAATTAGAATTTCATTGAAAGGAAACGATATGATTATCATTTTTAGGTGCATTTTTAGTGTTTTTTGGAAGTCGAGTCTTCACACCATCAGAGTTTCATTTCCACACCCATTGAATTAAGAAACATCTCTTAAAAGTAACGCTTAATTAAAATTCATCTAGCAATATTTTTATTTTCTAGGGTTCTTATCACCAACATAGCTTAGGCTAGTATCTTGGAGTAGGGAGTAATTAACTCTCCAAGGTAGTAAAACAAACAAGTAGACAAATCTTGCGGTAGGAAATAAACCCAATCATAATTTGTATAATCTGGGAAGCTTCTCTTAAAGAATTCAATCACGAGATCATGTCCGAACCTTTGAGATAATCAATTCTGTTTCATTGGGGAAGATAGAAGATTTTGCGTGTATTATGAACGGTAAACCTCGGATTAACCATTGTCGAGGAGCCTGGGGTCACTTGTCGGTAAACCTCGGATTAACCATTGTCGAGGAGCCTAGGGTCACTTGTCGGTAAACCTCGGATTAACCATGTCGAGGAACCTTCAAGGGGATTGAGCTTTGTTACTCTGCCCTTGTGCATGGGATCAGATCGTATATTGTTCCCCCAATTATATTTGTTGCTATTGGTAACCTTAGTGTCCACAAACTTAAGATTATTTCCTAAGGTGACGGTGAAGGAAAGATCTCACTGTACCTGGAGCAGACGTCGACTAGACTCACTTGAACTCTCTGGGGGGTTCTCTTCACACGAGATGGTTTTGTGAGGAAACTTGTGCCAGTCTATTTCATTAAGCAAGTTGTCGGGGTAACTGTTCCAACCGCCCTTTCTATATTAAATTTATACTAACTTGGATTTCATCACCAACTAGTGTTTTTAGTATGGGAAGTTACTGTTTGTGTGTGGTTTGAACTCCTAGATTTTTAAGCGTGTGATTCAGTTGTTTGTTTTTTAGAGGCCTTAGGTGTTTTCATTGAAATTTTCTTTGTTTGCGTGTGATTAGTTAAATATTTAATCGTGGCGGAATTGCCAAGACAATCCTGGAGACTGCAAGGGAAACCCCCTGAATATTCACCAAGTCAGCTTGAAGGGCTTCGTGCTCTGGTATCGTCTAGTAGCAATAGGATTAAATCAACAGAAGTTGGAACTTCATCCATAGCGGTTCATCCTGATTATCAAACACCCATAACAAAACACATTCAAGAGCCGATTTCAGTTTCTAAAGTTACTGGTAGTATTTCTCCTACTAGTGAATGGGCTGACGAACCTGAAATCTCTGAACCTGAAATTGAACCTTCTGTTTTGGAAACATCTTCGGGTTTGTTTCACCAACTTCTAGCGATCTTGGTTCACCAAGGGTAAGGAATATTGTCACTCACGATCTTCCATCTGGACTAATTTCTATTAAAGAACTTACTAATCTAGATGAAGAATTATCTCTTCCCAATTCCCCTTAGTCTTTAAATCTTAGGGAGCGTGAATCAATTTTCTACAGCCCTATTCGAACTACTGCTTGGTACTTATCCTTAACAATTTTTTAGAGAATCCAGGTCTTGCTTTTTCTCCACCTCGAGTTCCATTTCATCCAACACCTAGACATTATTATATGTCATCCATTATGGTAGGAGAATCATCCATGTTTTCCTAGACATCGGAATCATTTTTACATGGTGGTCCTTCTGTTCCTTCGGGATATCAGCCTCTGTCTAGTACTTTCTCGGGGGCAGCTCCTCAACCGATTGAAAGCGTGTTATCATCTGGTTTGAGTGGAATTAAAACTGAAACGTCGAACGAAGGGAAAAATTTTATGATGTCCGGTAATATTCCAAATCCGCAGCCTCAAGGCAGTCAGGTACCACCTGGAGGGCAATCTCAGGGAAATTAGCTACCGCTTGGGGGGCAACCTCAAGGTAGTCAGTTACTGCCTAGGGGGCAACCTTCAGGAAGTTAGTTACCACCTGGGGGTCAGCCTCAAGGTAGCTTTTTCCCAGGACAAACTGTGGAATCATATTATTTTGGGGGACAACCCCAAGGACAGTACATACCTCAAGGTCCTTATCAACCCCAAGGACAGTACACACCCTAGGGTCAACCCCAAGCTCAATATGCTCCTTAGGGTCCTTATCAACCCCAGCTTCAGTACGCGCCTCAGGGTTATCAAATTCAAGGTCAGTACCCAATTCAAGGTTACCAACAGCCTTCTGGTCAGTCATCTCTTCAAGGAGCCAGAAATTTACCACTTATTTATCAACCCTACGTTCAACCAGGTTATGGTCCTTATGTTCAACCTTTTGCGGGACAATACCCCAGAATGAATATGGTGTGGGATCCATCCCAATATCAACAACCTATGCAGCTTAATGTGCAATTGCCTTTTCAACCTAGACCGCCTTTGGTTTCTGGTACAACCCAGTAACCTGTCCAGCCTACTATTCAAACTCCTGCACCTAGTTCTGTTCAGCAGTCTGTGCCTAGTACACCTCAGACTCTGCCTTAAACTGCTGCAACTACTGCTACGTCTGTCCAACCTGTAACACCTATTTCTGGAGTATCTGTAACGCCGAGTTCGTCTATCCCTGCATCCATGCAAATCCCTCAAGCCTCTGTGCCCCAGTCAGGGCCTTTCGTTCAGACTTCGGTTCAGATGCCTGGAGGACAAGCCGGTACGAGTACAGTTGTTACAAGTCAACCGCAATTCACGTATCAATCGTACCAGGGATATCCTCAATTCAGTCCCAGTTCAAAAAATCCAAATTATCAGTATCAAGCGTACTCTAGCTACACTTATCAGTAGCCTCAACAACCCCAGTTTGGTCCGGTTAATCCTAGTTTTCTAGGGGGTTACACAACTCCTAACGCAAATCCAATTCCTAGTTATCCTAGGTATCCACCTCCTGGAACTGCTTTGGCTACTCAAGGTTTTCATGATCCTAACCGTCAGTTACCATTTATTGCAACTTTGGATTTCCCTGATTTGACGCGCCTTACGAATGATCCGACTTTCTATTATCCGTACTGGCCGCCAATGCCACATAAGTTGCCCAGTGATATACCAAAATTCGAATGTAAGTCAGGAGAGGATCCATCAAATCACGTCATGACTTATCACCTCTGGTGTGCGTCTAATTCAATTATTGATGATTCGATTCGCTTACGTCTTTTCCAAAGAACTCTTATTGGTCTTGCAACCAAATGGTACATTTAGTTACCAAGAGGCTCGTTTCATAATTTCAGTCTGTTAGCGACTACCTTCTTGACTCATTTTCAGTTGCCTATCAAATATGACAATGGCACAGAATTATTAACTTCACTTAAGCAATCTACGTCTACGTATATTTCTGATCATATTCATGAATGGCGACGTAGAAGGCGTTTGGTGAAAGTTTATATTCCGGATTAA
The DNA here is from genome assembly GCA_034641835.2 of Pinus albicaulis. Taxonomy (NCBI): domain Eukaryota; kingdom Viridiplantae; phylum Streptophyta; class Pinopsida; order Pinales; family Pinaceae; genus Pinus; species Pinus albicaulis. Next base: position 718,480,444 of record CM076571.1, on the reverse strand, counting down.
ATTTTGGCAGAATGGTTTGTTAAATCATTGTTACCCAAGATCATTGAAGATGTAGCTAAGGTCGGTGTTGTTATTGAAGAGAAAGTGATTTCTCAAGCTCAGTACCTTGACCTCGTTTACACGCGGTCAGGTACTTTACACGAAAAAATCTCTGACCTTCCAAAAGAAGGTCAGATAGCTGCTGCTCCTTCAGGGTCTCATGCTGTTGATGGCATGATTGGTATAGTCAATACGAAAATTAAGAAGAAATCTTCAAATAATTCTTCTCCTATTATAACTTTACCAGATTCCCCGAAAGGAGAATCTTCCCTCGAAATTTCTGCCGACATTCACGTCGTAGAGACATCTACGGCTAAATTTAAATCCGGTGGTAAAAAGAAAGGGAAGAATAAAAACAAGAAAAATTTGAAAGAGAAAACTGATAAAAATGAATCCAATGACGAAAAGCGCAAACCTCGTTATCCTTGTTACATTTGTGACGAGGATCACTTCACTAAGGAATGCCCACATCAAGCAAAGGTTGCAAAATTCGTTAAAGGTTCACAACAACCTGCTGTCTTGAAGGATCCTTTTCTGACTCAAGATAGCAAGATGGTTGGTTCCACTTTGACTGCTTCAGAAGAACCTATTTTGATGATGTCTCATGTAAGGATTGCGATGCGATCGCAAGATTATGGTACTAAGAATCCTGTTGATGGGAAAGAAGCAGAATCTTCTAATGCAAATGCATCAACTACACCTCCTCCTATTTCTGGTCCACTACAGATCGAGAAAAAAAATCCAGACTTAATAATCAAACCACCTGCTAAAGGTGTTCTTCGTAAATCAGCTTTCAATCCACATGCGAGAGCTGCTCAGAATTACAACATTGTTGAAGACTTAGCTATTTCCCCTTCAGCAATGTCGGCTTTGGAAGTGCTGCAATCATGCCCAACACAACATAAATTTCTTTTTTCTGCTATAGGAGCTGTAGATGTTCAGGATTCTAATATTATAATATTCGATTTATAAAATAGTACACCTCGTCTACCTCATCAAATGGCTTTCCAGATACCATTGTTAGTAAAAAACAGACCGATATATCAGACTGTGATTGATGAGGGAGCTTCAACGTGTATTATGTCAATTCAGTGTTGGAAATCGCTTGGTTCTCCTACACTTAACCAATCCCCGACGATTCTTAAGGCTTTTGATGGTCGAGGTTTCCACCCTTTTGGTATTTTTTAGGATTTACCCATAGGGGTCGAAGGTAAAACCGTAAATCTAGATGTGGAAGTGGTTGATGCCCCTCTAGATTACAACCTTCTTCTAGGTTGCAGTTGGTCTTATGCGATGACTACTGTTGTTTCTTCGGTCTTTTGACTCATAAAATTTCCATATCAAGGAAAGATCGTCACAATAGATCAGTTAACTTATTTCTCTTCTGACCCAGCCTCTACAGAAACAATCCAGCACGTTGGTAAAGTGGCTATCCCTTATAAGGATGTTGGAGTAGGATTAGTTAAAGATTCTGGTTTACTAGGAACTTTTTATTTTCCTCCTCCTAATGTATTGCCTACTGTTGCAACTATTCACATGATTTCGTCAGACACAATTATGTTTGATGATCCTTGGATCGTACCTTCTAACTCCGAGTTAGATTCTATTGATGGCATGATGCCTTTGAGTCCATTTGAAATTGCATACCAGGTCGTACAGTCAATTTCCGACACCTCTTCAACTGAAATTGATCCAATGAATGGGATCCCTGAGGAATCATTTTCTATATCCAGTTCAGCCACAATGACATTTTCGGATGTTGTTCATACTGATGAGCAGATTCGTGAATTCTTGTCTGTTGATGATTTACCATGGGAAGATCTGCATCACCGATCATCATTTATACCTGAACCAGATCATTTTGAAGATGATTTTGCTTCAATTTTTACTGCTGAATATGTCAAAGAAACCTAGAATCCATTGCAAAATCCTTATTCTGAGTTAAATTTGGAAAATATTTCTCGAACGGTTCCAATTGAAATTTCGGTAAAACCAGGAATAATTGAAAACATTCATATAGGTGCTTGTTGTACTGAAGATGAAATTAAAGCTTATAAAGCCCTATTTCAAGAATTTCGTGATGTGTTTGCCTGGTCTTATGAAGAAATGGCAGGAATTCATTCGTCAATCGTCATACATGAAATCAAGACTTACCCGGATGCCAAACCTTTTCGTCAGCGTTTACGTCAAATACATCCTAGAAAAGCCGCTGCTATCAAAGCAGCAGTTGAAAAATTACTTCGTGCAGGTTTTATTTATCCAATTACCTTAACGGATTGGGTATCAAATATTGTTCCTGTGACTAAAAAACACAAAACGATATGAGTATGTATAGATTATAGGGATATTAATCGAGCTTGTCCCAAAGAAAATTATCCAACTCCCTATATCGATCAGATAATCGATGATTGTGTCGGTAGCGAAATGTTTTTCTTTATGGATGACTTTTCGAGGTATAATCAAATAAACATACTCCCTACTAATAAGCCAAAAATAGCTTTTATTTGTCCATGGGGGACGTTTGCTTATCACAAACTACCTTTTGGTTTAAAGAACGTTGGAGCAACTTTTCAAAGGGCAATGTCTTATGCGTTTCATGACATTAAGCACATTGTGCAGTCGTATCTCGATGATTCACCTGCTCATTCATCATGCAGGGCCAACCATCTCACACACTTACGAGCTATCTTTATGAGATGTCGGCATTATAAGATTAGGCTGAATCCACACAAATGTGTTTTTTGTGTAGAGTCGGGTCGTTTACTGGGCTTTGTTGTCTCGAAATCTGGCATTCGCGTCAATCCGTCGAAGGTCGAAGCTATTGTTAAATTACCTCCTCCTTCGACTTTACGCCAACTCCAAATTTTGCAGGGGAAAGAAAACTTTTTACGTCGGTTCATTCCTAACTATGCCGATGTTATAGCATCATTTCTCACCTTCATATGATTCATGATTTCTTTGATGGTTTTGGGCACCCATTCCTACAGACTTGGACAAATTCACTTAAAAACGGTGTAAAAATCCCCATACGCAACTATGCCCGTACTTTTCCGCGTGTATACGCGAGTCCAGCTGCACTTTTCCGCGTATGCCATTAAAATTATGAAAAAATATATAATTATTCCCTATTTTCGGGCTGGGTTGATGGTTACTCAGGTAGTTCAACCACCCCAGCACGTGGCCAACTGTTTCCAATTGTTGAAACTACTTGGAGGGAGTATAAAAACCCCTCATGTGTATGGCCTAAGGGAGAGAGAGAGAATTATTGATATTATACTCTGTTGGTATTCCCTATCCAAGTCTGATTCCCCGTGCCTCCTGCACTTTCCCAGTTCATTACAGGAAACCCTTGTTTCCTTGAGATGATCATCTCCCTATATGTCATCTCGTGTGCACCAGTTTGGAAGGAGTCTTAGCGAGGCAAGGGCGGGACGGATCCGGATGACGGTCTGCTCGAAGATTGTGGAAGGATTCAGGTGATCTCTCCACTCGTTACTTTTGTACATGCTATTTATAATACAGAAGTACCATCTTGTTCCCGAAATATACGTGTTAGTGTCTGCTTACATATATGAGAAAATTGTTATTTAAGCATTCATTATGATTTATTTGATGTTTTATATGAATTTCACTAACATTTAGAGTAGATATATGCTGTACAACCAGTTCTTCGTGCTTGTTTCTTCTTGTCTTTCAGGTTAAGAAGGAAGGACGGTTGCTGGGGGTTTGGACCCCGCGGGATCTGCTTCAACCGTAGGACCTACGGGTAACTTTCTCGATCTACTCTATTTAGTTTTTCATGAACATGTATGGTTGTGTGAGTCCTTCTTAAGTAGCATGCCCCTGCTCTGTGGAGGTTGTAACCCAACGAACCTCTAGGGTGATATTCCCCGAAACAGAACTGGCGACTCCGCTGGGGATCACATTCTTGTGACTCCCCTGTTGGGTGGTTTCAGCTGTCTGGTAGGTTGCCGACAGTTTTAACTTTCATTTGCAGTCCAGTTTACTTTGTTTCAGTCAGTCTGAAGTCCTGGTTTCTTTTCCAGGCTTGTCCTTTTTGTTTTTTTCATTATTTACCTTTGTATACGCGCTTTTTTCTGCACACAGTCGCGTATACACGCAATTTTGTCTAAAGGGACCCGCGTATACGCGAGTTTCCCTTAGCACAGACACGTATGCACGCTGGTTGCTAAACTGTGAAGTAGCGTATACCTAGGCAGATTTTGAATTTTTGGGTTTCTTGACTTTTTGGTCCTTTCTAGCTGTGGAGACCTGTTCCTACAGTGTCTTTGTACTCTCTGGATTGTGAAGGAAGTGGTTTCTGGTCTTTTCTCTCTTTCGTTTGATTGAAAACTAGTCTTTTTGGAAAAGTGTTGTTCCTGGTGCTGGCACTTCTGGTTTGAGTACCAAGATAGCTTTCTGAGCATTCTTGGTTGTTCTGCTTTATCAGAACAGTGAGCTCCTACTCATTTACTCTTTCCTGTCTTTGTGTTTTGCTTGGCACTACGATTTTTGCTCGTTTCTTGATTGGTTTTCTTGAGTTCAGTAGGCTAGGTCTTGTTGCAACTTTTGAAGAGTTTTTCTTGCTTCTTCGAAGTTTTTGTTTGCGGCAAGTTTATACTATTCTTCTAGGCTGAGTGGCTGAGTTTTCTTGTCTTCTTTTGCTCTTATTGATCTTTCTACTAGTTAGCTTTATAAGGTTTGGAGCATTGTTGAAGTTTGTGCTTGAAATTCAGTCTTGTTTGGTTTGGATTTTGATAGTTTTGCTTGGTCTTTTCGAGCTCTTTCTCTATAAAACTAAAAAGCTCAAAAAACATTTGATTTGATTTTTGTTTTTGCATTTCAAAGGCTCAAAAAACATTTTCTCTTGTTATTTTCTTTTGTTGTTGCATTTTCATTTTCGTTTTGCCATATCTTTTGAAGCTTTTGTGAGGTTTCTTGCTTTTGGTTTTTGGCTTGATAATTGGAAGGGAGTTGTCATTCATTTCTTCTTCTTGTTTTTAAGCATCTTTGGTGTCTTCATATTAAGAGTTCTTGATTTCGGGAACTAGCTTTCTGGACAACCAAGAAGAGTTAAAACTGAAGGACTTTTTTGGAAATTTCACTCAGCTTTAGGAGATTTGCATCTTAGGATTTGCATGCTTGTAGTGATTTGCATTAGGTGCATTTAAACATTTAGTCAATTTCATAGTTTTTGTGTGTGAGTTTGCTATTTGAAAAGAAAAAATACAATTTTTAATCTCGTAGAACCCGTGTAGAGATTGCTTTTCATCGAAAGAAAAGAACTGCATCTGCATGTAGTTAAGTTTTTATTAATTTCTTTCTGCGTCAAAAACATCATAAGTTTCATCTCCGCATCCTTGTGACTTAACATAACATCCCATTAAAATAAGCGATATAATCTAAAATCAACTAGCAAGTTTTCTAAGTGTCATACACCAACTAGCTAGGTTGTAGGGCCTTGGATTAGGTGAGTGGAGAGTTAACTCTCCAAGGCAGCTCAAACAAAACATAGAAGTTGATTAATTGAGTGAAATCCAAATCTGTTAGGTGGACCGGGAAAGCTCTCCTCCAGAGAGTCAAGCGCGAGGGGAAGTGAAGGCTGAGAAGAGGGATACCCCCTCTTCGATTACCTGAATCTGACCTCAAGACCGTTCTGCCCGGCCTCTGATACGGATTGGTGCCCATAGTTGCCACTCCTAGGTTCCACACAGGTGACTGCGGGGGGGAATACCCGTGGTACCTGAGGCAAACGTCGCATCACTTTCAGCAGTACTTCTGGGGGGTGCCCTTGCGAAGCTTGGGTGCTTGAGCCGGCAAAGGCTGTCGTTAGGAGGTCGGCGTAACTGTTTCTGATACCTTCGCTAGTTGTTCTGGGCCCTAATCATCCCAGACTGCTTTTGGGAGGTCCTATATTTCGCTTTCCTGTATTATGGTGTCCGGTCCTCATCACCCGGAGCGGAAATACTTGGAGGCTGTTTGCTTGATTGCATCTCAGGGATTTTTATTTTAGTGAGTGCTCTGTGCTCCTAGCTTGCCTAGCTTTTCACTTTTTTGAGTCTAATTTAAAATTTATAAAAGTGGCTGATCAAGCACCTCGTCGATCGAGGAGAATCCGGGGATTATCTCCCGAGAGTCCAGAGCCTTCCTCGAGAAGGCGTAGGAGTGATTTAGCAAGTGGTTACCACCCTGTGGCGTCTGACGCAGTGGAGAGAGATCCTCCACAAAGGTTTGAAGGTTTCATAGTTGATTCTGGTGTCGGTTCCGAGAGGAGCGTTCCGCTCACCTCGCGAGTTTTATTTCCTCAGGAAGAATATTTTCAAATTGAAGACATACCTGAGCCTCCTGCGACAGGTCCATCTCCTCTTCCTCTTGACTATCCGTTCATTGTTCAGTACATCGGACCTAATTCTGAGAGATCGGAAGATCTTCCGTATCATTCATATCTTTCGATGGCCACGACTGGGAACGCGGCTTCTGCCGTGAGTGCTGCAGGCATTCAGACCCCTGCTTCTGTTGAAGGAGGGGGCACTATTGCTTTATCTTCGATTGCTTCTAGCACTGCTATGTTTGGCTCTGGTTTCACCCAAGCACATGCTTCTCATTCTGGTCCCTTCTGTTCAGGGATGCCCTCTAGTGGGAATCCCTCTTTTTCCTTTTCCGCTGCTGTAGCTGGATCTACACCCATGTCTTCTATGGCTAGTGGATCAGCTTCTTTTCAGGGTTTCCCCTTTGGGACTGGACACATTCCTAGTTCCAATCCTTCTTTAGGGTCGTTTCTGTTTACGTCCCAGACCCAGAGTTTCAACCCTTGGTCTGGGGGGCAAAGTTCGACTACTTTTACAGGGTGGAATCCTGTGTTTACTACGGCGGGGGTAGGGAATCAGTTTTACGCAGGTCATCAAGGGAATGCTTCTTTCCCTTCGTTGAGTGCTTACCAGACCTTTTCTCCTCTTTCTAATGCCTGGAACCCCTATCAGGGGCTCTCCTCTTCATTCAATACTTCAGCGGGGGGAACTGGTCTGGGCTTTGGTAACTCTGCGTTGGGAGGAGGTTCTTCTTCTTTTTCTACGAGTCCTTTCTGGCAACTTGGTGCCTTATCAAATCCAAGCTATTATTTTCAGAATGTTGGGAATCCATCCCATCAAGGATGGAAACCTTAGGCTCCGCCTCGCTTACCTTTTCTGGCAACGTTGAACTTGCCAGATCTGTCAAAGTTGACTAATGATCTGATTCGTTATAGTCCGGGGTGGCCTCCGGTCCCGACCAAACTTCCTTCAGATATTCCAAAATTTGAAGGTAAGAATGGGGAGGATCCAGCTGACCACGTCACCACTTTCCACTTATGGTGTTCTTCGAACTCCCTAATCGATGATTCGATTAGGTTGAGATTATTTCAACGCACCCTAACTGGAAACGCTGCCAAATGGTATATTGAGCTAACTGGGGGCAGTTTTGCTACATTTGGAGAACTGGTTGTCACATTTCTAAACCATTTTCAGTTGCCTGTCAGATATGAGGCTGGGACGGAACTCCTGGCTAATTTTAAGCAGGACGAAGCAACTCACATTTCTGATCACATTCAGGAATGGAGGAGAAGGAAGAGGCTTATTAAAGCTCATATTCCAGGAGAATTCCTTCTCGAATGGTTTCTCAAATCCCTGCAGTCAGATATTTCGAAAGATGTATCCCTATCTGGGGTATTTTCTGAGGAGCAGGCCATTTTTAGGGCCCAGCAGCTGGAATTGATCTATTCTCAGTCTGGGGTCCTTTATAAATATTTGCCCAATGCTCCTCGCTCCAAATTAGATTTATCGAAAACTAAGCCCGGTCCGCATGGTGATGGGCTTGTCGGATCGATCAATAGTGGTGCAGCCAGCCTGCTTAATCAACTGCAGCAGTTGTCTTTGCAAACTGCTCCTTCTAGTCAGGCTGTGCCTGCCGAGTCATCACCTTCCCAGTCTTTGTCCATAAATGTTGTCCAAGCTTCTGATCCCAAAGGAAATCAACAATCCGATGGGAAGAAGAAGGGACGAAATAACAAGAAGAAGGGCAAGAACGGGAAGGGTAATGTGAATAAAACCAACGAGCATGTTGGTGAGGGTCCAAAGGAGAAGAAGAAAGTGAAGTTTCCATGCAAGTTGTGTACTGGAGACCATCTCACACACCTTTGCCCTAAAATTCAGGATGCGCAGCACTTGTTAGCCCAGCAGGGTTCTTCTAGTTCCCAGGCTGTGTTAACAAACCCTTTTCCCCAAGGGCAACAATTAGTTGTTGGTGCGAACCAAAATCCTGGGGCTTCCTCTGGGGGCACCCAGGAAGGGGAAATTCCATCAAACATTTTCATGATGAGTGCTCACGCGGATATCGCTACGAGATCCCGTGATTATGGCGGAGAAGAGTCTTCGAAAGCTAAGGAAGTTCCTGATGCTACTGAGCCGCTTCACATTACGAAGCCTACTGTTGAGTCTATGCCTCGGATGCCCAAAGAATCTTCTAAGCGATCAAAGATTAATCCAAATGCTAGGGCTGCCCAGAACTACTCGATTGTGGAAGATATGGCATAGAGTCCTTGTGCTATGTCAGCTTTAGAGGTACTCCAGTCTTGTTCGGCTCAGCGCAGTGCTTTGCTCACTGCCATTGGGGCTATTGATCCAAAAAATTCTCTTCTGATTACTTTTGATATGACTAATTTTAAGAAGAGACTTCCTCATCACATGGCTTTTCATATTAAATCATCATATCGGAAGTGCAATATTTTTCGAACGGTTGTTGATGACGGTGCTTCCACATGCGTGATGTCTCTCGCATGATGGAAGACACTTGGATCTCCCAAAGCTGTTCCATCTAGCACTGTTCTTACTGCGTTCGATGGTCATTCTCACAGACCCCATGGTATTGTCCCGGCTTTGCCCATCTGTGTTGGGGGCAAAACTGTCAATATAGAGGTTGAGGTAGTAGATGCAAGCTTGGACTACAACCTTCTGTTGGGGAGGAACTGGATATATGAGATGGATGCCATTGCATCCTCATTATTTCGAATTATATGTTTCCCCCACGAAGGGAGGATTGTTACAGTGGATCAACTGGACTGTCCTCCTGTAGACCCGAATGCGTCCTCTGACTCATCTGTTCCTAAGTTGAATAATACTAAGGCGCCTGTCGAGAATTTAGGAGTTGGAATGTATTCTTCTCTGATGGGTACTTTTGATATTCCTCCTCCTACGGTTCATATTAATGCTATTTTATCCTCCAAGGCTCCCCTTCGAAGAGAGTTCTTCAGAACTCATTATTTTTCAGACCCTTGGACCTTACCTTCCCCTACTACCACATTAGCGGAAGGTCAAGTGGGTGGAATGGCATTTCCGATTTCTGCAGCTGAGATTGCATATCAGTCTATTGATGACTCTGCAGAATCCATTCCAGCTCCTCTTTCACTAGAAGAGTTGGATGGTGATGTGGCTCCGGCTTGGACGCTTAGTTCTTCTTCGGCCCAGGATTGCCTTGATACCACTCTTCCATCTGAAAAGGCCATCCTGGAAGCCATGACTGGTATAGATAGACCGTGGGATGATTTGCATCATCGGTCTTACTTCCTACTTGACTTGAGAGAAGTTGAAACAAGTTTTCCGAGTCCTCCGTCTCCTGGTCCTGTTCACCCAGTCTTGAACCCTTTGGCACCAACACAGGTTTATGCTGAAGGGAACATGGTTGTGATCTCTCCTACTCTCCCGGTGAACATTTCCAGGGATCCCAATATTATTGAGAATGTCTTCATTGGAGCTGAATGTTCCCGTGAAGAGATTCAAATTTATACCGAGCTCTTTAAAGAGTATAGGGATGTATTCGCTTGGTCTTATGAAGAAATGCCTGGCATAGACCCATCTATTGTCCAGCATGAGATCAAGAAGTATGAAAACGCTAAGACGGTGAGGCAAAAACTTCGTCCGGTCAATCCTAGGAAGGCAGCAGCTATCAAATCTGAAGTTGAAAAGCTGCTTAAGGCGGGATTCATTTTCCCTGTTCCTCTGACTGAATGGGTTTCAAACCCCATTCCCGTAGATAAAAAGCAAGGAATGATTCAAGTGTGCATTGATTTCAGAGACCTAAATAAAGCGTGTCCTAAAGATAATTACCCCACACCATTTATCGATCATATCATTGACGAGTGTGCCGGTAATGAGATTTTCTCCTTCATGGACGGTTTCTCTGGATATAATCAAATTACTATTTGTCCTGAAGATCAACATAAGACTGCCTTTATTTGTCCCTGGGTACGTTTGCATACAAGAAGATGCCTTTTGGTCTTAAAAATGCTGGGGCTACCTTTCAGCGGGCCATGTCTTACGCCTTCCATGACATCAAGAAGATTATCGAGGCATACTTAGATGATCTAGCTGCTCATTCTCGAAAGAGGATGGATCATCCTGGTCACCTCTGGCAAATATTTGAAAGATGTCGTTTTTATAAAATTCGATTGAATCCGAACAAGTGCGTTTTCGCAGTTACATCCGGTCGGCTATTGGGATTCATTGTGTCTAGGGAAGGGATAAGGGTAGATCTCTTCAAGGTTGAGGCAATACTTCGGTTGCCTCCCCCATCCTCAATTCGTCAGCTTCAAAGTCTTCAAGGGAAGTCTAATTTTCTTCTGAGATTTATCGTCAATTATGCTGAAGTCACAAAGGGATTTATGAGACTGTTGAAGAAAGGAGTTCCTTTTCTTTGGGACGACTACGCTCAACGCTCATTCGATGCTTTGAAAAAAGCATTGACCTCTACTCCTTTATTGAGTCCACCAGGTTATAGCAGGGATTTCCTTTTGTATCTGGCAGTAGCAGAATCTACCATCGGTATGGTTCTAGTTCAGGAAGATGATGCTCTTGCAGAGCATGTTATCTACTACCTAAGTCGAGGATTGGTAGGACCTAAACTCAGGTACACTCCGATAGAAAAATTAGCCTTAGCAGCAGTTCATGCTATGCAGCGACATCGGCATTACATTATTCTTCGCAAAACTTATGTTTTGGCAGCTTCCAATCCATTTCAGTTTATCCTCAGCAGGCGAGTGATTGGGGACAAATATAATAGATGGATTGTGATTTTACAGGAATTTGATCTTGAGTTCATGTCTGCCAAATCCAGGAAATCATTATTTTTTGCGGAATTGATCTCCGAGTTGCCCTGTGGGGAAGAGATGATCTATGATGAGTCCTTTCCAGACGAACACTTGTTTCTTATCTCTTCACAGGATCCTTGGTATGAGGATATCATTGTATATCTCCAGACTGCGAAGTTTCCCTCTACTTTTTCGGAAGATGAGCGTCGTAAACTACATCACTTGGCCAAGAATTATTTGATTATTGGTGATGCTTTGTACCGTCGAGGGGTTGATTCAATCCTAAGACGCTGCTTAACTCTCGAAGAAGCTGAGGCTGTGCTCAATGATTCTCACAGTGGAGCTTGTGGGGTCATTTATCTGGGCTTGCTACAGCCCAAAAGATTTTGCGTGCTGGATACTTTTGGCCCTCGATTTTCAAAGATTGTATTGAATCGGTCAAAAAGTGTCATCCATGTCGGGTTTATACTCGAAAAATGCGCGCTCATCCAGCTCCGCTTTTTCCAGTTGTTACTGTCGGTCCCTTTACAAAGTGGGGTATTGATTATACTACTTATAACCCACCTTCGGCTAAAGGTCACAAGTACATTATTGTAGCAGTAGACTACTTTACGAAGTGGGTCGAGGCTATGCCTACTTTTGGGAATGATGGTGAGACTGCAGCTCTGTTCCTTTTCAACCAGGTTATCGCTCGTTTTGGTATTCCTAGAGAGATTGTCACTGACCATGGCAGTCATTTTCAGAATAGTATGATGGCTGAGTTGGCTCTCAAATTGGGTTTCCGGCAGGAGCATTCATCTCCATATTATCCTCAAGCCAATGGGAAAGTGGAAGTCGTGAATAAATCCTTGAAGACAATTCTTCAAAGGACAATTGATAAAGCTAGATCCAACTGGCATATTATGCTATATCCTGCACTTTGGGCATACAGGACGTCAGTGAAAACTGCAACTGGCTTTACTCCGTTTCAGCTAGTGCACGGGGTAGAATCCGTATTTCCTATTGAATGCGAGATTCCTTCTCTTAAATTAGCTGTTGAACTTCTTCCTGACACTTCAGCTGGTGGTGTCGCAGTTGAACAATACTTATTGGGTACGAGATCCATTTTTATTACGATTGTTCTTGAGGGTACGTTTGTTACAAAGGTCTTTTCAATTTTTAACATTCATTCATATTCCTCGAGCTGACAATTGGTTTGCTGACTCATTAGCTAATCAAGCATTAGATTGGCATATTAATCATTCCATACAATAAATTTTTAATCATCAAAAACATCATACATTTTGATACATTTATCACATCACATCAAATATCGTTGTATATATATCATCGAAGTGTTCAAAAACTTTACAAAATTTGGATCCATAATGTCGTACAAAACTGGGGCTTATGCCCCCATCATGTTCAGTCTCAAAAAAGAATATAAAATCATCTAATACATAATATATGTCTACTCCTGAGGTCCCTGCCCAGAAGTCGTGTTCCTATAGAACATGACTACGGTGGAAACTCGGCAGAATAATCTAACCCAGTCTCGGGAAACTCCTCCCACCCGTCTCTAGATGGCTTCCGGCAGGTCCTCCACAGTAGCCATAGGTATTTGGTGGGTTAGCCCCTCCAAATTCCTCTGCACGGCCTGGAGAGTCCTATCTGAATCCACAGTATCTGCTTCGCCCCTGCGGCGCTTGTGGCGCGGGAGACCCTCAGGTCGAACTAGTCCAACATCTGAATCATGATCATTTTAAATTGTTAGTCATTATGAATCCAATCAAAAACATGTTTGTTTTTCATTTTTTCATACATATTTGAAAAAATCCAAAAAAATTATATAAGTCAAATTTTTTTTGCAAACTTACCGACTGTACCCCATGATGTGCCTGGTGGAAGAACTAGATCTGGATCTCCATGGAAGTCCATCCCGGCATAGGGATAGTCGTCCACTACGATGATTTGTTATCCCCACCAACGGAAGAACTCATCGTCCCATGTGGTCCGAGGTACTTCACTACCCCCCAATCTCTTCATCATGTCCGCCCAACGGGCAATTCTTGGGTCCCGCGGGCTACTGATGGTAGAGATAACTCTGGGTCTCAATGCTGGAATCTTCTCAAAGAAGAATGTTGTCAAAATTGTACCGTAGCCAAAGTGTTTGGTCTTTGCTTGTCGGATTGAGGTCAACTGTTGTTTCATGTTCAGTAAAAGGGCTGTGCACCAATCATACACATGAGTCAAACATTCTACTGCTATGCTCATTTGCATCCTGGACGCCTGATGTAGGGAGGCAGATCCTGCCACTCTGCCGATGGTGAAAAGGAGGATTTTCATGTGCAAATCCCGTAAATCTTTAATTGAAATCTGAGTTCCAACCTTTTTGGAACCCTCTACGCAATACACGTGGACATAGTATTCCACGGTTAACCCTCCCAGGGGCTTCCCGTGCAAGTCTACTGGTTCTCCTCTCCGGGAGAGTCCAGTAATAAAGTATATGTCTTCCACTTCAATGTGTATTGGCATCTGATCTATCACGAAATAGTCTTGGTCTGGTTCCCAGTAATTGACGAGCATTTCTAGCAATCGAGGATTGCTTTTCATATTTGGCATTTTAAAGAATTTGAACAATCCGCAATTCCGAAGGATATTTTGCGCTGCTCGATCTTGCATGACCTCTTGGTCAATTGCGCTATGCTCACGTTCTCTCCATGAGATTGTCATCCTGTCAAATTTCATAAAATCATGCATTAGCCACGCGTTTTAAGTTTCGGACCTGTGCATACGCGACTTTTTCTTTACACAATCACGTGTATACGCGAGTTTCCTATAATGAACCCGCGTATGCGCAAGTCCGCATTTTTTAGCAAGGGTTTTAAGGGTAAAATTCACTTAATTTTAATTTCCAAATGGACAAAATGATTTGCAAGGATGATTGAGGAGCCTACCTAAAATTTCGGCGCGATTCGACGGTCGGTTGTTCCTGATTTGACGAAAGAAGTTTTTGCTCCAGAGCACTTTTTTCCAAATAAGCAATGCAATAATGAACCAAATATGAGGTAATTTGTCTATTTATGCCTAAAAAGTTGAAAATTTTCACAAAAATTTGTTATGCTCATTTTTTCGATCTATCTTAAGCTGCATAACTCGAATGCTTGGAAGTGCCCAGTTTGGTATGTTTTTCAGGTACATTTTGACGATTTTGAGATTTTTCCTGGTTTTTGATCCATGATTACCGACTCGTCACGGCAGGTATATGATCTTCACTGGCATATAGGTTAGGGAAATCACTCTCCGTTGCATCTTGCATACTAGCCTCCATACTGATCACTTGCCTTAGGGTCGATCCCATCAGGTCACGAGTATTACACCCATTTCACTCGCCGATTATTTAATCATGACTTGGTGGTAGAGCCTTCCTTTACATGGGCTTCCTAGTTAGTTCCTCGCTATCACTTGTTGCCCATGCTACATTTTATGTAGGCTTAGGAGTCCTCTTTAGTCCCGCCATGTCTTATGTGTTGAAGCTTCATTCTTCTTCTTCATCACTATCATTTTTTCTGGCTTTTACCCTAGAGGCTCCCTGGTGTCGTTAAGTTGTATTACTGCATTGCATATTGGCTACTTGTTTATCCTGGCCTTTAGCCGGCTTCATTTAGACTCAATGTTTAAGCCAACTTTTGACCTTGACTCTCTGTACAAGTTAACCATTGCATGCACTTAGCTATCTCGACTTGACACCTTTTACCCATGGATGGAACGTTCCTCTGAGTATCACTTACCAGTTTTCACCACCTTGCATTGAGCATAGGATTGTTCCAATCCCAGGAACTAGTGCATCTGATTTTTTGATACTCGTTCTATCCATTGTACCATAGCATTCTTTTATTCTTTTTCAAGCTTATTATATGAAAAAGACAAAAAAATCAAATATAACAAAAAGAGCGGTAACGGGATGTATCTTCGTTATTTTGATGGCAGTACAGAGTCAGTTTGTCACCCTTGAACAAAGCACATTTACTTATATATATCTCCTACATTTGGGATGGTTTTAGTTTTGACCTAGGTTCAGCCTTTACCATGTTTCACTTGTCAGTTCTCCCCTGGTTGGTTATCTCTTCCAATCATATGGAGAGTTTGTTTTGCCTCCTGCATAACAGACTTATACAGTGTCACTTTTTTCTGCCATGGTCATCACGAGTCGTGCTTTTGTTCAAGGGAAGTTTAACCTGAGTCGGCCATTCTGCAGTGTCTCTTGACTCATTATTCAATCGGCCTTCCCGGTCTTGTCAGTATCATGTTCTATCACATCAGATGTTTTGGTCTTCTGCTCGTGCTGGTTTGAGAAGGTCCCCGTTGACTTCTTGCTGGCGGGTTTGTCTCTTATTGACTACGACACATTGCTCTGAGAACAAACCTAGAGCCGCACCCTGGGCCTATTTCCATCATTGATAGGTGACCTTGTGCTCAGCGTTTGATCATCATCATGGGTCTTTGACTGAGTGGTTTCCCCTGTGTTTGACGTCAGCACACATTATCACACCTGGGATTCGTGCAGTACCTTGATTTCCATTTGACCCTATCGGTGGATTTCTTGCCTCTGTGTCAGCTTTCATTATTGGTTGGTTCATAGGGTTTCTTCCGTGCGCTAGCTTCATCTTGTGCATGTCGAAAACGTACTTCGGTTTTGGTTCCGTCACTCTACTTCGTCTGATTCCTTCCAAATCTTGGCCTGCGGGTTACACTCGCGCTGGACTGATGTGGGATGCCTTAATGCCTTCCTTCCAGCAGATCTTTTCCCATCGACTCCGACTCATTGCTCTGGGAATAAGGTCTAGAGTCTTTTTGTCGGTACCTTAGGGTTTGCAGTCATCAGTGGCAGACTCTTCGCTATCGACAGTGGGGATTCATCATTGCCTCCTGATTGGTAGATTCTTTCAAGTGTTCGACTTCAACTCATTCATTCGCACTTGTTAGATTGTACTGGGGCACCTTGACACTCATTTTCATTATTGGTGGGTTGTCTCACGTTGGTTAACGATATACATCATTGACCGGTAATCCAATGATTTCTCACATGGTCGACTTCAGCTCATTTATTCCCATTGTGTAGAATTGTGCCATAGTGATCGGTGAAGACCCCGGGTTGCATCAGCATTCTTCGGTTCACTTTTGACAGTCCATTCAGTTTCTGCCAGTGATGTCGTTCACCCTTATATGTTGCAGTTCAGTACATCAGCATCTTATATGTTGGCTCCCGAGTTGTGTGATTGTACCGTTTGTTCCACCTCTTATGATTCGGTACTTGGAGATTGAGTTACTTATATGATCAGACATCCAGTTGCAGCATCTTTGATCAGATTTTTATATGTGATACTTGGACATTGATTTAGACTTATATTTCTGGGCCATGCTCAGATGATTCATTGTGTACTTTCAGTTCAGCTATACTTGTATACATGTTGGATCTATTCACTACTTTCTATATGATGTATTTTTGGACTGAGAATGGGTATGCCCGCCTTAGCATGAGTTGACTCTCTATTTTCTTTCATTGGTTTTTGGCAGGCTGAAATCTGGTGAAGTCCTCTCTTGTCCTTGCGAAGTTCTTTCTATGTGCATAATACATTTTGGCCATCATGTACCCCTTCTGACCTCATATATTAGGGGGCATCTGTTATAGCATCATTTCTCACCTTCACATGATTCATGATTGCTTTGATGGTTTTGGGCACCCATTCCTACAGACTTGGACAAATTCACTTAAAAACAGTGTAAAAAACCCCATACGCGACTTTGCCCGTACTTTTCCGAGTGTATACGCGAGTCCAGCTGCACTTTTCCGCATATGCCATTAAAATTATGAAAAATATATATCATTATTCCCTATTTTCGGGCTGGGTTGATGGTTACTCAGGTAGTTCAACCACCCCAGCACGTGGCCAACTGTTTCCAACTGTTGAAACTACTTGGAGGGAGTATAAAAACCCCTCATGTGTATGGCCTAAGGGAGAGAGAATTATTGATATTATACTCTGTTGGTATTCCCTATCCAAGTCTGATTCCCCGTGCCTCCTGCACTTTCCCAGTTCATTACAGGAAACCCTTGTTTCCTTGAGATGATCATCTCCCTATATGTCATCTCGTGTGCACCAGTTTGGAAGGAGTCTTAGCGAGGCAAGGGCGGGACGGATCCGGATGACGGTCTGCTCGAAGATTGTGGAAGGATTCAGGTGATCTCTCCACTCGTTACTTTTGTACATGCTATTTATAATACAGAAGTACCATCTTGTTCCCGAAATATACGTGTTAGTGTCTGCTTACATATATGAGAAAATTGTTATTTAAGCATTCATTATGATTTATCTGATGTTTTATATGAATTTCACTAACATTTAGAGTAGATATATGCTATACAACCAGTTCTTCGTGCTTGTTTCTTCTTGTCTTTCAGGTTAAGAAGGAAGGACGGTTGCTGGGGGTTTGGACCCTGCGGGATCTGCTTCAATCATAGGACCTATGGGTAACTTCCTCGATCTACTCTATTTAGTTTTTCTGAACATGCATGGTTGCGTGAGTCCTTCTTAAGTAGCATGCCCCTGCTCTATGGAGGTTGTAACCCAACGAACCTCTAGGGTGATTTTCCCCGAAATATCCGAGCTTACAAAGGGTTTTACCCGGTTGCTGAAACAGAACATTCCGTTCTTTTGGGACGAGATCGCTGATCGATCTTTTGATGCACTTAAACACGCGTTGACCCATGCACTGTTATTGCATCCTCCCAACTACAACCATGATTACATTTTTTACCTCGTTGCTTCTCATTCCACCATTGGGATGGTGTTAGTTCAGGAAGATGAACCTCACACTGAACATGTGATTTACTATATTAGTCGGAATCTGCATCCGACCGAGATCAAATACACACATGTGGAGAAATTGGCATTGGCAGTTGTCCAAGTTGTCTAGAGATTTAGGCACTACATCTTATTACGTAAAACCACGGTAATTTCTGATTGAAACCCTATGATGTATATTTTGACCAAAAAATTTCTAGGGGGCAAGTATTCCAAATGGATAGTCATCCAGCAGGAATTTGACTTGGAGTTTGAGAAATCCAAGGCAAAGAAATCTTTGGTATTTGCGGAACTGATGTGTGATTTTCCCTCTACTGATATTGAAACTGTGGCAGAAGAGTCTATTGCGGACGAATCTCTGTTTCTTATCAGTACTCTAGATCCATGGTATGGAGATATTATTATTTATCTCCAAACCCAATCTTTTCGGCCTGAAATCTCGCAATCTCAGTGATGGCAAAATATGTTTCCAATCCCAACAGTATAATATTATTGGTGAAACACTCTATCGTCATGGATTGGATTCTGTTTTCAGATGCTGTCTTGTTCATGAAGAAGCTGAAAAGGTGTTAAATGATTTCCATTCTGGAGCATGCGGCGGTCATATGTATGGGTATGCCACAGCCCAAAAGATTTTGCGCGCTGGTTATTTCTGGCCATCATTATTCAAAGATTGTATTTATGCAACCCAGAAATGCCACAATTGTCAACTTTTTGATCGTAAGATGCGCGCACCACCCGCTCCTCTTCATCCCATAATTGCTGTTGGTCCTTTCGCGAAATGGGGTATCAATTTTATTACATGTAACCCTCACTCGGCCAGGGGGCATGCATATATTATCTTAGTAGCAGATTATTTTACTAAGTGGGCTGAGGTGATGCCTACATTTTCGACTGACGGTAAGACTGATGCAACTTTCATATTTAATCACATAATTGCTAGGTTTGGTGTTCCTCAAGCCATTATTACAGATCATGGAAGTCATTTTCACAATGTCATGATGACTGAACTGACAGATCAACTTGGCCTATGTCACGATAGTTCCACTCCGTATTATCCATAAGCCAATGGTCTGGTTGAAGCCATAAATAAAGTTTTAGTCACCATGATTAGACAAATTATTGGTATTCACAAAATGAATTGGCATTCCATGTTATTTTCAGCACTTTGGGCATATCGAACCTCAGTAAAAACATCAACTGGTTTCACTCCCTTTCAACTCGTTTACAGTTTGGAAGCTGTGTTGCTGATTGAATGTGAAATTCCATCACTGAAATTAGCCATAGAATTACTCCCAGCTACGTCTAAGGAGGAGAAATGTTTCTTGTACTTAGCTCAGCTGGATGAGAATCGACGAAATGCCGTAATAGCAAACGAGGCTCATGTTAAACGAATAAAAGCTCAGTATGATAGAAGTGTTACCCCTCAAAATTTTTTAGAAGGAGACCTAGTCTTAGTTTATGATCAAGCCAATGATAAGCTAGGAGCTGGGAAATTCATGCCCATGTGGCATGGCCCTTTCATTTTGAAGAGAAAGCTAGCTAAAGGGGCCTATGAGCTGATAGATTTTGACGATGTCCCTTTAGATAAACCCAGAAATGGATTTTATCTGAAGCGATACTTGCTTAACTTGGTATGGAGATTTCTTATTAGATTAGATTTCTTTACTGCTGGTGTGTTTTAGATTATAAAAGCGTGCTTAGTTTAGAAGTGTGTTTTTGTCACTTTTCCTGCTTATCTGAGTTTTACTCTTGATATGGCAGATGTCGACGTCTCTTCAAACCTACATTGGTTTTGCTAATGGTGCTTGTCATAGTACACGGAACATTTCTTCCACAGCTTGGGTTATTTATTCACCCTCTGATGAGTTAGTATCCATGCATGGGGTAAACCTTGGTCAAACAACAAATAACATTGCTGAGTATAGTGCAGTGATTGAGTTATTATCTGAATCCGTATCATTTGGAATTCGGAGTTTGATTGTTAGGTTGGATTTTGAACTTGTTGTATTACAATTGAACCGAGTTTATGCCATTAGAAATACAATGTTATTACGGTTATTTTTAAGAGTTCTTCTCTTGGAACGTGAATTCGATTACATTGAATATCAACATATTCCAAGACATTTAAATACGTTAGCAGACGCAATTTCTTCTAGTATGATAAATCGACATTTGCAATGATCAAAGTAGTAAAACAAACAACATCCATAATATGTATACAGATAGCCAATAAATAGTGATATATCATAGTGTAGAAAGTTTTCAAAAACTATACATCTTCTTCGATCATAGGTTGGAAACACCTTATGATCAGAAAAATGGTAACACAAAAAGTCAAAAATATGAGTCTACAACATGATCATCTCATCACTGATGGTGATCACGATAAGAAACCATTTCCCGAGCCACCCTACACAGGAATCTCCTAAAAGGTCCTAGAACACCAATCACGTATCTCTGCAATCTGAGTGGGATCTCATCTATGTCCGTCTCTGGAATATCTAGAGTCAGACGCTCTAGATGATGCTCTAAATCAGAAAAAATTTCCGCTGATTGGCCTACTGGGGCTGGTGCGGTTGCAACTGGTTGTCTTCTGTCATAAGGCTAAAGATGGGCTGGTCGCCATGGACCCACATCTGCATTCATAAAAACTTTGGAAGTTTTGTTGCCAATTGAATGCAAAATTCCCTCACTAAAATTAGCCATAGAATTACTCCCAGCTACATCTGAGAAGGAGAAACGTTTCCTGTACTTTGCTCAGCTGGATGAGAATCGACGAAATGCCGTAATAGCAAATGAGGCTCATGTTAAATGAATAAAAGCTCAGTATGATAGAAGTGTTACCCCTCGAAATTTTTTAGAAGGAGACCTAGTCTTAGTTTATGATCAAGCCAACGATAAGCTAGGAGCTGGGAAATTCGTGCCCATGTGGCATGGCCCTTTCATTGTCAAGCGAAAGCTAGCTAAAGGGGCCTATGAGCTGATAGATTTTGACGGTGTCCTTTAGATAAACCCAGAAATGGACTTTATCTAAAGCGATACTATGCTTAACTTGGTATGGAGATTTATTATTAGATTAGATTTCTTTACTGCTGGTGTGTTTTAGATTAGAAAAGCATGCTTAGTTTAGAAGTGTGTTTTTATCACTTTTCCTACTTATCTGAGTTTTAATCTTGATATTACAGATGTCGACGTCTCTTCAAACCTACATTGGTTTTGCTAATGGTGCTTGTCGTAGTACACGGAACATTTCTTCCGCAGCTTGGGTTATTTATTCACCCTCTGATGAGTTAGTATCCATGCATGGGGTAAGCCTTGGTCAAACAACGAATAACATTGCCGAGTATAGTGCAGTGATTGAGTTATCATCTGAATCCATTATTTGGAATTCAGAGTTTGATTGTTAGGTTGGATTCTGAACTTTTTGTATTACAATTGAACCGAGTTTATGCCATTAGAAATCCAGTGTTATTATGGTTATTTTTAAGAGTTCGTCTCTTGGAACGTGAATTCGATTACATTGAATATCAACATATTCCAAGACATTTAAATATGTTAGCAGACGTAGTTTCTTCTAGTATGATAAATCGACATTTGCAATGATTAAAGCAGTAAAACAAACAACATCCATAATATGTATACAGATAGCCAGTAAATAGTGATATATCATAGTGTAGAAAGTTTTCAAAAAATATACATTGTCTTCGATCATAGGTTGGAAACACCTTATGATTGGCAAAATGGTAACACAAAAAGTCAAAAATATGAGTCTACAACATGATCATCTCATCACTGATGGTGATCACGATAAGAAACCACTGCCCGAGCCACCCTACATAGGAATCTCCTAAAAGGTCCTGGAACACCAATCACGTATCTCTGCAATCTCAGTGGGATCTCATCTATGTCCGTCTATGGAATATCTAGAGTCAGACGCTCTAGATGATGCTCTAAATCAGAAAAAATTTATGCTGATTGGCCTACTGGGGCTAGTGCGGCTGCAACTGGTTGTCTTCTGTCATAAGGCTGGAGATGGGCTGGTCGCCGTGGACCCACATCTGCATTCATAAAAAAAATTTGGTTATTAATTGAAAAGATGATAAAAAAATAAAAAATATAATTTAGAATTCATTGAAAATGTTTTTACCTGATTCATCCCACTGTTCCCCTACTGGGAGAGTCATCTCCCGGTTGCTGCAGAAGTCTATCCCGGCATACAGAAAGTCCTCGATGACAAAAAGTTGGCGGTCCAGCCAACGAAAATATGAAGGAGGAAATCAAACAATCTCAACACCCTCAATACCGTGATGGGCCATCAATGCAACCCAACGAACCATCATAGGTTCTTGAAGTCGACCAACATCAACAGGAATACTTTGCGGAGCTAGCATGGGCACCCTCCCTAGAGAAAAAGTGACCACGATGGATCCATATCCAAAGTTATTTATTTTGCCAGTTTTTGCTCTAGTCAGTTGGCCTTTTACATTGGCCAACACAGCTTCGCACCAGTTGAAAATGGTGCCTTGGAAACAGTCTACATCAATACGCATCTGGGAACCGGTAGCCACATGTAGTGCAACACTCCCACACAATCTGGTAACAGTAAATGCAATCACTTTCAGCTCGGGACGGATGATAGTTTTTATATCAATCCGTTTGTCCCTGGGGTCTGCTTCATCATTATAGAACTCTTATCGAAGATTAGTGACAGTTTGGCCACCTGGCCTAGTCCCAAACAAGGAAAGTTGTTCACCCCTCTTGGACAAACCAGTCAAAAAATAAATATCCTCCAGCTCAATTTCGAGCCGGTGGCCGCCAATAATGAAACACTGGTCCTGCACATTCCACCTGTTTACCAACCATGTCAGAAGGTCTACCTGTGCCCTCATGCCCTGAATGGCCCAAAATTTATACAAACGACATGCTCTTAAAGCCTGCATTGTGGGAAAATGGAGCATCGCGGCGTCATCCACATCCTCATGCTCACGTTCTCTCCAAATCAACATATTTTTCATCCTACAATACATAAAAAGATAATTTAGAACAATCTAATTTGAAAATTTTTGGGCGGAAAATCGAAAATTTGATTTTGAAATTCAATTGCGCGGGGACCGCACTTTTCTTTCATACACAGTGTGTAGGAACGCATGTGTTCTATATTAATAGTGCAGACCCATGACCTTTTTCTACGTAGAAATAGGTCGGGGTCCGCAGGTCATGTGTGTTGTGCCTGCGGACCCCCGCGGGTAATTTCTTAAACATATTTTTCCCTTAAAAAATGAAAACTTAAGCCTAAAAAGAATTGTAAATGGATGAAAAGCAAGATTAAGAGGTCATGGATTACCTAGGACTGACGGTTCTCAATTTTTTCGAACGGATCTTCTGGAGTCTTCACAGGAACTTTTTTACCCAAAAGCTTCTACTTTGCACTCTAAACTTGAACGGTAAAAATGAAGTTGAAAAAGTCCTTTTATAAGTTTTTTCGAATAGATGAATTTTTAAATTATTTATTTTTCACTTTAAAAAGGGTATTTTGAAAGATTTTTTACTTATTTTAAACAGGTATGTGTAATGTTTCAAATTTTTGTGCAGAAATTGGATTTATCAGGAAAATTGACCATTTTTCAACAAAGAGCATACTTTTCTCCCTTTTTCAGGCTCTTTCAAAATTTTACGAAAAAGCGAAACATTGGAGTTCTCTTTTAAGCCCTTTTCAGACTCTCTAAATATGAAAATATTGCCGAGTACTTGATTGTTCGAACTCGTTAAAGCAAATGAATGATCGTCCCTTCAGTATAATTTTACCCCTTTTACGGACTAAAATGGACTATTTACGAAAAAGGTATACGTTGACTAATTACGGTCAATAGAGTTCTCTCCCACATTATTTTATCCTTTTTTGGGCTCGAGAGACTAAATTTTCGAAAAAATACACCCATGGAGTTTTCTTAAGTTTTTTCTTCTGACTCCCTAAAATTGAAAAACACCGAGTTTCTCCTATACTGGACTCGTTAAAATTTAACAGTAAAGGACCTGTTTAATTTTCAACAGGAATGAACCACTCCTTCTTAGGGTTCGAATCTTAAACTAAGTTGGACTCATCCAAAGGATGAGCTTATAAACAAGAAAATTTTATCCTCCTCAAGCTTGTCAAAAATAAAGAGGTACTTGCCAGAAATGGTGGGGGAAAAGAGAGGAAAATGGGCGTGTTTGTTGTATTTTGATTCTTCAAAAATTCAGTCGACCACTCTTGAACACGACACTTTCATTCACCTGGGTTGGGAAATCCTTTGCCTAATAGTTAATCGAACCTCATTTGAAAGTCTTCATCCGGTTTCTGGGTATTAGCTTTGGGTCAATTGCTACCAAGCCATCTGCAGTGTCGTTATGTGTTCAAGAGGATAGTTCAAATAAACCATTCATCTGCAAAATATCTGTCATCCATTTTGACCATCCCTGAGTCAGTCCTTGCCAATATATTTTCAAAACTTGATCTATGATTTCGTGTTGTGGGCTTGCCTACGACAGATCACTTTCTATCGACATCAGCACATTATCTAGGAAGTTGATCCAGAAATTTTCAGTACCTTGAAATCTGCATGCCTCAATGGCAGGTTTCTCGCCTTCGACGACAGGTTGCATCATTGACCTTCGATCGAATGATTCCGTGACATGTTCGACTTCAGCTCATTCATTCACATTTCATGGATTGTACTGAGTACTTTGAGAGCCATTGACATTACTGGTGGTTACTCTCACACTTTTTAATAGTTTACATCATTGACTGGTATCCAACTACCATGTTTAACTTCAACACATTGATTCACATGGATAGAATCGTACTAGTTCGAGATGCGGAAATCAGGACCCTAGATCTAGTTTCTACCATCCAGGTTGCGAGGAATTTTGTTATCATTTATACAGTAGACTATTTACAAACAGATGGCTACGTCCATACTGTGTCTACACATGTCTATACTGTGATGTACTCAAAATCATTCTTGTATCAGAACAGTTTGAATTAGTCTCTAGTTAGTTTTGATCTGAGTATGGGAATGCCTACCTCAGCGATGATATATATATAATTTTTCATTGAATGTTTTTACAGGTTCCGACTGGGGTGACCACAGGATGATCCTTGAAATGATAAAGTACTGCACTCTTCATATATGACAGACTTCAGCATCATCTATTCCAGACTTTGCACTTTAGGGGGCAATCTGTTACACTGAAAATTGTCATCCTGACATTTTTCTATGTGTATGAGCTCATTACTACTCATACTTCTCCCTTTGCAAGTCTAACATATTAGTTCCTCATGTCAAGCCTTGAAAATCAGAGAAAAGCTCCTAAAAGTCTCCTAAAATTTGGTATCGCACTTTCTCGCTATCTTGCCTGCGGTCCCACACCCAATGTTCAGTTATCCTGTGTACCTTAACGCACTTTATCTGTGTTAAAAGTGCGGACCCTTGTAAGATCAAAAAGGCGCAAGTAATTTCCAAAAAGCTCAATAAAAGTGAATTCTAGAAGCTTCCAGAAAATATCTTGCAGTGATAGAACCGCTCTTATGAGGTGCATGTATCCCTTACCTTATGGAGCTAACCCCTTGATGTGAGGAGCTTATCCCTTTGAAGGAGGATTCTATCCCTTCATAATTGGAACAGAAAACCTCCTCTATTCTACTATAAAAAGAGGCATTGGGTAGCCTCAAAGGGAGTTGAAGCTTTAGAATATTTGAAGTTAAGTGTTGTTGAGATTCAGACTCAGTTAATTAAGACTTTTGTGAGGAAAGATTACATACCTCTATTCATCTTGGTTGGAGGAGTGCAGAGCTTATCAAAGTAAAGGAGATTCCTGCTTTGGACCCCGGAAAGTCCTGTGCAACATCAAGGCTCAAGTTGTAAGGATTTTCTTCTTTTGAAATTAATACAAATATACTCATTTTTCTCAATAAGCTTTCAATCAATGGTTTATTTCATAGATTCCTTGATCACTATGATAAGCATGGTTTATGATGATTTCTATACAGGTGCTATGTAATATTTTTCTTGTTTGTGACTACAGGATTACAAGGAAAACTCCTTCAAGCGTGCGAGGGACAACAACGACTTCAAACAAGCACTGGACAAATGGTAAGTCCTTAACACCTCTATAGAGCTTTTCATAGATCATATATGCTTAGAGAAAGATTATTTTATTTGGCTGTTTATTGCTAGATACTTTTAGTACTAGGGAGATCAGTCTTGTTTGCAAGACGGATTAATCCTTCAACAACAGCAACTACAAGAAAACATCAAGAAGTTGTTTGACAAAAGAACCAAGGCAAGTGATTTCAATATTGGTGATAAATTTTTGAAATGGGATGAAAGAAGAGAAGATAAGGGCAAACATGGAAAATTTGATAATTTATGGCAAGGCCCTTATCTCATTCAATCTACCATTGGAAACAATGCATTCTTTCTGCAAGAATTGGATGGAGCTGAAAATTTTGAAGGTCTTGTCAATGGCAGGGTTATCAAACATTATTTCTGTTAACTAATATTTTAGTTTCCAAGATTTATTGTTCATTGTATATAAAACTTCTTTTGAATTTGGAAAAAGAAAAAATGCAAAAACAACAGAAAAACGAGAAAAAGAGGGCAGAAATAAAAGAAGAAAGGTACAGCCCCATGCCAAAAAAGAAAAGGAAAATACTGAAAGTGTTCAAGCCTAAATGCCACTACCAAAAAGAACACTGCTATTTAGTCATACAACCTAATCATGACTAGATATATTTTAATTTTCTACTAATAGGTTAGTGAAGAAGATTTTCCAAACTGTTTAATCTTGGCTTATCAGTAGATTAGATTAGGATAGAAAGAGCGGCTTTAATCAGATCAAAATTTGAGCCAAAAGGAAGAAAAATAATTGGTTCTAATATGCTAAAAACTTGAACCGGGAAAAGAAGAATACATCTCTAAAAATACCAAAACCAAAGCTGAAAGAAAGAATGAATGATGTTTTTTATTTTTCAGATCTTAAGCCTTCACAATTTTGTTTAATTTTCTGCAAAATTTCAATCTATGCGCAGATTGTTTTTATGCCATAGTCACCACATCAAATCAGATTGATTAATCCTGGTTTGAATGTCTTTCAATTTCTGTTTGAGAAAATAGAGAATAAAATATGCCAGACAGTTTAATCCTGGTAGATAGTAGCTTAGGTAGAGAATTTATGAGTTCAACAGTTTAATCTGAACTCATGGAAGAAATAAGGGTAGATTTAGATTAGTTTTTCCTATTTTCAAAAGAATAAAATGTTGATGTCAAAGGTCTGCAAGTCCAAATGCACCTTCTGAAGAAAAAATGTTAGGAAGTAGGCTGTGTAGGTAGTTGTTTGGGAAATAATTATGTTTGATGTAAGTACTGATCATATTTTTAAAGCAACATGATCCAAGAAGAAGCAGGTTGTCAATGGATAAGGCACAGGTCTGCATCCTAGAGATAAAATTTTAAAGTTCTTGACATCTCTAAGGAGCTGCCATCTCCAAGTGGAGCCACTGTTAGCCATCAATAAATTTTGTCACAGAAAATGATGGCAAAAATAGGTCTTGAGCCTTCAAGTGATTATTTTCATAGAAATTTTTTCATTCTTGAAGCCTTATGTTCCTTTCTAAAAATATTAATCTTCATTGTTGTTCCTTAGAAGTGCTGTTCCTTAGCCTATTGTTCCTTAGCAGTGTTGTTCCTTAACAATGCTATTCCTTAGCAGTGTTGTTCCTTTGAAAAAATCCACCAAGTAACCCTGCTGATATAAAAAAAGAAACTATTTTTCAGACCATTTTCCATCATTTTCTAAGCCTATTTTCACTCATTTTTCCATTTTATTATCCTTCACTTTCGTCTGAAAAATTCCCTTTCTCCTTCTCATTTACCCTTCATTCTCCTAAAAAACCTTCAAAAAATCCCTTTTAAACTCATAAAAAATCTTTTTTTTTATTGTGTAAATCATCCCTTTTTCCTATCGGAACCCCTAAAAAAGGCTCAAAACCCTCCTTTTTAGCCTATTTTTGACCTTTTTACATAAGGCTTTAAGCACCCTTGGCTTAAGCCCCTTTCCTTCTTTCCACCATAGAACCGAGGCCCAAAAACCTCGCGTTAAGGAATTAAGCCCTTATCGCCCCATCACATTGGCGCTTTTACATTTTCATCGCAACGATCCCTCTTTCCCTCCAATGCAATTAGCCCCTTTTCTCTTGGCCCCTAGTCACTTCCTCCTCCATGTAACCATGCCCCAGTGCCTGCCGTTAGCCCCCATCGCATTGGCTTTTTTCTATCACATCGAATCTTTGCTTTTCTATCGACGCTATCATTTCTTCATCGCATTAGCTTTCCTCATCGGCATCAGCAGTCCATATTTCTTCATTTCCCTTTTTGTTTCTTTCCACCGATGAAATTTCCTAAGGGTTGGAAACCTCTGCCTTGCTTCTCATATAACCTGGTCCCAGCACCAAACTTTAAGCCCCTCTCATCAGCCATCGCAATTCCAAAAAGTCTTGTGTTCCTACAATGTTTCCACCACCGATGTGATTTTGGCTTAGCCCCTGATCCCTCCGCTCCCGGTTTCCATTTTCTTCCATAAGACCTTATTTTCCCCATTTCCTAAGCCTCCTTACCTTATTTCTTTTACCCCCGCACCCCTTGTAAAAAATCCTTTTTCCTTTGTATTTATCCAGGATCAGATTTTTTCATTTTTTTCATTTGTAAAAAAGCCCTCCCGCTATGCGACAAAAATGATGACATCACCCCGGCCCCACCATATGTTTCACTGCACATCTCTCTATTTTTCGCGCCCATCCACAACCGTTGATCTTCCACCTGAAGATCTAATGGTTTTGAACACATTTCGCGTTCATTTCCCCAATAAAACCAATCGCGCATAATCCACGTGAAACTGATGGTTTCATGGTGGACACGTGGCGGTCAACGGACGATATCGTGTTCGATCGCAACAATACCACTTACTGCCTCAATTTCGCGAGAAAACCATTCATGTTTTTGCAAAACCACTTTCCATCATTTCGCTCCAATTTCAAATTTAAACCTGTTTTCACAGGTTTTATCCATAAAACCTCCTCCGCCTACATATCCCGTTCCTCTGTATATTGCTCCTCTGCCTCCGTCAGCCTCTGTAAGCAGTATTTTCCAACCCCGCAGGGTTTTATAACATTTTTGTTGGTTTTTTGCAAGGTTCGATGACAATTTTAAGGCCAAAGAGCTTTCTAATGGTTCAATAACAAACATGGCCAAAGATTACCACCTATGAAACCTAAATAAATCAGATTAAAGGTTTCCAGAGTCAATTCCATTGTTTTATTGGTGCTTTATGATCACTGGTTATACAAATAAACCCTCCAATGCATCGAAGCCACCTGTAGCAGCCAGTAACGAAGAGTATCAAGAATTTAAAAGATAAAGGATTAATAGTCAAAGGCTTGAAGATCAAAGAGCTTAACTTGACAGTTAAGGTTGAAAACCAAAGGGAAAAGATAATTAAAGGTGAATACAGTCAGCGAAAGGACAATTGAAGACCGAAGAAGAATAAAGAAGACATGATCAGCCTTAAAGCACAAAATCAGAGTTAAATCAATGTTTTAAAGTATTAAGACAGACATATCAGTAATGGAAACCTCCAAATGCCACATCATTGAGGAAATTAATCCTCAAAATTCCACCTACATGTTCATTTTCCTCAAAAGAATACAAATTGAATGCACAGTCAGAGATATTTGTCAAAGACATCTCAGAATTAATTTCCAGCCTACCAATCCCCCCAAAGTCAACAAAAGTGACTAAAGTAGATAAAAGTTAATGTAAAATTAATTAAAACAGAGTTAAAACATCTAAAACTTCTCCATAAAGTCTCCCAAAGGACGAGAAGCATTTACTCTGTATTAATTGAACAGATAACCCTTTCTTTCACTCCACCTCCTCATTCTTCTATAAATACTTCTCAAGAAGACAGTATTATTGTTGGTTGGATACTTGTTGAATGTAAATAGCTATTGAAGCATGTTGTAGCTCTGTTAGAAATTGAAGAAACATAAGCTGAGATGAGAAGTTTGAAGCTATAAAGACCCACTGGACTTGAATATTGTAACTGGTTTGAACATCAAATATAATAGCTGATTTATGGGATCCTGGTCTATGTCAATGGTGATGTTATTCTCACTGTAATTGTTATTTTCTTTGTGTTTTCATTCTGTCCACTTTTCTCTAATAAAGAACAACAAATATAGATTAGGATTTACTTCTAAAGTACCCTAAATCTCACTGATAAATCTTTATCTTAAATGTTTTCTTCTATTTTTGTTTTGAGGATAATTCAATAGAGTATAACCAGTGAAGTGTTGATAAGCCCATGTTTCCTAAGTACAACTTGAGATATTTTCTTTGAAAGTTCTTGAAAGTTTTCTAAGTAAATTTGAGCTAGAGAAGTTTATGGTTAGCCTTGTCCTCTAGTTTATCTCCAACAATTGCTTTGAAAAGTTCCCTTAATAATATGCTAAAAGCAGGCTAGGTTAAAAGGCTTTACTTGATCTTAGGCTATTCTGTGTTTTATCTTAAATGTTTTCCTTTGAGAGTATGCTGAAAGCAGGTTAGGTTAAAAGTCCTTACTTGATCTTAAGCTGCCCTTTGTTTTTCATATATTTTTTTCTTTCACAACACTCTTAATGTTTCATCCCACAAAATCAACTTGAAGAGATCCTTTGACATAGATGACTTGCCCCATGGACCACTATTGAAACTTGTTGTGCAATTAAATCCTTTTGTGACTCCATAGCCCAATGGATTAATGTTGTTCCTTACTTGTCCTATCAGCTGAACCATTCTGTCAACTTACTCACACCTTCACCCTTCAAATAGACTTCCTTCATTTTGATGATATCCTACCCAACCAAAACAAAAAAATCCCTTGTTCTTCATAACTAGCCTAATATCATATCATAAAGTAGAATGAAATATCTTTGAAAACACATATATAGAGAGATCCCTCTCTAAATCTAGGATGGCTAGATCCTTAGATTCCAAAGTGGTTTTTATGTAGGCTCTGCAGCGTTTGTATTTTCCAATCTTGCAAACTATAGAGACCTAACA
Source organism: Pinus albicaulis (assembly GCA_034641835.2). Lineage (NCBI taxonomy): Eukaryota > Viridiplantae > Streptophyta > Pinopsida > Pinales > Pinaceae > Pinus > Pinus albicaulis. The sequence continues at coordinate 718,449,305 of CM076571.1, read as the reverse complement.
AAATGCAAAGACAAAAATCTGATTTGGGAGGATGGTATTCTCCATTGGAGGAGTACCAATTTTGGATATGATGATATACACTCACCATGGGTTGGATGGGTGATGTTGATTAGCAAGAGGTTGAGAAGCCACTTGCAGATCTATGAAACTGGACAGCAGGATGCAAGACTGCATTGGTTACTCTTGAAAGAGTTTGGTCATCCTAAGACATATCCTTCTTCAAGGGGTATGTGGGTGGATGGATTTTGGCATGACACTTACATCATATGGCAGCAAGGAGTTTTGATGTATTGGGGTGATGTGATACCTTTCATATCAACTATTATATTGTTGCTTCATGATTTATATGATGATGATGTGGGGAGGAAACTAGAGCTATTGTTGCTTTGGTTGTTATTGAGAGAGTATGGGCCGATCTTATCCCATACTTTGCATGATGTTGCAGGAGTAGGAGATGGCACTATCATGGTGCAAAGGGGCTACTCTTTAACCTTGGAAGATGAGGAGGTGCTTCCACTTTGGGGGGGATCTCTCACATATAGCATCGTTATGTTTGATGATGACTTTGACATGTGGGATTTCAAAGGATGGAGCTATGAGATGACAGGAGCCTTATTACAAAGGAAAACAACGTTGTCACTTAGGATCTTGCGTTGTTTGATGGAGTGGTCCTAGGATCAATTCACATATGGTGCACTAGGGAGCCATGTAGGAGATGAGAGAGAAGTAACATGGGATGGACATTTTAGTCCCACATATTTAGCCATGCAGCCCACCTTCTTTGCAGGAGCCTAAGGTGGAGGAGATGTTTCATGAGTTGCCATGTTGGAGGGTGACTCACTTTTTATGGATGATAGCTTGGGGATGGAGGCTTCACATGGGGATGATGATTCCCAATATATTTATGATTCCATGCCTCAAGAAGGCCTCTAGACCACATATTGTTGTTTCCATGTATGTCCCACTTTTTCATGTTGAGAGCCATTTGGAATTTTCACCAAAGGCATACTTTTACACATGGGAGGAACAAATTGAGGACATATTTTTGAGAAAGCATCTTGTTATTTGGAGGAAATTATCACTTGATGATGCTACAAGGGGAAGAGGGGAGGATCTTTAGTTCTATCCTTGCAGTTGCTTGAGGACAAGCAACATTTGGGAGGGGAGGACTGTAATATTCCTACATTAGCATGTAGCTATTAGGAATATTAATTTTTCTCCAAACACATAGTTAGATGAATAAATGGGTAGGGAGACCCATAAATATTTCTAGCAGCAATAAAAACCCTCTTAATGGGGAAAGGATCATATTCACAGCTAGATAAAAACACCTTCGTGTGTGAACAAGGCTTAATGCATGTAGACAAAGTCAAGTTTGACCAAGTCAACTAAGCTAAGATGGAGGATGTGGAACATTAATGAAGATAAATTAGTGGGAATATAGATTTGTTTAGATAGATAGAATAAAGCCACATTCAGTGTGGAAGAAGACTTTGCATGGAGATCTAGTCAAGGTTGATCCAGTCAAGATTGACTAAACCAAACAGCGCTATGAAAATATGAGTAAGACTAATGGAGACAACACAATTTTGGAGGGAGATTCATTGCATGAAGATGCAAACCCTAATGAGTGCGACCCAAGGTGAGAAGGTTCACATTGTTTATAAGGAGGAGGATGGAATCCATAAGGGGTTATATTATGATTATGATTTTATGATTATATGGTATGTTTAGACATATTTTCTTTCTCTGGCTGTTTAGCTGAGATAGAGTGTTGCTTAGCACAAGGTCAAACTGTTTAGGAATTCCTTGTCTTTCCTTGAGGAGCTCTTGGAAGAGTCTTGCACCATATTTTCCACTATCTGGCTTGAGGCCAAGCTTCATCTTCCTTTGAAAACACAAATCCTATTGAGGATTTGACTGTTTCAGTAAGTTGCAGCAAGTGGAGGCCAGATCTTCAGATCTAGGCCATTTCAGTGCTTATTTTCAGTGAAGGAGGATTCTACTCAATTTAGAGGAAGTATTGGAATATTTGAGCTTAATTTCCATATCTTGGTTGCAGGTCAACATTATTTTGTCCCCTACACCGTAGAAGAAGTCCAGATCTATGTTATTTCTGAAGGAGCTACTACAGGGTGATTCAGTGCACCATTTGGAGAGTTGATTTTCTGAGTGTTGGGGATCTGCCCTTCACTTTGGAGATCTGTGGGAGAAGATCAGTTTCTTTTTTATATGAGAACATATCCACTTTCTAGATCTGAATATTTCCATAGATCTACAGTATTAGAACTTAGATCTACAATTTGTACTTGGTGTATTGCTGAAAACCCCAAGGGGGATTGATAAAAGAGCTTGTATAGTGCATGGATTTGTTATAGATATTAATTTTTGTCCACATACTTGCTCTAGATCTGATGTACAACCTAATTTTGTTGCATAGGTAATAAAATAATGTTTTCATGGTATCCCAGCTTTCACACATGGTTGCAGTCCCTATTTTGGCATGATTTTGAGCTATTTATGGCATGGTAGGCCTGTTTAACTATGCAATAGTGATTTTTTTTTTATTTCCTTTCAGATCTAGTCATCATAATATAATATATAAGGGATCCATGAGTTTCATTTAACTTTCATTGCATACATTTCTGAAAAAATGCGCTATTTTAGCAAGTATTGCTGAGTTTTCCCATTTGGGGATATTATAATAACTCTCCCTTGAAGAATCCAAATTGTGTCAGACCTATGGCATTGGAAAGAAGACTCAAAGGAATACTACAAGACCGAAAATCACATATTGGGGATCTAAAAAATAATGAAAATCACGGGTCAATATCGAGCTCCTAGAAGGCAAGAAAAATCTAGATCATGTGTTGTTAAGGGCTGCAAAGGACCAGAATTTCTAGGGCAGCAAAGCAAAGGAAGGTGTAGCAGAGGGTAGCATGATAAGAGCAGCAACCAAGGTTCATAACAGCATCAAGAAGTTCATCATATGAAGTCTTCAAGTGGTCAGCACTACATACAATCATTGTAAAGGTATCATTGTACTAAGTCATTGTAAATAGATTATTGTAAAAATTGTACTAGTGTCTATCTACCAAGAGTTGAAGAGGAAATGTTGGGAGGTCTAGGGTCATCATTAGGTGGTTGTGTCAAAGTTGGGGTTATGGTCTAGTGTATCTTCTTCTTCTACATCATTCTATATCATTTTAAAGTGGACCATTTTCCCTGGTACGGGAGTCCATTCTTCTTTTATTCTTCTAAATGGTGGTAGGGTGGTGCTAGGGTGAGTTCTAAAACTCATTGGGTATTGAAGTCATTAAATTGGCTTACTAAAGAATCTCGAGCATTGGAGCGTCCATCCAGTGGGAGCTGGAGAAGAATTATTTTCTAGATTCTATGAATTTGGAGCTTTCTTTTCAATTGGAGTTGAAGATTAAAGAGTTATTAGAAAAGCATTCAGATGGTTTCTGTCCCGGAGAGGGTTTCCACCATAAAAAATGTGTGCATTTTTGTTCCTTTTGTTCACTGTTATCATTGTACAAACACTGATAATAATTGAAGATTAACTAATTCTCTAATTGAAAGAATCTTGATTCTTTATCTACAAATTATTTCCAACAATTGGTATCGAGCTTGGTTCCTTCAATAAGAGTTTAACAGTGGAAGGATTTCATGGAACATACCGCATACCAAGAATGGTACCTCTTATTCAATGAAAATAATTATATACACTACAGAGAAGAATGGAGGAGTCCTATCTCTTGGCTGGTTACAAATGGGACACAAGTAGAAAATGGTTATCAGCGTGGATGAACAAGGTAGAAAAAATTTGGTAAATGATGAAAAAGAAAATAATATTATTATCAGTGGACTTATTGAATCTTCTTATCATAGGTGTTGAAGTTTATAGCTCCCACCAAAGTTATCTGGATAAACAAAAGTCTCTCTGCAGGTGACTCAAATGTCAAAGAAGCAAAGCTTCAAATCTATAGAGAAAAATTTGAGCAACTCAGAATGAAATAAGATTGCAACATTGATGCATACTTCCAATACGTTGATGAAATAACCAATATTCTAGAAGGATTGGGAGATCCAGTTGAAGAGAAGACTATTATATTAAATATTCTTAGGACGTTACCAGGGAGATTCAACCCAAAGGTATCAATCTTAAAATATAGTGAAAATCTGGACAAACTCAACAAAGAGGAATTACATGGAGTTCTTATAGCATATGAAATGCGACATGATGAAGAAGAGGGTACTTCGCATCTAGAAATTGTGTTCGTTGCATCTAAGAAAACCAATAAGGAAAATCAAACTTCAATTGAAAAGACATGCACCTGTAAGTGTGAAGAAAAGGGAGATGATGGAGAAGGTATTTCAGATGAAGAATATGCTTACATTACGAGAAAAATAAAAATTGGTAAGGGAAAATTCAAAGGTAAACTTCCACCAATATGTTTTGGCTGTGGTGAGGTTGGGCATTTCGCAGCAAAATGTCCGAACAGAAGTCATGGCAACTCAACAGGAAAGAAAGGCTTTAAGAAATTTAACAAGCAAGACAAAAGGAAAAAATCCAAAAGGAACTTTCTCTCTAAAGTTGATAGCTCATCATCCGATGAAGATAGTAATAGCGAAGAAGAAGCCAATGAGAGAGTATTGTTTATGGCCAAGCACAATAAACAAGAGGTATCAAACAATGAAGAAGAAGGGTTGACCATAGAATAATTTTATAAGGAGGCAATCAGGCTTATAAAAGAGCTCAAGGCTGAGAAAATCCATTCCAATACTCTTGAAGAACAAGTTCAAGGTCTCAAAAATGAAGTTGAAGAACACAAATGTATTGAAGAGTCACTTCAAAAGAAGTTGGAAGAATTAAACCAAGAAAGGGAAGAATTAGAATCTGAAGTAGTCTCATTGCGTAAGGAAATGAAGAAGGGAAAAATTGTCCAAAACTAAGCCAACAACTCAAGGGAATTGGAAGAAATCATCAACAATCAACAATCTTACAACGACAAAACTAGCCTCGGTTACAAAGAATAAGAAGCATGTAATATTCATTTTTCTGAAATATCACAATCTATTCTATAGATTGACTATAGGGGCATTTACTGGATATGTCACCTTATAGAAAGGATGAGATCTAGAGGCTACCTAGCCCTCTACAGACTCTGTCTATAGATCTTGTAATCTTCCTCCTATAGGAATTGCCCAAAGAATGGGGCTGCAATGATGTATGAACATACAATGGATTCTCTACGTTATTTATTTGAGCCTGCTTATGAAAAGAAGTAAACAACCAACATATATGGTTATAGCAGCAAAAGGAACGCAATGACTTGAGGAATCAGTCATTCAATCAAGATAATACAAGCCTCTCATTACATGCATGATAAACATGAGGAACACTGCTATATGGAACAAGCCCTAGGCTATGACTGCACTGTTTATATAGGCACTGCTATAAAAAATACAATGATACAAGGATATAGCAATATGGAGCTCAAATGAAGTAGGGGAGCATGATCTCAACCCTTGAAAATACAATACATCAATCCTCTAGAAGGATTGGCTACAATACATGTACAAAATGGAAAACACAATAATGTCAGAGTTGCTGGGCAGCAACAAATCATAAACAAAATAGGAGGATATGAATGAATATGATCTGCGATCTGAAATGACCTCCTCCAATGGAAATCTAAAGTGAAAGGCTAATCCCTTCACCTAAGATCTCACCCTCCAAATGTCCGCTAATCCCTCACAGCAAATGCTCTTCAAGAATAACGTTGTCTAAGAGAGGGACTGTGCTGCATATGATGGAAAGTGGTGGTCTGGTGCAAAATATGGTGGAATAAGCTCATGAACTTCCTTTGCTGATCTCCCAAAGGGATGGAAGCTCCCTCCTCTAAAAAACAAGCCAAAGATGGTGTTGTGGAAAACCTTCCCAGCAACACCTAGCAACACTGCACAATCTCCAGTTGAAACTGCGCTGATGATGAAGGATAGTGCTTGACCTCAATTTCTGAATATGGGGAATAGAGTGAAATCCTCCAAGAGCTACTCAAGAAGGAGAGGAAATCCTAAACAAGAATTCCCTCGGCAATTCTTGCTAACCAGCAAGATGTTGCTGCAAGTCCACCAGACCAAAGATGAATAATCCTCAAGATGATTTGAAATGGCTAAATTGCTCTCCTTTTAAACAATTTGAGCTCCTTCTCAATAGACCCCACTCATTATGGTTTCCTTCCTCTAGAATATTTCCTCCTTATCCCATTGCGATGGCCCACAATGTGATCTCCACCTCATGCTACTGCGCATTTTGACTTGGTCAAAGCTGACCTAGCCTTCTTGCAAAAGCTCCCTTTCACACATGGAGGTGTGAAATAAAGCTCCAAAAGTGATTCCCTATAGATGAAATTAATGGGTCTCCTACCCATTTTATTCATCTCCTAGGTGCAAATGTCAAAAATTAATATTCCACAAAATTTTGGAATATTACAGTCCTCCCCTCTCAAAGATTGCTTGCCCTCAAGCAAGTACAAGGATAGACTGATTTATTTCCGCTTACTTTCCCTGTAGCATCCATGCATGATAAACTCCTCTAAGAAAAGGATGCCATATCATTTATCAAGTGTCCAAGTTGTCCCTCCAACATATGCAATCTAGCCTTTGGTGAACATCCCCAAATAGTTGTCATGTAAAAACAAATATCCATGAAGGAAACACTGGCTGTCTAAGGGCCTCCTTGAGGCATGATATCTGATATATAATGGGACTCATCATCCCCAAGCAACCATTCATACAACATAAGCTGCCTCCCAACATGGCAACTCATAGAAATCTCCCTCCACCTTGAGCTCTGGAAATGAAGGAGGGCTACAAATATGAACATGGAAAGTCTCATAGCTTGCCCCATGTTGTCCTTCTCTTCACTTTTGATAATTTTAGAGTGTGTGTTGATCATGGGCTGCAAAAATATTTCCCTCAAGTGGCAAAATGAAGATCAATCCTCCAAGGATCTCTCCTCCATCAATGATAATCCGGCTGGCCCAAGACATTTCATCCATGATGAGTAGGACATGATCATCATAGAATACCCCAATGACATGTTTGTTGTAGGTTATACCATGTGCAGCAAGGTACAAACAATGTCTCATAGGGCTATAATGCAATCTCATCCACTACAGCTGCAGAAAATAACATGGCAAGGATTGTGTAGAAAATATCACCTCTACTAATGAATAGTAAATAGATGAGTGAATCAGCAATAAAAAATCAAATACATGCCAATGTGCATACAATGGATGGATATCATCATCAAATCCATGGCCCACCTCAAAAGAAGGCAAATAAGTGGTTGTGGTGGCCATGTCTCTCCTCATGTTCCCCTTAGAACATGCCATGCATAAACTATGGGAATCATTTTCCCTCAAGGACACACTAAATCCATGTGTCAACCTCCCAATAATGATTCCAATAATGTGGAAAATATCATAAAATGGAAACATGCTCATCATCAAAGTAGAGGAAGTACTAATGGTTTCATATGATGCTGGAAAGTACCAATAGTCTCTCAAGGGTGCATAACACAGTTTTGCAAACTGCTACTCAAGAAATGTACAAGGAAAAATGTTTTGAAATACAATGCTAATCATATGAATTAGCTCAACATGTATAGGATGGAGAAAAATTTTCCCACGTTCATGTAAAAGATGGCTATCTCCATCATGTGGTTTGGCCCAACTTTTCTCATGGAGCAACATGAAAAATCTGCCCCTTTGAGGAGCCATGCATTGCAACATAATGATAAGAGTATGTAAATCGGAAATTGTAAACACATGACTATTACCATAAGCTGGAAGTAATATGATAAATGGATCCATGTATATGATCCTGCTCCCAAGTGTCAGTTCTGTGAGCTCATGAAAAAAAGCTCCTATCCATGCCAATCTCTGTCTCTTGACATGCTCCTTGTCAAGAACACCTCCGGTGATGCTGCTATAAAAATGAAGCTTATCCCAAGATGGGAATTCCTCCTGGTTATTCCAAGACAAGGAGTAATCCCTTTGCACTATGAGAGTTCCCTCCTCTACTCCTGCAACACCATACATCATATGAGAGAAAATTTGCCTGTTCTCTCTCCAAGATAGTCCAAGCAACCTAAGTGCTTGTTGACTCCTCATGCTCACATCATGTAACTCATGTGATGAAGGTATCATGAATGATATATATCCCATATCAGCTCCATGCATCCCTACTCTCTGCTGCTCAATTATGCAAACATCCTACCACCTCTCCTCTACTCCCATCCTCCTGGGAAAAGAGTACACCAAGTGATGGCCAAACTCCTTCAAGAGGAGCCAATGTAGCCAAGCCTCTTGCTGCCCGGTATCATATATTTGCAAGTGGAAAATCAGCCCCTTGCTTCTCATCCACACTCAATCAACTCCTTGTGGATGTCTTCTCCTATTTCCTCCTTTGGTCCTCCTCCCATGAGGGATACCATTCTCCTACACCAAATCATCTCCCTCGCATTCCCTAGAATATTGGAATGCAGCTCCTTGGAGACCTCCTAAAGGAGACTTGTCACCCCTAACTGTATTGAATCCAGGAAGATCCAAATATGATGAAGGTATCATCTTCTCTCCATCATAGTTTGATAGCGCTGTTAATCCCTCCAAAGGTGCAATGGTTGTCTCACACTCCAACTTAAGGATGTTCTCATGAATTCTCAAGGGAGTGTCATGGTTTGTTTCATCCTCCAATGGTTCACATCCCAACCCCAAGGGCTGAATGAGACTCATCAATAGTGCATGAGGATGAGGGTTCATCTCCTCTTTGAACCTATTTCACAGCGCAGTGCAATCATGGTTCTCTAAAATAGAAAAATGGGTAGATCCCTGGACCTTTACATGTGAGTTCTCACATTCCTTCAAATTATTTGATGAAATGAAAAGTGGAACTTCAATCATACCTTGGTGGATCCTGGGGTCTTCTTGTGTAGCTTTAGTAGTTGTCTCCTCTAATGCCATGGCTACCTCCTCCGTAGATGAAAAAGGTTGCTCTTCCTTTGTCCTTTCTCCATCAAAGGTTTGGATCAACCTTTGAGCAAAGTCTGAAAAAGAGCTCACCCTTGAATGGATCAAGGGTTTGAACCACCAAAAAGAGGCTTTATCCTCCATGTGCAGTGCTGCAATCTCCACTACTTCTTTCTCTGCCACTGGATGTAGCAAGAAAAAGGCTTCTAGCTTTTTCACCCAAGATCTAGCTGAAGTGTCCCCATCAAATGTAGACAATAGGAACCTATTGCCTCTAATTTCTCTTCTACTGTAGGGCTTTCTCTCCTCCTTCTGCTGAATAAAATGTGGGAATGTTGTATCTCCCCCGAATGCTACAGAATGGGATTTATACTCATCTAGGTATTGATTTAGAACCTGATGATCCAAGCATCTCTCATGCTTGCTTTCTCTTTGAGAATAGGAAGTGCATGGACCTTCCTCTTCTTCTCTTTGCTTCTCCTCCTTTGGGAGGCTCTTCTTTGTTCTAAAAAAAAATGAGATCAAGATCATCTTTTGCAACATCTTCCTCTTCTTCTTTCTTGGGCTTGAAGGCCACAGGCTTAGCAAAGAAAGGTGCTCCAATACCACTGTAATATTCCTTTTTAGAATTTTCGAGAAAATGGTCCTCAAGGATGATGTATAAGGAAGTAAATGTAAAAATAAGCTGAACCAGGACATGGATCCCTTTTTTCAACCTTCATACATTACTCTCTTAGAATATGAGCTCAAAGAAATGACCTTAGGAAGGTTATTCAGATCCTCCAAACTTGTATATCCCAAAAAATGCTCAAAGGGAGAGTTACAACAATACATAAAATTTTACAAGCAGCAGCAGTGAAATATCAATACAAATGGAGTAAGAAGAGTGCATAGCCTTATATTATGTGCAGCAGCAAATAGATATACAAGAACTTGAGGTAAGCCCTCTCAAGTTCGGCCAAATCAGCCCCAAGACAAATGTACATGCAGAAATGTAAGCACCCAGCTACAGAACCCAGCAACAAGCTATGACTGTGCAATCCATAAGGGAAAATGATTGAAAACTGATATGTATACAAGGATATGACAATAATAGGCTCAAATAAAGTGGGGGAGCAAGATATCAACCCCAGAAAACAATACTACCTCAATCCTCCAAGGGATTGGCCAAAATACACTAAATGGTAAAATGTCGGAGTTGCTAGGTAGCAACATCAACTCAAATAAAATAAAAAAATGGAGAAGGATGGGAAATGCATAAAATGATGTAGAAACCTCCTCCAATGATCTTCTAAGTGAAATAATTCTCCCTTCACTGAATATTACACTCACCAATCCATTGTGTGAACACCTCCTGCAAGTTCCCTCTGAAAATAACGCATTATGAGGAAGAGACAACGCTGGGGATGAGATGAAATGAATGGCCCAATGAAAAAATATACAATAAAGCTCTGGGATCTTCCTCATTGATCTCCCAGAGAAAGAATGAGCTCCTCCTCTGCAAAACTAGCTCCAGAAATGGGTGATGATGAATTTCTCACTGCAACCCAGCAACTCAACGTTTCTGCCAAGCTGGAAAACACTGTAGCTAAAGATGGTCACCTTGGCATCAAGCCTGGATGTGAGGAGAATGAAGATCAGGTCCTCCAAATCTTCCCAATGAAGGAGAGGAAACTTCTAAACAGAAATCTCCCTTGTGCTAAGCAGCACAAGCTATCTCAACTGAACAACTGAAGAGAGAAAAATCGAAATCTTCAACATAATGAGAAATAGCTCTCCTTTCCCATTTTATGTCAAGATAAGGCTTCCTTGTCATGGACCCCACCCATTAGGGTTTCTCTCATCCAATAATATCTCTCCTATGAAAACTGCATTGTCCCACTAGGTGATTCACTCCCTCCATGCAGCATTGTTTGACTTGGTCATATTGGACCTAGTCTTCTTATATTTTCCCCTTTTCACACTAGGAGATGAAAAATAATCCACTTAAGTGACCCCTTTGCACATTTGGAGTGTTTATTATGCTTCTTCATGGGCCCCCCTTACCCATTTTATTCTATTTATAAATAGGAAAGAAAAATTAATGTTCCAATTAACTTAATGAAAAAATTGGAACATTACAAAGCAGGACCTTCTACAACAAAATACAATGAACCTATGAGATCTGACATGCATGTAGAATTCATTGGACAAGATTCGCAAGAACATCCTTGGAAGACAATTCCTCGATGAAGATTTCCATCCAGGTACCAACATATTTTTTATGGCTATTGTTATTCATGTAGAAAATTTGGCCATAAAGCTATAGAATGTCGCACATACCCTAGGAACCAATACAATTCTAGGAGATCCCTCAAATATGAACCTCCTAGGGCTCAACGAAACATCAATAGATTTTAACATTTAAGAAATAATATATAATGTTACAAATGTCAGAAATTTGGACACATAGCCAGAGACTGCATATTTGATAATTCTCCAAAATAATATTCAAAGCCACAGAATGAACGAACATGGAAGAAGAAGAAGACTGATAATTGTGCTCTCGCTCTCAAAGCTCAAAACAAAAAAGATTGACAGCGGTTTCTCAACGCATATGACTGGAGATAGAAGGAAATTTGTATCTCTGAAAGAGAAGAAGGATGGAACCATATCCTTTGGAAATGATGGATCTTCAAATGTTATAGGATCAGGTATCGTCACTCTCAGAAGCAAAGATGTTATAGCCAAGAATGTTCTATTGGTTGAAAACATGAATCACAATCTTCTCATTGTTGGACAAATGTGTGATCAAGGACACACAATGCTATTCAACTCCACAAAATGTGAAATTAGGAAAGGTAGGTATGGTAGAATTGTGGCTACAACAAGTCGAGCTCCAAATGACATATATGTTCTGGATGAAGCAACTAAAGCATGTCTACTAGCTAAAGAAGATGGAAGTTGGTTATGGCACAAACGAATGGGTCACATAAACTTTGAAAATATTGTCAGGATAAGAAAAAAGGAAGCAGTACGAGAAATGACAAAAATCTCAAAACCTTCCAACACACTATGTGAGGCTTGTCGGCACGGCAAGCAAAAAAAAGTCTAATTTAAAACAAAAGAACACTTTGCATCACATCCATTGGAATTGATACATACTAATCTATGTGGTCCTGTGAGAAAAAAAGGCTCAGATGGAGAATTATATTTCATCTTAATGATAGATGACTATACCAGAATGACAGTCGACAGTTTCCTAAAGAAAAAATTTGAAGCATTTGAGTGCTTTAAGATCTACAAGGAGTTGGTCGAAAATGAAACTAATTTGAAAATAAAGTGTCTAAGCTCAGATAATGGTAGAGAATTCACTTCCAAACTATTTTAGCAATACTGTGATGAAAATGGAATAAAAATACAATTTTCAACAACATAAACACCTCAACAAAATGGAGTTGCTGAAAGAAAGTGTTAGCCATCCATAATTTTGACATATTCAAATATGGCTCAAACAGATCCTTTTAGCCTTCAAGAAACAAAGTTTAGCAAATCTGTGAGTTCTTGAAGTCTTTCCATGCCCCTTATCCTTCAAAGAATCCATTCCACTGATATCTTCATTTATAATTCCACTAAGAAAGCCCTGTTGTTATAAAATTGATTGTTTTCAGACCCATCTTTCCATCATTTTTCCTTTGAAAAATCCCTCGAAAAAACCCCTTCATTTCATCCATTTTTCCCATTCTTTACCCCTTATTTTCCTCAAAATTCCCCTTTAAACCTTATAAAATCCTTTTATTAAGGTTTGAATCCCTTTTTTCCCCTTATCGAAACCCTCAACTTCCTTCAAAAACCTCCATTTTTTAGCCTAAATGCTTCATTTTTACATATAAGGCCTTAAGCGCTTTTTGTCTTAGGCCCTAACCCCTTTTCCTCCATATGACCCGCTTCGCGATCGAGCGCTAAGCCCATCGACGATTGATGCATCGCAATTTCTAAATTCCACTTCCCTTTTCCCTTTTGCTTCCGATGGCCGATCCGCCGAAGAAATCTGGACCGGCAATCTTCCTCAGATCCAATAGCTACCGCTCCATCGCATCGGTGCATTCCCCTTTTCCATTCTGCTTTTGGTTTCCCACCGATGAAACCTGGACCGTTGATATTAATCTTGATCGGATGGCCCGCGCTCATTGGCACATCGCAAATCTAAAAATCCGCTTTCCTGGACGATCGATATGCGATGCTCCGATCACATCTCCGCCGTCAATCTCAATCTTTAATATTCCCAATTGGCCTTGCTACTTGGAATATTATAACTGCTCCAATTTTGAAATTAGAAGTAGGAAAATACAATAAAACATATCCCAGTGTGAAAAGGGATTAAAGTAGGAGGAAAAAATAAAGCCTCTTTGGTGTGAAAGAGGGGCAAAGCAGTGATCAAGCTATAGTTGACCAAGACAACAGCATTGTCACAAGAGGAGGGAAAGCTACTAGGGCAGCATAGTTTTGAAGGAGGAAACTTCTCAAGGAAGTCACATCACCCATGAGTGGGGCTCGGGATGGGAAAGCTCACCAAGGATAAGAAGGAGGAGATAGTAGCAAGGGATTCATTTATTCATTCATCTTGTCTCAGTCTTATGACTGATTTCAAGATTCAATTGTTTAGATGGAGTTGCAACACTATTTAGTGCAAAGGAGTTCTCATGCAAGAATTATATCTTCACCATTGGTATAGTTGATTGGGAGATCTACGGAGGAGGTCGTGAGTTCAATTCTCATCATTTATCTTGAGGGAAACCACTCTATATCCTAGACAATGTAGTTACTTCCAAGAACTGCGTTATTTCTGCAGTAGTTGGGATTGCATCTTTCCACTTACGCTTGTTTCAGAGGAGGAGGAGTCTATTTCACTTTGGGAGATCTATTGAGGAAATCCTTGGGCCAATTATTGTATTGTTTTGTCCATTTCATATCATATTTTCTCTTTCTTATGCAGTGTTTCTGGGGACAACGTTATTTTCTGCAGAGCTACTTTTTATGTTGCTATTTTGTCGGAAACCCTTGCAGGGGCATTCTGAAGTGCTTGTAAAAGAGGTCTAACCTCTCATTTATGATTCCATTCTTAATGAAATCTCTAGATATGTATTAAAATATAATTTTCTGTAGATTTCATAATAAAAATAACGTTGTTTCAGTCTCCGGCATTTCTATTTTATGAAGCAGTGGGATTGGGGCACTTTTATGCATGCATGAGTTGGGGAGATCTGTTTAGAGTAGCTAGAGTAATTTTATTATGATGCCATTCTATATTTAAACTACATACAACATATATTAGAGGATCCAAATCTTGGCCTATATTATTTTTGCATTGGTTTCCTTACACAGTGTCCTCACTGGAGATATTGCAGATATTCCTGAAAAGGAATATTACAGTGGTATCGAAGCTCTGCTCTTGGCTCAGCTTGCGGGGGGAGATTTATCTTTAGAATGGAGAAGTAAGACATCTCCAATCTCATACTTCAAACTCTACAGAACATTGCAAGAGATCTTAAGGAGATGAGACATGAAAAGTAATCTTTGGGGTTTTGCCATGAGGCAAGCACCAGCACTGAAAATGACATGGGGAATTCAGTTGCATCACAACACTCCACCATGCCTTCATTTCTAAATTAATGAGATAAGGGGGGCACTCTAGGAGAATATTTTGAAGAATATGAACTCCAGTCTGAAAGGTTCAAGGAGCACTTGAACTTTTAGGAGCTTTTCCGGATCAAGGATGGGAGGAAGGTTAATCCTCATCAAAATGAGGAGGAATTGATGCAGGTATCAGCCCTACAGTGAATTATGATAGGGTTATTCTTGCCCACATTTTATGGGACACCTAAGTGCACAACAAAGGCTTGGGTGGAGAAGCTGGATACATACTTCTAGCTCAACAAGGTTTCTGAGACAAAAGCCATCAAGATAGTTGCGCTGCACCTAGAAGGGGAATCTCAAGATTGGTGGTTTCATGGACTGACCACACTTGGGCACCATCATATCACTTCATACTCAGCTTTCACCAAGAAGCTAGTTGAGAGGTTTGATCCAAGGGATCCGGAAGCCCACTTTTCCAAGATAACCAAGCTCAAGCAGGAGGGAGATCTTGAGGATTACATTACTGAGTATTTTCATCTTTCAGTGATGGTATCCAACCTCACTATGAGAAGTAAGGTATGCATGTTTATGAATGGTATGGCTGAACTATTACAAGGGTTGGTCAAATCTACTAAACCAACCACACTCCTTGAAACTGTGGAGAAAGCTAGAGATCTGCAACACATCTTGCCCAGGGCAAGAACCTTCTTGCAGCAAGAGACTCACTCAAGACCAAGGAAGGAAAACTATGTTCAGGATTTGGAGGGGAATTATGTTACAGGAGGGGCACATCATGTCAAGACCTTCTCAAAGAAGGATGACAGTGCTGTACAACCCATGGGAGACTTTGCTCCAAGAGGGGGAGTTGTTGTAGCATTAAGAGGAGTCCCAAAGTATCTAACCTTGAGGGTTAAAGGCAACATCATGGGGCAAAGAGTCCCTGTATTGGTAGATAGTGGAGCCACTCATAATTTTATTGATGCACACCTAGTACACAGGAGAGGAATTCCCATGGAGGAGTTTGAGGGATTTTCAATTTTGGTCCGAGGAGCTATGACACTGTAATGTGCCAAGTATGTTTTGGCACTAACCATTACTATGGGGACCTATACATTGACAGACCACTTCTTTGTGGTAGAAATTCCAGACACCAATTTTATATTGGGAGTCCAGCGATTAATCACTCTTGGGAGAGTTACCACTAATTGGAGAACCTTGGAGATGGAATGGACAAGAAGGGAGGATGGCCAGCAGCAAAGAATTAGGGGTATAAACACATATCCCCCTCAGATTGTTTCAGCACACAAGATGGAGGCAGATCTATGTAGAGGAGATTTTGAGTGGACAGTGGAGCTGCATATATCAGAGGTGAAGGACAAGGATTCACCAGTGCATCCATATGTTCAATCTCTCTTGGACCGGTATTCCACAATATTTGGAGATATCCTAATAGGAAGACCTCCTGATCAAGGGTTTGAACACACCATTGAGTTGGAAAAAGGGGTCCAAGAAATAATCACCACTCCTTATAGGCATCCCAAGGCTTATAGGGATGAGATTGAGAGAGTTATACAAGATCTGCTAGCTTTAGGACACACCAGGCCTAGTACTAGTTCTTTTTCTTCCTCAATGGTTTTGGTAAAGAAGAAAGATGGCACATTGAGATGTGCATTGACTATAGGACCTTGAACAAGAAGACTATGAAGAATAGGTACCCTATACCCAGGATCGATGAACTTATGGATGAGTTGAGGGGATCTAAGTACTTCTCCAAGATTGATTTGAGGTCCGGGTATCATCAAATCAAGGTGAGAGAGCAAGACATCCCCAAGACAGCGTTCAGATGTCACTATGGGAATTTTGAGTTTCTGGTAATGCCCTTTGGATTGAATAATGCTCTAGCAAATTTCCAATCCTGCATGAACCACATATTCCGTGGTCATTTAAGGGAGTTTTTATTGGTATTCTTTGATGATATTCTTATCTACAGCCGCACTTGGGAGGAACACTTGCAGCATATTGAGACAATTTTTCATATCCTCAAGGAGCAACAATTCTATGCCAAGCTCTCCAAATGTGAATTTGGCCTCACAGAGATGTTGTATTTGGGGCACATCATAGGAGTAGATGGAGTGAGGGTACATGAGGAGAAGATCCAGGCTATCAGAGATTGGCCTGAACCCAGAAATGTTACAGAACTCAGAGGGTTTGTGGGCATATGCACTTATTACCGGAAGTTTTTGAAAGGGTTTTCACAACTAGCAGCACCACTCATAGACTTGAAAAAGAAGGGAGCTTTCCATTGGACACCTACAACGTAGAGGGCTTTTGATAAGCTCAAAGAGGTAATGAGTAGTTGTCATATTTTGGTTTTACCTGAATTTTCTCAACCTTTTGTACTAGAATGTGATGCATCAGGTGAAGGTATTGGGGTAGTCTTGATGCAAGGTGGGCATCCTATAGCCTTTGAGAGTAGGAAGCTGCTTCCTCATGAGAGGATGTACCCCATCTATGATAAGGAAATGTTGGCTATTATGCATGCATTAGCCAAATTCCGGCAATAATTGATGCGGAATAAGTTCAAAGTAAATATTGATCATAACAGTCTTAGGTTCTTCCTTGAATAGAGACAGCTCCAGGAAAGACAACAGAAGTGGGTAAGAAAAATCCAAGCCTATGACTTTGAAATAGAGTATGTCAAGGGGAAGAGCAATGTAGTAGCTGATGCACTATCCAAGAGGCCCACAAAACTGTCCTTCAGGGGCATTGACGCAGATTGGAAGGCTCAACTCTTAGTTGAGTATTCCAAAGATGAATTTTCATGTGAGATACTTGATGGGGTGGTATCGGATGAGAGGTTCAGAGTGGTGGATGAGGTTATCTATTACCGGGACCGGATCTTCTTGGCTAATAATTCTAAGCTCAAGTGACAAGGAGAAGATCTTATTGGCTTCACATGATTCACCACTTGCCGGGCATCAAGGTTTCACAAAGACTTACAGATCTATCAAAGAGAGATTCTCATGGAATGTCAAGGAATGCACCCTGAGATTCTCCGGCATGTCAAGGAATGCACCATATGCCAACAAAATAAGGGAGAGCACACTCACCCTGTTGGATTGTTGCAGCCACTACCTATTCCGGATGGGAAGTGGGAAAGTATCTATATGGACTTCATCACCGACTTACCGATAGTGTAGGGTAAGGATTGCACCTTTGTTTTTGTTGATAGACTAACAAAGTACTCTCATTTCTTTGCCATCTATGCACATTATACTGCATCATAGGTGGCTGAGCTCTTCTTCAGAGATGTATTTAGACTCCATGGTCTCCCAAGAACCATAGTGAGTGATCGGGACAGCCATTTCATGGCTAGCTTTTGGCAGGAAATTTTCCGGTTAGTGGGGACTGATTTGATGCCAAGCACTAGCTATCACCCCCAAACCGATGGATAGACCGAGATCATGAACAAGTGGATAGAAGGCTTCTTGAGGAACTATGTGGTAGGGCAGCGGAAAGCTTGGCTATGTTGGCTCCACTTGGGAAAGTATTTTTACAACACTACTCACCATATCTCTATTGGCATGACTCCATTCCGAGCGTTATATGGGTATGAGGCACTCTCATTTGCTGATGTTATTTTTGGGGCAAGTAAAGCTCTGAGGGAAAAGGATTGGATTCAGGAGAACCAAGACATACTCCAGGTACTTAAAGACAACATTGCCACTGCCCAGAACCAGCAGAATATGTATGCAGATCGTGGTCATATAGAGAGACAGTTTGAGGTGGGAGATATTTTCTACCTACGTCTTCAGCCTTAAAAATAGTCCATACTCAAGGAGAAGGGAGCTGAGAAGCTCAAACCACATTTCTATGGGCCATACAGGGTGGTCAAGTGTATCAGTAAGGTAGCATATGACCTGGAGCTTCCTAGGGGGAGCAAGATCCACAATATCTTCCATGTCTCTTGCCTCAAGAAGGCCATTGGGAGGAATGTAGTTGCCAACATGGAACTTCCCCCTATTGATGATGAGGGTCACTTAATCTTGCAGCCAGAAGAAATCTTAGACACAAGGGAGAGGCAACTGAGAAACAGAGTCATCAAGGAATATCTGATTCGATGGAGGAATCTACCAGATGAGGATGCCACTTGGGAGGGAGAGAAGATCTTGCAACATCCTTCTTTACTATTGCTTGTGGGCAGGCAACTTTTGAGCGGGGAGGACTGTAATATTCCCAATTAGCCTTGCTACTTGGAATATTATAAGTTCTCCAATTTTGAAATCAAAAGTAGGAAAAGACAATAAAACATATCCCAGTGTGAAAATGGATTAAAGTAGGAGGAAAAAATAAGGCCTCTTTGGTTTGAAAGAGGGGAAAATTAGTGATCAAGCTATAGTTGACCAAGTCAACAGCGCTGTCACAAGAGGAGGGAAAGCTACTAGGGCAACATAGTTTTGAAGGAGGAAACTTCTCAAGGAAGTCACATCACCCATGAGTGGGGCCCAGGATAGGAAATCTCACCAAGGATAAGAATGAGGAGATAGAAGCAAGGGATTCATTCATTCATTCATCTTGTCTCAGTCTTATGACTGATTGTAAGCTTCAGCTGTTTAGCCGAAGATGCAGCACTGTTTAGTGCAAAGGAGTTCTCATGCGGGAATTCTATCTTCATGATGCCCAGGCTACCTGCTTACAACTCTCTGTCCATATATGAACTGCATTCTTTTTTATTTTGGCCCAAATAATTTTAAATCTGGGAAAATTCTTTGCATTGCAGAAGCTCCTCATAAATTACAAACCCAATGGTTAAAACCCCATTACATGGAAATCGAATAACATTCAATTCTATACTTAACCCCAATATATAAATCTTCGATCTTCCTTTATAGAAATCTGATTTAGACCTTGGATTAAAATCCAATTTGCAATATGGTACACACATATGTTAATTTCATTGACTAACCTTACACCCACTCATTTCATATTGAAATCAAAATCCACTTTGTTAGATGGAATTGCCCGAATTTCCGCAAGCGTTCAACACATATAAGCCACCACACATACTTCAACTAAAAACCCCTTTCATTGCATATTCGAATTTGAATAATGCAATAACCCAAAGGATTAAATTTCACCCTTAATTTATTTGAATTCATATATCTCTCAACACTCACGGTGTAACATGTATTAAGCCCATTATAAATATCACCTACAGTCCGCAACTTCATTTCTTTCATGCATATGGTCCCATCATCTCGTGCCAAACAATATATATATGTTCACATATATATATTTCCCAAATCACTCATTATGAAACATTATAACAAATATTTGGCTTTATTTTTACATCCCAAGCACTAACATCAACATATATATAAATGTTTCGGGTCCCACGATTAACTTACCTCGTTTACCTTTTCCTTAAACAATCGTTCAACCATCGGCCATCTCGATTAAAATCTCGGGCCCACGGCGAATCCATACCTCGTTAACTTCGATCATGATCTAATGGTTATAAACTCGTCGCACTCCAACCAATAATCCGACGGCCTGAAATGAATGTCACGCAACTAAAGTGCATGGGTGTTAATCTTCAAAATTTGTACAATGTAAGTGGTTTTTAAAAACTGCCTCTTGCCACGCGTCCATCAACTAATGGAATCGTGTTTTTTTTCTAAAATCAACTAACCACTTTTAAATCATGCGAAAACCATGAGCTACTTTCAGGATCTGCCTTTACTGTTTGCTTCTCAAGGTTCCATGACCCTTCGTTCTTCAAAGTTCCACTTCACTTCTCAACTTCGGTTCTCGCTCAAACAATGCTATCCCTTTGTATCATATTCTGGTTCTTCATGTGTTAACCATCGTTCATTCTAATACGGCACTATCATACAATTAGGTCATTATACATAGAGTGAAATCATCATAAACCTCATCAATAAGAGTCAATTGTGGCATCGATCATTCTAGGATCGATTCACACAGTTCTACACACTATTCAAATTTAATTTGATTACACACAGAATAGTTGTAATTCAGGATTCTCGAAAGGATCGAATCCTCCTTCACACATATAGCAGACACACGCATTCAAGGCACTGTCAGTATCCTACTCAAGTGCCTATTGAAGCTTAAGATGCAATGTAGACATATTTGACATTGATTCTTCCATTAATTGCAGAGCCTCGTCTACCTATTCCAAGATTAGATACACAGGGTTCCAATTCACAATACCCTACTACAGTATTTCCATTAATCCACCAAGGTGCGTAGAACTACCATTAACCTCCATTTCATTACTTTACCACACTGTTTCTTACACAGTTATTTATGAAGTGCAAGCCATTCATACAGAGACATCAAAATTAGTCCACAATATAGAGCTTCACACTTGCCCATGGAATTCAATATTCTTCATGGAGAGTTTAATCAAGAATACATACATTTTCACACATAAATTAGGAACGGTTCTTCATCAGCATATACAAAGGAAATCAACTACAAAAACCCTCTCGGTCTTGGCTAGATATTCAAGTCAATTGGCCCTTCAAATTCATTACCTTGTCTCTCCCTAGTAGCTTTCTCGCTTTTGAACTTCTAGACTTATTATATTTATATAATTTCCTGAGGAATCAGTTCAACTTCCTTAACAACTCAACGAAGACTCTTGGACTTCTCTAAAGTTAGACTCAATTCCTAAAACAACTAAAATTGACTCTTCACCTTCCTAACTTATCAACCTCTCTCATGTTCTCTGCAGTTAGAGAAAATTTACAATTCCTCACTATTTTATTCAAAAGACTAATAATTACATGAGAATTTAAAAACATAGACCCCCCTATGTCTACTTATGTACAAAGTATTTTGTTGTGTCTAATGCCCCTGCATCACTTCACCATTGGTATAGCTGATTGGGAGATCTACGGAGGAGATCCTGATTTCAATTCTCATCATTTATCTTGAGGGAAACCACTCTACATCCTAGATAGCATAGTTACTTCCAAGAACTGTGTTATTTCTGCAGTATCTGGGATTGCCTCTTTCCACTTATGCTTGTTTCAGAGGAGGAGGAGTCTATTTCACTCCAGGAGATCTATTGAGGAAGGCCTTGGGCCAATTATTGTATTGTTTTGTCCATTTCAGATCATATTTGCTCTTTCTTATGTAATGTTGCTAGGTACAATGTTATTTTCTACAGAGCTACTTTTTATGTTGCTATTTTGTCGGAAACCCTTGCAGGGGCATTCCGAAGTGCTTGTAAAAGAGGTCTAACCTTTCATTTTTGATTCCATGCTTAATGAAAGATCTAGATATGTATTAAACTATCATTTTTTGTAGATTCCATAATAAAAATAACGTTTTTGCAGTCTCTGGCATTTCTATTTTAAGAATCAGTGGGATTGGGGCACTTTTATGCATGCATGAGTTGGGGAGACCTATTTAGAGTAGCTAGAGTGATTTGTTTCTGATGCCATTCTATATTTAAGCTACATACAACATATATTAGAGGATCCAATTCTTGGACTGCATTACTTTTGAACTGGTTTCCTTATACAGCATCCTCACTGGAGATATTGCAGATATTCCTAAAAAGGAATATTAGAAAATCTTGATTGGATGACCCTCCATCCATCGCACTTCATTGCATCAGTGCTTCACATTGAAATTTACCCTCTTATTAGCCATCAGCCATTGCACCTCACAAATTCCCATTTCCTTGTTCTCAAGACCTTTTTCTCCACCGATGTCCATCCTCCGCCGACGAAATCTCCACCGTCAATCTCTCCCATATCAGATGGTGCAAGATCACTGAGGGGGAACCCATCCAAGGTTTCCTGTACTACCCATTCCCCCCACATTTAAATCTCCACCGTTGATCGTTTCCTGATCCAACGACCAATATTCTCCCATCCACTGCAGAGGCACCCGCTGACGAGATGCTTCCGTACCCTCAGTCCCCCCTGCAGTTAATCGCAACAGTTGATCTGACCCCCCAGATCCAATGGCCCAGAACTCATCACGCCTTGGCCCCACTCCATCCTCTCCCTATGCCCCAGTGTTGTGTCGCGTGACGTGTTGACCGTCGATCTACACGTCTCCTCGCAGATTGGACGGTCAAGATTGTGTCACGCACAAACTCGTCCCCTCCCCCTTCCATGCATTTTTAAACACGAAATAGGTGGTTTTTCTGGGTTTACATGTTGTCCTCCAACCCTTATCACATTCCCTCCTGCCAATACCACTTACCACCTTCAGGCCATGCAAAAATCACCAGTTTTCCCCAAAAAACCACTTTCATTGTTCTGCACCAAAAACCCTAGTTCAAGCCCTGGTTCTCGGTTTTCATCTATGGAACCCTCCCTCCTCTACATATATTACTCCTCCGCATCACTCTATAACCCCTCCCTGAGCCTCTGTTAGCAGTCAAATCCGCAAGCGCAGGTTTTCATAACGTTTTAATGTTTATTTGCAGGTTTTAATGGCAGGTTAATGTGCAGGCTCTCCCACAGTCGATCAAAGTGACAAACAACAAAGGATGACGATCCTAGAAGGCTCAAAACAATGTGAAAATGGATTAAAAAGGGTTTATTCCATGTTTAAGGTGATGTATCATGAGCATCAACCATTCATTCAAAACCCTCCAGTGCAGAAAACCACCTGTACACCAGCGAAACGGAAGAAACAATGAAGATTAGTGAAGAGTATCAGAGATTTAAAGATAAAGGATTAAAATTCAAAACCTGAAGATCAAAGGACTTAATCCTACAGATTAATGGTTAAAACGCAGTGAATAAAGACAACATAAAGCATCATCAGGCCTAAAACATAGTTATTGATAAGATCAAGGAAAAATTAGGCTAAAGCAGCCTCGGGTACATCAAATAGAGGCAGTTATTTCTCCAAAAAGATCTAGTTGCCACCTATAGCCTACCTTCTGCCTCAAAAGGAAAAATGGCAGTTATTACACAGACAGAAGATATTTTAAGCTGTCAGGCAGTTATTGTGAAAGACAAAGATAGGCTACAAAGCCAAAATTTCACCTACCTTTCCTTAGAATTTAAGACAGAGTTATTAAAGCAGAGGAGTAGTTGAACATCTTCCTACCTTATGCCTTGCATGGTTTTCAAGGCTAGGAATGAATTTACTCTGTAATTAATAACATTTTGAACCCTAAAAAGAGTTCCACCTCCTCATTCTTATATAAATACTCTATGAGGAGCTCTTTTTTAGGGGTTGGTTGCTGGCATTCGAACTCTTTGAAGTTGTACATAGTCTGGCTGAAGCTTAAGAAGAAATTGAAGTTTTGGAAGATTGATGATATTTTGACATGTTTTGTTAATGAGAAGGATCTATCATTGGATCCCTGAGCATGGCTTTTGGTGATGTATTCTAATCTATTAATTGTTATTTCTTTTTTTCCATTTGTTCCATCATTTTATACTTATAGTAGAGTAAACAGTTTAGGCTAAGAAATGTCTCCTAGAAGCACCTTAGACCTGTTTACTCTTCACTTCCTTTATGTTTTCATCTGCTAAAGGTTTTATTGAGTAGTTTGACTTCTTTTAAACCCTTAAGCTTGTTTATTTCAGAAGTAGTTTAAACAGTAGGTCTCAAGAATGATTTATGGTTTTCCCTGCTTACTTGCTGCCACTTGAAAATTGTTTCTGAAGTCTCCCTTTAAAGTACCATTGTTCATAGTTTTCCAAAGAATTCTGTTTTGATCATACCCTTTGTTCTTGTTGAGATAATTATTTTTAAGGTATTTATAATTGTTATTAGATATGTTTAGATGTTCCCTCTTCAATGATACAATTATTTTTGAATCTTTTATGTTTTCTAAATTCCTTGAAGTTGAAATCTTTGGATGAAATAGAGCGTTCCTCAACTCCTATATTTTACTTGAATAGTTTGTCTTGAAATTGATATTTGTTGAAGTGTGGTTTGTATAATTTATGGTTAGCCCTCTCTATCAAATGCCTCTTCATGTTCAGATAATATTTTGAGTCCCTTTGTTGAGGAGTACATATAATTAAGGATTATTAATTGCCCTTAGTTCTACTTCTCCTTCTAAATCCTTAATGTCCATTTCATTTTATCCACCAAACCCAAGATCCACTGGCCAAGTTAGATTTTCCCTTTGATATCCCATATCCATTGATTGAGCTTGTTATAAATTCTTCTTGACTCCATTTCCCAAATGGATTTGATATTTCCCCTTTCTATTTATGTTTCCTAGATCATTCATGTCCAACCAACCAAACCTAAACAAACAAACTTGTACTTAATAACTAGCCTAAAATCAACCATTAAAAGCAAACAAGACATATATTTGCAAACAATTGAGATATCCCTTTCTGAGACTAGGAGGGCTAGATCCTAGAGCTTTAAAGCTTGGTCTACATGTTTCCTTGTCATTTGGTTTACAAATCAGCCAAATCACAGGACTCCAACATCTTGGCGATCACGGTGGGACTTATCTGAGTAAGTAAAAATTCCTATACATCCTTAAGCATTTAGAAGCCCTTATATAATAGAATATCCAGTGAATCTACCACCTCATCACCACACCAACATTTTGGAGATCACGGTGGGACCTCTGAGTTCATAGTTGCCTAGCAAGCTCTTGTAGACTCACTAAGTCCTTCAATAACCATAAAAACTAAAAAAACCCCAAAACAATTTCAGATTGGTTTCATAATAAACATTGGTAGTGGACCATAGAATATTTTACCTCCAAAAGAGCTAAAAATTTCCACCTGGCGACTCCACTGGCCTCCAGTAGGCCTATTACTTCACTAGTCCTGGTAAACTCCCCTGGGAATGCATTGAGCAAACCAAATCATGCTATTGGTGGACAAAAAAGTTCAAATCTTCCATCTAGTGACTCCACAACCTCCAAAATACCTAATGACTCCACTGGAAGGAGACTCTGAACTGGTTGAAAAGATACAGTGACCTCTAATTAACAAACATGGAATCAGGTGTAGACAGAGAAGCTAAACTAGATACATTATTGGACATAATGGAAAAAATGATGTACATACTTGATAAAATACTGGAAAGGCATGAGGCAGATACATATGTTGATTATCCAGAGCAACCTATGTCTTTCCCTGATCAAACACAAACTCAACCACTACAAGACCTATACAACAAGAAAAATATGTATGATGAGCAATATTACAGAGAAAACAATGAAGAAAGTTGTCAAGGAAGTTCTGAAAACATACCTTTATCTTGTATTGCACTGTTAAGAGAACTTTACGACAAAAATGAAAAAGCAAAAAGTGAGCAGTGCTTTGAGGAAACAGTTAGCCATCCTAAGATCACAAAACCTGAAATAAGGGAAGAGGTAACACATTTAGGGACTATGCCTTTATGTTATAACTCATTTCAGTTGATAAGAGGAGAATGGCATCCTGATGATCTATTAGAAACAACTCATGAATCTCATGAACAAATTGACCATCACAAAAATCATGAAAAGTTGTTTGAAAGTGAAATTAATCAGGAAAAAGAAGAAGGTCCTCAAGGACTTCCTGCAAACACAAGTAAAGATTTACTAGGAGAGGCTCAAGAAGATACCCAACCTCAAAATTAGTTAGCACAAGAGAAAGATGACTCTTGTACTTCTGTCCAAAGCCAAATTAAAATCCCTCTTTTAACAGAAGAAGAAATTGATCAAATATTAAACAAACAGCCAGCCTTCAAAATTTCATTTGAACAAAACACTTATGCTCATCTACCTACTGAACCTTGTTGTCTCGAACTAGAAAATAAACTTGTAGAACAGCTTAAAGAAAAACAAACTGATAACCCAATATGTTTGATTGGTGAGATTGTTTATACTAATGATTTTTCAATTTTTGATCAGTTTGATGATGATGATGAGCTTCAAGCAGAAACTAATAATGCAGGGCAACTAGCAGTTGATTGGTGTCATGAAATTCACTATCATCAGCTTGAAAGCAGCAATCAACCAATCCAATCCATCATAAATACCTTTCCAATAAATGGGAGTCAGCAATCTATCAGTTTTGATGATGAGGTTGAGAAGAAAGAGAGATTTCTTGAGCAGGATGAATATAAGGAACCTTCTCCTGAGAGGGTTGAGGTAATTAAAGATACCCCTGCTCAAGAATATGATGATCTCTTCACAGAATTCATTCCACTGAGTCAGAACATACTAGGACTACAAGAGGACAACACAACAATATATGATGAGTCCTCCAGTTCAGATAATAATGAATATGAGGAAGAAGATCTTTCTAAAAAAAGTCTTAAGCTTGATCCAGTGGAGGAAAAAGTAAGCTTGGTTGGAGCCTATCTTCCAAATATTTGTAACAAGACATTTTTTGAAGATCCCTATGCTCATTTCTTGAAGATATTTAAAGAAGGGATAAAGATTGTTAGGAGTAGTGTATCACCAAAGGCAACAAAATTTTTTAGCACTGCTGCTAAAGAACAAGGGAAATGGGAGTGGCCCTATTTGTCCAGCATGCTCAAGGAGATGAGAAAAGACCAATCATGGAAACATTTACTTGATTGGCTATATTGGAAAAGAGATTTCACCAGCTAAATATATAAAATTTCCAGATTATATTAGGTTAGGTAGGAATGTCAATAAAGCTCAGCCTGTGAGCATTTAGTTAGTTTTTTTTTCTACTTTGAGTTTGAAAAAAGGAAAAATACAAAAACAATAGAAAAGAGGTTAGATATAAAATAAGAAAGGTACAGCCCCATACCAAAAAAGAAAAGAAAAATATGAAAGTGTGCAAGCTTAAATGCCACTACTTGAAAGAGCACTACTATTTAGTCATACAGCCTAATCATGACTGGATAGATTTCAATTTACTGCTTATAGGTTAGTGAATCAGATTTTCCAAAAAATTTAATCTTGGCTTATCAGTAGACTAGATTAGGAAAGAAAAATAGAGGTTCAAACAATCTTAAATCTTGAACCTGTAAGTTTGATGAAGAATGGCTCAAATCAAATCAAAACCTGAGCCAAAGAGAAGGAAAAGAACTGGTTGTAACATGCTCAAAATCTGAACCAGAGAATCAAAAGAATGAAAAAGATGGCTCTAAACAGATCAAAATCTGAGTCATAAGAAGAAATGGGGATGCTTTAAAAAAAAATTCAGATCTTAAGCCTTCACAGTGTTGTTTTAATTTTCTGCAAATAAAGTCTATGTGCAGCTTGTACATACAACCATAGACACCATAGCAAATTAGACAGTCTAATCCTGGTTTTTATGTGTTTAAATTTCTATTTTAGAATGTGGAGAATGCAGATCTATCAAACAGCTTAATCTTGACAGATAGTAGATTAGGTAGAGAATTTTTTGAGTCCAACTGTTTAATCTGGACTGCTATAGGGTAAAATGCTTGGGTTGTTGGTTATCGTATATCCCTCTCAGGGATTTCCGGTGCTTGAGGCAGATAGTAAGATTAGCTGTACAGTTCACAAAGATGGCATATACATGTTCATATTAACTTAAAAAAACTTGACAGAATGTGATAGGAAATTACCTCTCTGACGATCTCGGAGTCCCTTGGAGAGCACTAGGCAGCGAAGCAAGAGTCCTTCTTCACCGGCTCCAAATCTTAGTCCTACAATCAATCAAAGCACTCGTGTAATTTCTAACACAAC
Source organism: Pinus albicaulis (assembly GCA_034641835.2). Lineage (NCBI taxonomy): Eukaryota > Viridiplantae > Streptophyta > Pinopsida > Pinales > Pinaceae > Pinus > Pinus albicaulis. Next base: position 718,420,991 of record CM076571.1, on the reverse strand, counting down.
ATATATCCTATCAACTAATCTAATATATAATTAACATCTAAATTATACCCATCTGAGCCACTCATGTCATGCTATGTAAATATTCAAATAATAATGACAATATTAAGCATCGAATGGAAAAAAAAAATACAGTTCTATTGATTTTGAAAGAAGGAGGATTACAACCGTCAGTTGTACCAAGCTCTCCTCAGCCTTCCAATCTCTCTATCTCTTATGTAGTGAAGTCTTAGTCAACAAGCTCTCTAGGAACCTCTTTGACTCTTGGCCTTCACACTATAACACTATCCTCTACTTCACAAGTATTCAAAACATTAGCAATCCTTCGACCTTCAACTAAGAGCCTTCAGCTCCTTTTTATAGGAGAGGGAGAAAGCCATTGTTGCCTTTCTCTTTCCACTAGTTTGGAATAGAAAAAACTAAGATGCTTCTTTAATCTCTATTCTTTTTCCTCCTTGGGAGTTTATTCTTTTATGGCAGTGACCAATAATGAATTGGTGCTTTGCAGTTTCCTTTGTGAACTGACTCCCTTGTGAGGGAAAGCCGGAGATTAAAATCATTCTCCGCGTGTTTTTCCCATTTCAAACTTAAAACATGGGTAACGCTGCCCTCTAGTGTAAACAGAGCATTTCACTAGCCACTAACGCGGCACATTTACTGGTCTCATGCGTTATAACGCTCCTGCTTTGTTATAGAAAGGCGTTACCTTGGCAGAAATAGGTTTAACTTAGGTCTTTGTATTCCTTCCATATTTTTCTTCTCCTCTCAGCTAATGAGGAGGTATTTTGACCTATAACAGATGCCCCCTAAAGTGTGAGGTCAGAGACAAAGATGATGGCCGAAATACTTTAGAATTTTTGTAGAGATAAAGAGATTGAAAGACTGAGGAAAACCTGAAACAACAACATATGTCAGAAAATATAGTATCTTCCTTGAGTCGGGCATTCCCATGCTCAGTAGCTTAAACAACATGATTTCTCTAGAATAGAGATATGAAGAATCTGTCCACCGATAAGCACAATGTGGAAGTTTCTATCATAAAAGGATCAGGCTGAAGAAGTTGTCTCCATAAACAATATCGCAACTTGGGGAAGGAAACACAACTTTAATGATGTAGCCTTTGCCCCAAGTCTTGACCGTCGATTCACTTAAAATAAATATTTCTCAATATGTGAATGAAGGAGTTGTCATCGAACATGTGAGAAATCATCTAATTACCATTCGATAATGAAAACTGTTAATAGACGCGAAGGCGGCCACCGATAATGATGCTAGTCCCTAAGATGCATAGTACAATCTAGCGAGTGTGAAAAATGAGTTGAAGTCGAACACTCATAGAATCATTCGACCAGGAGCCAATGATGAAGACCCCTGATCAAACACAAGACTACCTGCCACTGATGTCTTCAAGTATCCCCAGTGGAGTTGCCAATTCTACTATAGGGTAAAATGCTTGGGTTGTTGGTTATCGTATATCCCTCTCAGGGCTTTCCGGTGCCTGAGGAAAACAGTAAGATTAGTTGTAAAGTTCACAAAGATGGCATATACATGTTCATATTAACATAAAAAAACCTGACGGAATGCGATAGGAAATTACCTCTTTGACGATCTCGGAGTCCCTTGTAGAGCACTAGGCAGCGAAGCAAGAGTCCTTCTTCACCGGCTCCAAATATTAGTTCTGCAATCAATCAAAGCACTCGTGTAATTTCTAGCACAACATATATCCTATCAATTAATCTAATATATAATGAACATCTAAATTATACCCATCTGAGCCACTCATATCATGCTATGTAAATATTCAAATAATAATGAAAATATTAAGCATCGAATGGACAAAAAAAATACAGTTCTATTGATTTTGAAAGAAGGAGGATTACAACCGTCGGTTGTACCAAGCCCTCCTCAGCCTTCCAATCTCTCTATCTCTTAAGTAGTGAAGTCTTAGTCAACAAGCTCTCTAGGAACCTCTTTGACCCTTGGCCTTCACACTATAACACTATCCTCTACTTCACAAGTATTCAAAACATTAGCAATCCTTCGACCTTCAACGAAGAGCCTTCAGCTCCTTTTCATAGGAGAGGGAGAAAGCCATTATTTCCTTTCTCTTTCCACTAGTTTGGAATAGAAAAAGCTAATATGTTTCTTTAATCCCTATGCTTTTTCCTCCTTGGGAGTTCAGTCTTTTATGGCAGTGACCAATAATGAATTGGTGCTTTGCATTTTCCTTTGTGAACTGACTCTCTTGTGAGGGAAAGCCAGAGATTCAAATCATTCTCCACGCATTTTTCCATTTCAAACTCAAAACATGGGTAACGCTGCCCTCTAGTGTAAACAGAGAGTTACCCTAGCCACTAACGTGGCACATTTACTGGTCTCATGCGTTATAACGCTCCTGCTTTGTTATAGAAAGGCGTTACCTTGGCAGAAATAGGTTTAATTTAGGTCTTTGTATTCCTTCCATATTTGTCTTCTCCTCTGAGCTGATGAGGAGGTATTTTGACCTGTAACAGATGCCCCCTAAAGTGTGAGGTCAGAGACGAAGACGATATCCGAAATACTTTACAAAGTGTGTAGTAGAGATAAAGAGATTGAAAGACTGAGGAAAACCTGAAACAACAACATATGTCAGAAAATATAGTATCTGCCTTGAGTCGAGCATTCCCATGCTCAGTAGCTTAAACAACATGATTTCTATAGAATAGAGATATGAAGAATCTGTCCACCGATAAGCACAATGTGGAAGTGTCTATCATAACAAGATCAGGCTGAAGAAGCTGTCTCCATAAACAATATCGCAACTTGGGGAAGGAAACACAACTTTAATGATGTAGCCTTTGCCCCAAGGTCCTGACCGCCAATTCACTTAAACTGCATATTTCTCAACATGTGAATGAAGGATTTGTCGTCGAACATGTGAGAAATCGTCTGATTACCAGTTGATAATGAAAAATATTAACAGACGCTAAGGTGGCCACCGATAATGATGATGGTCCCTAAGATGTACAGTATAATCTAGCGAGTGTGAAAAATGAGTTGAAGTCAAACACTCGTAGAATCATTCGACCAGGAGCCAATGATGAAGACCCATGATCAAACACAAGACTACCTGCCATTGATGTCTGCAAGTATCTGGGTACTGATGGGTTTCTGGATCAGCTTCCTAGATAAGATATTGAAGTCGATAGGAAGAGATCTGTTGAAAGGTAGGCACTGAGGCGTCCTACATCAGTCAACACGAAACGGAAACCAACTGATGTTGTTTATGATTTGAGATAATTAAGAGGAAATGGGGATGTCAGATGACAAATAATTTCTGGCATAATGAGCGGTTTGGTTGATAACAGGAGCAGTAGATAGCGAGATTTGCTTGAACAATAGAAGGCACTCTAGCAGGGTACTAGGCAGCTGAAGCTTGATGAACACCAAAGAGTGTGTTAGGATTTTACCGGTGCAGGGACACTGGGAGATGAAGGCTAATACTCATAGACGGTAGGGTTCGGCTAACTGCGAAAGATTTTTCTGGGAAGTGCCATGTTCAAGAATTTTGCTGCAAAATTGACCTTTTCTAAAATGTAACAGAGGTAGTATCCATTTTGTCCAAATTTTTCCCCGTCTGATTAAGTTTAACGAGTCCAGATGAGTAAACTCGGTGAATTTTTCATATTTAGAGAGTCTGAAAAATGTCAGAAAAGACAACTATGTGCCCTGTCTGATTAGGTTTAACGAGTCCAGACGAGAAAACTTGGTGAATTTTTCATATTTAGAGAGTCTGAAAAATGTCAGAAAAGACAACTCTGTGCCTCGTTTGATTAGATTTAACAAGTCCAGACGAGAAAAATCGGTGAATTTTTCATATTTAGAGAGTCTGAAAAATATCATAAAAGACAACTCCATTGGGGTACCTTTGTCATGTCTTGATAACCGGGCACGACAAAGGGATAATAGTAAGCCCGAAATAGTTCATTTTCCGTGAGTTAGTCCATTGAAGCTGGAAAAGTGAGAAATCTATGTTCGATGGACGTCTACCTTATTTTGTTATGAGTACGAGGAGACGGAGTAAACTCAATACTCTTTGTGAAATTTTAACGAGTCCAACAAAGAAAAACTTGGTGCCCTCCGTGAAATTTTAATGAGTCATGTGGAGAAAACTCGGTTATTTTTTTGGTTTAAAGAGCTTTTGAAAAAGAGGAAAAGAATGGCTCCTTACTTTTTGTTGTGGTATTTTAACAAGCTCGACAAAGGCAACTCAGGGTTTTTTCAATTTTATGAGCGAGAAAAAGATTCCTAAAAAGAAAGCTCAGTGCGTCTTCATAGTTTTAACGAGTCTGAAGAAGAAAACTCTAGGTTTTTCGGATTAACGAGCAAGAAAAATACCATACAAAAAGAACGCTCGATATCAACTTCATATAAGTTTAACGAGTCCGAAGAAGGGAGCTCGAGGTTTTTCGGATTAATGAGCAAGAAAAATACTGTAAAAAGAACGCTCGAAATAACATGAGTATGTCTGCATATAAATCTTGATCACTCATCAGAACATCAGTACCAAATCTCAATAGTTGCGACACATGCGTAGCAAGAATTCATGACTTTTGCCGACTAGCATGAGAGAGTCATGCCCCAGAATTTTCTATAAGAAGGTCGGAAGACCTTCATTTTCACTGTTTTGATGCTGTGAAGGAGCTCTAGGGTGAAAAAGGGGTGAAATCTTTAGCTGACGATTATGGTCAATCCGGGCAACGGTTTTCCTTCCCGTGAGATCCAGGTAAGAGCTTGAACCTCCTGTTATCATTTAATTTCCTTTTTGTTACTTTTTCCTGGTTCAAAATTAGAAAAATTCGAGGCCCTAAAAAAAACTTGTGCCTAACGCGAGGCAGAGGTATAACAACCACGTTAAACGCATAACCCATGGTGGGATACCGCGTTAGAGCGCTCTGTTTTGTACTAGAGCCAGCGTTAGGCACACCGTGTTTTCTAGCAACTTGATTTTTGCTGTTTTGAAGTGGTCCAGGCAAGTTTTGATCAGTTGAAAATGTTGCATTTGCAGGTATTTAGCTGTTAATCATGAGTATCTGGCAAGAGAGAGAACATGAATGGGAAGAACAAGAGATGGTGACAGATGCCGCAAGCTTGATGGCTCTCCGTAGATGCATATTTCTAAAGTATGCCCGCTTAGAACTAATGAGGGGTCAAGAGGACCTCCTGAGGTGGCTAATCCAGCAATGGGACGAACATCATCATGTCTTTCGGATTGGGGGCAATGAACTCTCAATCGAAAAGGATGATGTTTAATTTTTGACCGGCCTATCATGTCGCGGGGCGAGGCCCAACTTGATGGGGTCCAGAGCTGACCCCCGTTCCACTACTGATCTAATTCGTGCGCATTGCATACGTGACACTCAGGCTGTGAGCAATCGAATACCAATCGCCCAGGTGATTTTGAGACCATTGCAGTCTGTATTATGGATGATTTCTCGCTTGGCAAGTGCCAAGAGTCAGCATGTGGCCACCAAGGCCCAGATGCTCCTAGCCTTGGACTATATGCAACCTCAGGTTTTTGACTGGTGTGACGGAGTTGTCCGTCGGGTCCGAGCAGAGCTTACCGCATGTAAGACCCATACCCAGAGAGAGTTTGGGTATGGTACACTGATTGTCTCTTTCATACTAGAGCGGATACCACTGATGAGGCCCAGGATCGTTACAGTGCCATTGGGTCCACGCGAGCTCGGTGGGCCACTTTGCTTCCACGGACTGGAGAGGGTCCTGTCCGCCACTGTTTTGATGATGGATTTTTTGATTAGCTCAACTCACAGATTATTATGATTGAGGATTATCCCTATGCAGGGATGAACTTCACAGACGATTCAGAGTTAGTGTTGCCCCCTAGCATCCAGTGGGGGCTCGATGGTAAGAAGGAAATGATCAGTGTATTCCAAAGAAGTACTTTGTTTTTTTTTTTTTTTTTGAATGTTTATGATTTTATTTTTATTTTTGTTGAAATAGGGTGAAAATTATGTTTTTACATGAAGCATTTGTTTGCTTGACACAGATGTGGCACCTGTCCAACCAGTTGGGGCCCCTCGCTATGCACGGCGAGGACTACAGTTACCCGAGGCTGGCGCACCAGTGGCTGATGTGGAAGATGGCGAGGATGAGTATGCCCAAGTTTTACATGAACTCTCCAGAAACTTGGAGGGTCTGAGTATGGGTATACCACCCCTTCCTATGCAGGAGGTTCCAGTTCATCTGTAGTGGCATATTTTAGGTGTGCCGAAGAGATACCTAGTGCCTCTGAGGAGGATAGCTAGAGAAGTTGTATGCTACCATGATCATCAGGCCTAGTTGGCGGAGCGGATGTATTAGTGTCAGAGCGTGGCTTAGTGTAGCCAAATTTTTGTAAAACACCCAATTTTTGGAAGATTTTTTTGATGTAACTATTGTTCTGGATGTGACATATATATATATATATATATATATATATACACACATAATTTTTTGGTGATTTTGTGTTTTTTAGTTTTTATGTATTTTTAATGGGATAAAAATATATATACTCATGAGTAAATATTTTATAGTAAATGTGACAAATGCCAATCTAACACATAGTTTGCCAAAGAATCGGCTAATGTATTAAATTCTCTAGGAACGTGGTCAAATGTAATTGTTTGAAATTGACGTTCTAAAAGTCACACTCTTAAAAAATAATGCAACAAGGCTGGATGACGGACATGGTAATGATTGTTTAAATGCATAATGATGAGTTGGGAATCTAACCTGACCACTAAATTGGAGATGCCACGAGATGCCGCTTCCGTGAGGAGTTGGATCACTGACATGTACTCGACAACATTATTGGTGGTGCTACCCAGGAAGATTCCCTCGGAACCAAGGAGGTCTGACTCAGGAGTATAGAGAACCCAAGCAGCTGAAGCAATACGTCTAGTGTGATGACTAGCACCGTCTGCATATCCGATGTATGATAAAGAGGGTGACGACATCTATGTGAAAGAAAAATATTACATGAGAAAAAACACCGCGAAAACCAAAAACATCCAGAGACATCAAAACAATAAGAAAAACTTATATACATAAAATTACAAAGCATATGCCTAGCATGAAACTAGGCAAAATACTTCTTTAATTAGAGCCCGTTGCGGGGCTCTGTGAGTGGAATTCCATTACAGTCCTGAAGTTCATATGCTCCTTTTGAGAGGAATTTAGTGACGATGTAAGGACCGAGCCATAATGGTTGGAGTGTTCCTGCCCCCAAGAGGTCGTGTTTCTGATCATAAAGTAGAACAAGGTCGCCCTCTTGGAAAGAACGGGGCTTGACAGATTTTTCGTATTGAGCCTTGACTCGGCACTAGTGAGCTTCGAGTGCTAGTGTAGCATCTCGACGAGTTTTGTCCAAATGATCGAGTGAGAGCAAGCGCTCTTCTGTGGCGGTGGTGCCAGGTAGGAGTTCAACGGCAAGTTTGAGTGATGGAATTTCACACTCGATTGGAAGTACTGCCTCTAGGCTGAAAGCAAGCTGGAATGGCGTGAAACATGTGGTAGTTTTGACTGACGTTCGGTATGCCCATAACGTGAAATACAACTTCCGATGCCATGTGGTTTTATGGTTTCCGACCAATCGACGAAGCATGGTTTTGAGGACGCCATTTACGGCTTTGACTTGACCATTAGCTTGAGGATAATAAGATAAAGAATGATCTTGATGGAAACCTAGCATGGATGTTAATTCAGTCATCATGTGATTCTGGAAGTGGGATCCATGATTTGTGACAATAGATAGGGGTACGCCGAACCGACAGATTACCTGATTGAACAGGAAGAGAGCGGTAGTTTCGCCATCGGCCTTGAAAGTGGGAAGGGCTTCTACCCATTTCGTAAAATAGTCGACCGTAACCATGATGTAGTTGTGTCCATTTTCCGAAGTGGGATTGCAGGTGACGAAGTCAATTCCCCATTTAGCAAAAGGAGCAATGGAGATAACCGGGTGAAGGGGCGCAGGATGAGCGCGCATTGTCTTTGTGAAAATTTTATAGGGATGGCAGTTCTGGACCGCTACAATACAGTCTTTAAACAAAGTGGGCCAATAGTAACTTGCGTGCAAGATTTTTTGGGTAGTAGCTATGCCTGAAAGATGACCACTGCATGCCCCTACATGGAAATCATTCAAAACGAATTCTGCCTCATCGAAAGTGAGACAATGTCGAAGAATAGTATCAACACCACGACGATATAGGGTATCGTTTAGCATGAGGTAGTGCTTTGCTTGGTGGCGGATATGACGACGGTCATCCGACATGAGAGTTGGGCGAAATCATTGGGTTTGTAGGTAGACCAAAATGTCTCCATACCATGGGTCCGAATAATCGACCAAGTATACAGATTCATCAGAAAATGGATCATGAGCTACTTTGCTGGGTCGATTCGGGGAAGATCCGATAATAATTCAGCGAAGGCGAGGGATTTCTTTTCTTTGGCAGCCGTGAAGACCAAATCAAATTGCTGGAGGATTACGATCCATTTGGAATATTTTCCTCCAATGATTTGTCTAGACAAGATATGTTGCATGGGGTTCTCCAAAGCAATAACCGTAGTCTGTCGCAGCAATATATAATGTCGGAGTTGGGTGACGGCAAAAACTACCGCCAGAGAAAGTTTCTCCACATATGAATAACGTAATTTAGGTCCGATTAGACCTTTGGACAAATAGTATATCACATGTTCACTGTCGTCATTGTGTACTTGAACCAAAACCATTCCAAGTGAGGACGATGAGGCTGCCAGGTAGAGAAGAAAGTTGCGTTAGTAATCAGGGGCACTAAGGAGTGGGATTGAAACAAGTGCATGTTTTAAAGCATCGAATGACCATTGATCTTGGTCATCCCACAAATATAGTGTTCCTTTCTTCAATAAATGCATAAATCCTTTCGTCATCTTAGCATAGTTAACGATGAAATGACGCAAAAATTTTGCCTTCCCTTGCAAACGTTGGAGTTGAAGGATGGATTGTGGTGCCGGCAATTCAACAATTTCTTTAACCTTATTGAGATCAACCCTAATCCTGTGCTTGGAGACAATTAAACCTAACAGACGTCTAGACTCGACCATAAATACGCATTTATGAGGATTCAAACGTATATTGTAGAATCTGCACCTAGCAAAAATTTCTTTTAGATGAGCCAGGTGATCATGTCGTTTCTTGGAATGGGCCAGAAGGTCATCCAAGTAAGCCTGTACAATATGTCGAATGTCGTGAAAAGCGTATTCCATAGCCCGTTGAAAGGTTGCTCCAGCATTCTTTAGACCGAATGGGAGTTTTCGATACGCAGATGTGCCCCAAGGACAGATGAAGGCAGTTTTATGCTGGTCGTCTTTTTTTATTGCAATCTGGTTATAGCCCGAGAATCCATCCATGAAGGAAAAATATTCGCATCTGGCACAATTGTCGAGAATTTGATCAATGAACGGTGTAGGATAATTGTCTTTGGGACAAGCGGCATTCAGATCGTGATAATCAACGCAAACTCGAATGGTGCCTTGTTTTTTATCAACGGGAACCGGATTGGAAACCCATTCTGTTAAAGGAACGAGATAGATGAAACCAGCATTTAAAAGTTTTTCTACCTCAATCTTAATGGTGGCTGCTTTGCGCGGGTGGACAGGTCTGAGTCGTTGCCGAACTGGTTTAGCATTGTCATAAATCTTGATTTCGTGCTCGACGATAGAAGGGTCTATGCCGGGAATTTTGTCATAAGACCAAGCAAACACATCACGGAATTCCTTGAAAAGGGATGTGAAGAACGCAATTTCCTCAAGATTGCAGTCGGCTCCAATCTGAATATTTTCCACGATACCCATTTTGACCGAGATATCAATGAGCATTTTCTTAGAAAGATTACCCATGTTCCCTTCTGAATCGATAGTTTGAACAGTCGTATAAGTAGAGGGAACTATCTTAGGTTGGTCAAAGGGTGGGATTTCAGTTTTTATCGCCTCTGAGTCAATCATCGAAGTGCAATGGTGAAACTCTCCCCAAGGTCGTTCTTCTACAGACATGATCTCTCAAATAGCTTCGTTTGTAGGCAAGACTTCATTGAGGAGATCCTTAGAGAGAGTTGTTATGGGTGGGAGGTTTGTACCGTCGGTCGAAACCATAACAGTGGAGGGTTCAGATACGGTTTGGATGGATTGGTAAGCCAACTCGGCCGTTGAGAGCGGCATCTAATCTCCATAGGAATCAATGTCTAAAGGTGCCAGAATGATCCATGGATCGATAGAGCCATCCAAAGTGGTGGATATCATTGCAACCGTGTTTGGGATCAGTGGCGGTGGGAGAGGAAATCAACCCAGTAGGGAATATGCCTTCAGAAGACCAGTACCGATACTGACGTAAGAGTCAGGAAAGCCTCCTATTAGGGGTACAGTGCTACTTGGTAACGTGGCATAATCAGGGGTGCAGAAGGATAACTGATCCACTGTGACTATTTTCCCATCCAATGGAAATAGGATGAGTCAGAAGACTGAAGACACAATGGCAGTCATGGCATAAGACCAACTGTGACCAAGCAATAGATTATAGTCTATATGGCGCTCTATGACTTCAACGTCCAAGTTTACCATTTTCCCACTCAGAGTGATGGGAAAGCTAGCAAGGTATCCTTTTGGGAGGAACGTGTGGCCATCGAAAGCTTTGAGGGAATTTGATGGCGGGGTGAGGGTAGGAGAACCTAAATTGAGCCAGCAAGCTTGTGACATAACGTAGGTCGAAGCACCTTCGTCTATGACAATGCGATGGATTGGTATCCCTTTCGACACAACCTGCACTTGGAATGCGAGTTGGTGTGAGAGGCGAGGTTTATCCTTTTCCATATCAAAGATAGCTAGCATGGAATCCTAGGGGTCTATTCCACCAATGGCCGAAAGCAAGGCTTTCCTTTGTGCTGGACAGGTTTGTAATACTTCGAGAGGAGACATGGTTGACGGTGCCTGCGCCAAATATTCTACAATGTTGTAGTTTTGGGTTGCACGTGCAGAGGTGTTATGAGTCGTGCATCGAAGTGTCCCTTTGGGGGGATGATTCACAAGTTCAGCAGTAGGTCGTTCGATAAACAAATCGTTGGGCGGCGGTGGATTTGAACTAGTTCCAAGTTCTTGAGCATCTATGGTAGAATTTCCATAAAGCTTGGCTTGAGTTTGAAGTTCAACACTCTCAATGCCATAAATGGCAGATGGTCCTTCGCCGGAAGGATGCGAACCACCATTGCCCCATTGATGGGGTTGTGGCGGATTTTCAACCATGTGTTGATGTTGCTGCTGCTGATTAGGGAAAGGATTATGAAGAACAGCAAGTGTTCGCCCAGAATCCTTGTTGGCAATAAAATCGGTGCATTCTTGCAGCCGAGGACATTTGCATGTCAAGTGGTCCTCCGCACAGATCTTGCAAGGAAATTTCATGGGTTTATCCTTACCTTTGTCATTTTTGGCAGCGTTTTTCTGATTATGGTTATTCTGATTATCTGACTGCTCTTCCGAAGAAGACGTATTTTTCTTGTTCTTCTTATTTTTCCCGCTAGGTTTTTGTGAGGTTTGCACAGAATTCACCTCAATGGTAGGAAGAGTATTCGTTTGGTGAGGGGTGGTGGCAGCTGAATATGGTTGGGAGGTTTTCCCCCGAGACTGCTTTGTGGCCACACCGGAGATTGTGCCCACGAGACCGTCGGCATGTGCTCTGATTTTCTGAGTGGCCGAAGGATTTGGGTTACCAGGGGCATGGGGGAGAAGAACGTATAGTGTGCCGGGTTGTGAATAGATTAAATCCAAATGCTGGGCACGACGAATAGATTTATCTTCTGTAACCGCACCAGAAATGCCAATGTCCTTGGAGATGTGGGGTAAAAGAGACTTGCAAAACCAATTGGCTAAGAGATGATCCGGGATTGGCGCTTTGAATAGCCTCCTCCTACGTCTCCATTCATGAATATGATCGGAGATGTGGGTGGCGGTGTCTTGGCGCAGCGAGGTTAACAATTCTGTTCCGGTTTCAAATCTAATTGGTAATTGGAAGTTCTTTAGGAACTCCATCGCTAAAGTGCCAAAAGTATTGATGGCAGCGCGTGGAAATTCAATGTACCACTTGGTGGCATTGCCTGTAAGGGTGCGGGGAAACAGTCAAAGCCAGACACTATCATCCACCATGGAATTAGATATAGACCATAGATGAAAGGTAGTGATGTGTGCGGCTGGGTCGTCCCCTTGTTTCCCGTCGAACTTCAGGATGTCCGAAGGAATCTTATGCGGTACTAGAGGCCAAAGCGGGTTGTGATTGATGGGGTCATTAGTTAGTTTATGGATATCGGGAATGTCCAAAGATGCCAAAAATGGCAATTGTGGATTTTCCCTCGAATCTAACCAAGGCAGTATGGGCTGACTACTTATACCATAGGGTCCACCCATCAACGTGTTACCAGGAAGATAAGTGGGACTTTGATAAAAAATTCCTATAGGTGTAGGAGTAGGGACATACTATTGCTGTCCATAGGGCATATTGTATTGCGGGGCAACCAGTTGGCTGCCCCTAGTATAAAAGTGCCCTCCCATTCCAGATGGAGGTTGGGGTTGGTTAGTCCAAATGGATGCAATAGAGTTACCTGGAGGCATGCTACTACTTGCATAGTTTGGCAATGACATAGGCCCTAGACCTATATTTGCACCACTTAAGGGAAAAGTATTGACAATAGGTTGTCCCATTTTTCCTAAGGATTGCAGGGGAAGCGAAATGTTCCCTGCTACCTGCGTGCTGGTAACACTGCCCCTTGGTATAGTGGCCAAGGGGTTTGAACTCAGCAAAGGGTTCCAACTAAAAGGGTTGCTAAAAGGCACCAAAGTAGTCATACTCGTGGGAGGAGCTACCGTGGGTCCCAACGTGGTCACGGTAGAAGTAGATGTCGAAGGATTCGGTAAGCTACTGATAGTTGTGATGACCGTAGGGTTGGGAGTAGGTATATGTTGACTACTGGGGTTACCTAGTGATGGCATAGAACTGACCACCGGCGGGGAGGATGGTGGCAAGCCTGGGATGGTTGCCATTGGCATCGACCCAGTAGATGTTGGTGGTGAAATGGATGTTTGTGCAGCTGAAGACATATCTTGGCGTGGTGGAATCTGAATTATCACAGGCCCCGACAGATCAGTGAGCGGAGGATTGTAATGAGGTACAACCCCTTTCGTGAAAGGGTCCTCCGAAAATTTCGGATGATATGAGGCTATGTGAAAATCAAGATTAGTCAGAGGAGACTACTCTTCTGTAGAAGGCACGGGTTCACCAAGGTTCAATTCTTCCTCAATAGTTAGAGGAGGTAGACCTTGCTGTCGTCGAGACAGACGGTGTGGATCGGAGGACGCCATGGTGACCTATTTAATTTTAACCAATTTTAATAAATTGTGATGTATTATAAAGTCTCAATGACAGTAACCACACACCTAAAAAGAAAAAAGGACTCTCTAAAATCAATCAGCAAGCATCCAGAAAAGGGTGCCCTGTCTAAGTACCACCATTTTTTGGTGATGAAATCCAGTATCACAATAGTATATAGAGAGGGTTGGTCGAAAGTACAGTTACGGTCACTCTAGAGCTTCGCTCGAACCTTAGACAATAGGTGTAAGCACTCTCATGAAGACGAGTACCCTCCTAAAGACTGAAGACAAAGTGGGTCCATCTGTTTCAGGTACCAGGACAGCCTGTCCCAGTCACCTTGTGTAAGTCCCTAAAAAGTATGGCCACTAAAGATACCTCAAATCACAGACATCATCAGGGGGGTCCAAGGTCAAGGACAATGTGCTATATGGGCAGAATACCTAGATCCCCGATCTAGTTTCGACATCCCCGAAGGGAACCCAATATATAACACATCCACCGGATGCATTCGAAGGCGGGCTACCTTCTTGTGCACCCAAGTGTTGTCTCACGCTGAGATCCGGTAAAGGAACAGTCCCGATAATATGAGTGCAATAGGATTTCACTCATTAATGACTCTAGTTTCAAGTTTTGAGATCTTGGGTGATTTTCTCACTGTTCCTAACCCAAGATCCTAGCCTGAACTACTGTTTGTGTGAGCTCAAAAAAGAGTAATGTGATTGATTTTATTATCGCTTGATTCTTAGTGTACTTGATTATTAGTCTTGCGGAGGGGGAGTGGACGTATGAAATGTAATGAGACTCTGACTCAAGAAACCTGCAAAACATGCTCTACATATTTAATTCGATGAAGATTATTTCTACAAGGAGAGGTTTTTGTTCAACATCCATGCACTAACATTCAAATAACACAGTTCAGCTTTAAAGATTCAAACTTCTATCTACCTCATCTTAACAGTCTATGAACCGGAAATTTCAGAATTAACTAAGCTAGATGCAGAAAAAACTAAAAAAAAAAAAATTCTTCTCTAAAAAGTAAATGCTTTTGACACTAACTTTAGAAACAAGAGCAAACAAACAGAAATGTCAGCTTAGTAAACAAGCATAGGGATATAGTCAAGGAGATATACTGATGGCCAAAAATTTTTGCAGCTAAAACACAATCACAGCAGTAAACAAGAAGTTTTGGCTGAGTAATGCACTGTCTCTGAGTAAAGACAACGTTAATCCAGAGACTAACGCACTGTATTTAAGCAGATTCAGCGTTATAACGCACTGGAGAACCTACAACGATAGCGTTAGCCAGGGAAAAATTCTTCAGATGGTCAAACAGAAACAGGATTGAACTCTGCGAGCTTTTGAAATGTCTACTGGGCATAAGTATTGGTTGGAAGGATTTGTGAACAGAGGAGAGAATAAAGGAGGAAAGAAATAGTCTGGAAACTATGGGGAAAACTCCCCAGCGGAGTCGCCAATTCTGCTATAGGGTAAAATGCTTGGGTTGCTGGTTATCGTATATCCCTCTCAGGGCTTTTTGGTGCCCGAGGCAGACAGTAAGATTAGCTGTACAATTCACAAAGATGGCATATACATGTTCATATTAACATAAAACAACTTGACGGAATGCGATAGGAAATTACCTCTTTGACGATCTCGGAGTCCCTTGGAGAGCACTAGGCAGCGAAGCAAGAGTCCTTCTTCACCGGCTCCAAATCTTAGTCCTGCAATCAATCAAAGCACTCGTGTAATTTCTAACACAACATATATCCTATCAATTAAGCTAATATATAATGAACATCTAAATTATACCCATCTGAGCCACTCATGTCATGCTATGTAAATATTCAAATACAGTTCTATTTATTTTGAAAGAAGGAGGATTACAACCATCGGTTGTACCAAGCTCTTCTCAGCCTTCCAATCTCTCTATCTCTTAAGTAGTGAAGTCTTAGTCAACAAGCTCTCTAGGAACCTCTTTGACTCTTAGCCTTCACACTATAACACTATCCTCTACTTCACAAGTATTCAAAAAATTAGCAATCCTTCGACCTTCAACTAAGAGCCTTCAGCTCCTTTTTATAGGAGAGGGAGAAAGCCATTGTTTCCTTTCTCTTTCCACTAGTTTGGAATAGAAAAAACTAAGATGTTTCTTTAATCTATATGCTTTTGCCTCCTTGGGAGTTCAGTCTTTTATGGCAGTGACCAATAATGAATTGGTACTTTGCAGTTTCCTTTGTGAACTGACTCTCTTGTGAGGGAAAGCCAAAGATTCAAATCATTCTCCGTGTGTTTTTCCCATTTCAAACTCAAAACATGGGTAACGTTGCCCTCTAGTGTAAACAGAGCGTTGCCCTAGCCACTAACACGACACATTTACTGGTCTCATGCGTTATAACGCTCCTGCTTTGTTATAGAAAGACGTTAACTTGGAAGAAATAGGTTTAATTTAGGTCTTTGTATTCCTTCCATATTTGTCTTCTCCTCTGAGCTGATGAGGAGGTATTTTGACTTGTAACATGGATTCTAGGAAGAAATAAGGGTAGCATTAGATAGTTTTATCTTTCTATTTTCAAAAATAATATGTAAAAGAGATGCCAGTCCAAGTGCACTCAAGAGAAGAAAAAATGCTAGGCCAAGTAGTTTTGGGTAGGTAGAGGTGCTTTCTTAAAGAGTTTTCATGCTGCAGGTCATTGAAGAATTGTCAAAATGCAAAGAAAAGCAGCAAGAAAACAAAGAAATTTTTCCCAATGGATGAGGCACTGGTCTGCTAAAATCCAGAGATTGATAAACTGAGGTTCTAAAAACCTAAAAGGATAGTTGTCCTCCCCACATTAGGGGAATTTTGAGGTCTAAAATGGGCCTCATAAGAAAAATGTAAAACAAAAATAAAATTTATAACAACCAATAGGATTCAAGATGATGATGTCATCCATAATGGATGATTCACCATTTTTGGAGTAAAAAAGTAAAAATATTAAAAAATAATAAAATAATAAAACTACTTTTTCAACTCGTATTTTAAACTTATCTCCAAAAATTTTTACTCAAATTTCGAGCGGGAGTACTCATTGGATGCAGAATTTAATTCCTCATCCAAGGAGTACCCATGTTGCATACTTTCGATGAACTCTTCTACACGAAAAATGAGAAATACATAAAAAACGTGATTGTAATCACGTTTTTTTTATGTATTTCTCATTTTTCGTGTAGTAGGACCCATCTAAAGTATGAAACATGGGTACTCCTTGGATAGGGAATTAAATTCCGCATCCAACGAGTACTCCCGCTCGAAATTTGAGTAAAAACTGTGGGAGATAAGTTGAAAATATGAATTGAAAAAGTAGTTTTTTCATTTTTCCCTCTGAAATTTGATGATGTCATCAAATCTTATTAGATTTTTTCCACTATTATTTTATAATTTCTTTAGGATGCCCATTTTAGAACTCAAAATTCCCCTAATGAGTGGAGCCACTGTTAGCCATCCATAATTTTGACATATTTAAAGATGGCTCAAATAGATCCTTTTAGCCTTCAAGAAAATTTGTTTAGCAAATATGTGAGTTCTTGAAGTCTTGCCATGCCCCTTATCCTTCAAAGAATCCATTCCACTGATATCTTCATTTAGAATTCCACTAAGAAAGCCATCTTGTTATAAAAGTGACTGTTTTCAGACCCATCTTTCCATCATTTTTCCTTTGAAAAATCCCTCGAAAAAACCCCTTCATTTCATCCATTTTCCCATTATTTACCCCTTCTTTTCCTCAAAATTTCCCCTTTAAACCTTATAAAATCTCTTTATTAAGGTTTGAATCCCTTTTTTTCCCTTATCGAAACCCTCAACTTCCTTCAAAAAGCTCCATTTTTCAACCTAAAACTTTCATTTTACATATAAGGCCTTAAGCACTTTTTGGCTTAAGCCCTAACCCCTTTTCCTCCATATGACCTGCTCCACGACCGAGCGCTAAGCTCATCGGCTAGCGGTGCATCACAATTTCTAAATTCCACTTCCCTTTTCCCTTTTGCTCCCGATGGCCGATCCGCAATGAAATCTGGACCATCGATCTTCCTCAGATCCGACGGCTATCGCTCCATCGCATCGGCGCATTCCCCTTTTCCCTTACGCATTTGGTTTCCCACCGATGAAACTTGGACCGTCGATATTAATCTTGATCGGATGGTCCGCGCTCATCGGCACATCGCAAATCTAAAAATCCGCCTACCTAGACCGCCGATATGCGATGCTCCAATCACATCTCCACCATCGATCTCAATCTTGATCGGACGGCCCTCCATCAATCGCACTTCATCGCATCGGCGCTTCCCATCTCAATTTCCCCTCTTATCAGCCATCAGCCATCGTACCTCGCAAATTCCCATTTCCTGATTATCAAGACCTTTTTCTTCGCCGATGTCCATCCTCCGCCGACGAAATCTTCACCGTCGATCTCTCCCAGATCTGACGACACAGGATCACTGCGGGGGTACCCATCCAAGGTAGCCTGTACTAACCAGTTCCCCTGCAATTAAATCTCCATTGTTGATCATTTCCTGATCCAATGGCTAGCATTCTCCCATCCACTACAGAGGCACCCACCAACGAGATCCTTCTGTACCCTTAGTCCCCCCCGCAGTTAATCGCAACCGTTGATCTGAACCCCCAGATCCAATAGCCTAGAACTCATCACGCCCTGGCCCCACTCCATCCTCTCCCTATGCCCCAATGTTGTGCCGCGTGATGTGCTGACCATCGATCTGCATGTCTCCTCACAGATCAGATGGTCAAGATTGTGTCACGCACAAACTTGTCCCCTCCCCCTTCCATGCATTTTTAAACGCGAAATATGTGGTTTTTCTGAGTTTACATGTCGTCCTCCAACCCGTATCGCTTTCCCTTCTGTCAATACCACTTACCACTTTCTGGCCACACGAAAACCACTAGTTTTCCCCCAAAAAACCACCTTCACTGTTCCGTGCCCAAAATCGTAGTTCAAGCCCTGGTTCTCAGTTTTCCTCTATGGAACCCTCCCTCCTCTACATATATTCCTCCTCCGCATCACTCTATAACCCCTCCACGAGCCTCTGTTAGTAGTCAAATCCGCAAACGCAGTTTTTCATAACGGTTTAATGTTTATTTGCAGGTTTTAATGGCGGGTTAATGTGTAGGTTCTCCCATAGTCGAGAAAAGTGACAAAGAGCCGAGGATGACAATCCTCGAAGGCTCAAAACAATGCGAAAAGGGATAAAAAAGGGTTTATTCCATGTTTAAGGTGATGTATCATGAGCATCAACCATTCATTCAAAACCCTCCAGTGCCAAAACCACCTGCACACCAGCAAAACAGAAGAAACTGTGAAGATTAGTGAAGAGTATCAGAGATTTAAAGATAAAGGATTAAAAGTCAAAACCTGAAGATCAAAGGACTTAATCCTACAGATTAATGGTTAAAACGCAGTGAATAAAGACACCATAAAGCATCATCAGGACTAAAACACAGTTATTGATAAGATCAAGGAAAAATTAGGCTAAAGAAGCCTCGGGTACATCAAACAAAGGCAGTTATTTCTCCAAAAAGATTTAGTTGCCACCTATAGCCTACCTTCTGCCTCAAAGGGAAAAATGGAAGTTATTACACAGACAGAAGATATTTTAAGTTGTTAGGAAGTTACTGTGAAAGACAGAGATAGGCTGCAAAGTCAAACTTTTTACCTACCTTTCCTTAGAATTTAAGACAGAGTTATTAAAGAAGAGGAGTAGTTGAAAATATTCCTACCTTATGCCTTGCATGGTTTGCAAGGCTAGGAATGCATTTATTCTGTAATTAATAACATTTTTAACCCTAAAAAGAGTTCCACCTCTTCATTCTTCTATAAATACTCTATGAGGAGCTCTTTGTTAGGGGTTGGTTGCTGGCATTCGAACTCTTTGAAGTTGTACATAGTCTGGCTGAAGCTTAAGAATAAATTGAAGTTTTGGAAGATTGATGATGTTTTGACATGTTTTGTTAATGAGAAGGCTCTATCATTGGATCCCTGAGCATGGTTTTTGGTGATGTATTCTAATCTGTTAATTGTTATTTCCTATTTTCCATATTGTTCCATCATTCTATACTTAGAGTAGAGTAAAAACTTTAGGCTAAGAAATGTCTCCTAGAAGCACCTTAGACCTGTTTACTCTTCACTGCCTTTATGTTTTCATATGATGAAGGTTTTATTGAGTAGTTTCAATGCTTTTAAACCCTTAAGCTTATTTGTTTTAGAAGTAGTTCAAACAGTAGGTCTCAAAAATGATTTATGGTTTTCCCTGCTTACTTGCTGCCACTTGAAAACTGTTTCTGAAGTCTCCCTTTAAAGTACCATTGTTCACAGTCTACCAAAGAGGTATGTTTTGATCATACCCTTTGTTCTTGCTGAGATAATTTTTTTGAAGGTATTTATAATTGTTATCTGAGATGTTTAGGCATTCCCTCTTCAATGATACAGTTATTTGTGAATCTTTTATGTTTTCTAAATTCCTTGAAGTTGAAATCTTTGGATGAAATAGAACGTTCCTCAACTCCTAGATTTTACTTGAATAGTTTGTCTTGAAATTCATATTTGTTGAAGTGTGGTTTGTAGAATTTATGGTTAGCCCTGTCTATCAAATGCCTCTTCATGTTCAGATAATATTTTAAGTCCCTTTGTTGAGGAGTACATATAATTAAGGATTCTTAATTGCCCTTAGTTCTACTTCTCCTTCTAAATCCTTAATGTCCATTTCATTTTATCCACCAAATCCAAGATCCATTGGCCAAGTTAGATTTTCCCTTTGATATCCCATATCCATTGATTGAGCTTGTTATAACTTCTTCTTAACTGCATTGCCCAAATGGCTTTGATATTTCCCATTTCTATCTATGTTTCCTAGATCATTCATGTCCAACCAACCAAACCCAAACAAACAAACTTGTACTTAATAACTAGCCTAAAATCAACCCTTAAAAGCAAACAAGACATATCTTTGCAAACAATTAAGAGATCCCTCTCTGAGACTAGGAGGGCTAGATCCTAGAGCTCTAAAGCTTGGTCTGCATGTTGCCTTGTCATTTGGTTTTCCAATCGGCCAAATCACAGGACTCCAACAGAAAGAACAGAACCGTATAGGAAATGGGTAGAACAATGTTGAAGGAATCAAAATTGGATGAAAAATTCTGGGTTCAAGCAATTGATACGACAATCTTCATTATCAACTGAAGTCTTCTAAGAAATAATTGCAACGAGACCCCATATGAATTATGGAAAGGAAACCAGCTAATGTAAAATATTTCAAAATCTTCAGAAGAAAATGTTATATCAAAAGAGAAGATCAAAATTTGGGTAAGTTTGAATCAAGTGTTGATGAAGGTATCTTTGTTGGTTACTCACGCAAAAGAAAGTCCTATAAATGTTATAATCTAAGATGAAAACAAATAGTGGAGAGCATAAATGTTACATTTGACAAATATGGTGTTCTAATGAATAATGATGAGGGTCTAGAATCTTTGAAACTTGAGATAGAGGTTGAAAAAGACACAGATAAAATTCTAGAACAAGAAGCAACTATCAACCAGGAAGAAGTAAATAATGATCATCAAGATATACCAGAACAACAACAAGAAGCTCCTCCAAAGCTAACAAAATAATGGTTTCACAAGAACCATCCATTAAATCAAATCATTGGTGACATAAATGAAGGTTGACAGCTTTGTTCGTCACAACAAGCTCACATTTCTTTTCTAGCAACCTTTGAACCTAGTTTTTTTAGGAAGCCATCCAGAATGAACATTGGGTAGCAGCTATGAATGAATAATTGGATCAAATCGAGAAGAATAACGTCGGGGAATTAGTTCCACAACCAAAAGATAAAAATGTCATTGGGACTAAATGGGTGTTCAGGAACAAATTGAATGAAGACGAATAGGTTCCCAGAAACAAATCAACATTGGTTTGCAAAGGCTATGCACAAGTGGAAGGAATTGATTTCGACTAAACATTTGCACCAGTTGCTAGAACGGAAGCCATCCAAATGTTTCTCACCTATGCATGTTCAAGAGAAATCAAAGTCTACCAAATGGATGTTAAGTCAGCATTTCTGAATGGAGAATTAGAAGAAGAAGTTTACATCGAACAACCT
Source organism: Pinus albicaulis (assembly GCA_034641835.2). Lineage (NCBI taxonomy): Eukaryota > Viridiplantae > Streptophyta > Pinopsida > Pinales > Pinaceae > Pinus > Pinus albicaulis. The sequence continues at coordinate 718,399,420 of CM076571.1, read as the reverse complement.
AAAGGTTTTCTACTATCAGAAAAAGAAGACTATATTTGCGGGTTAAAGAAGGCTCTATATGGTCTCAAGCAGGCTCCTAGAGCATGGTTTTCTCGTCTTGATGGATATCTACGTCAACAAGGATTCAAGAAAGGTATTGTTGATAGAAATCTTTATGTACAAATAGATAAATATAATTTAACAATCGTTGACATGTAAATATTCATTTCTCTTGATGAGATATTTGAAGCCCTAAGAAGTATGTTAGCTCACCAAGTACATCAAGGAAATGCTGAAGAAATTCAAAATGGAAGATTGCAAACCCGTCCTTTATTTGATGGTAACAGGTTGGAAATTAAGCATAGGCGACTCATATAAGGATGTGGATCAGAGGTTACAGATCTATGATTGGTAGTCTTCTATATGTAGCAACTTCCCGACCAGATGTTATGCAAGCAGTTGGACAAGTAGCAAGATTCCAAGCAGCACTTGTTAGTGTCCTGTGATTTGGAAAATTGGTAAACCAAATGACAGGGTAACATCAGACCAACCATTGGAGTCCTAGGACCTAGTCTTCCTGGACTCGGAGAGGGCTCTCTCAATTCTGCATGAAGGATGTGAACTTGTTCGCTTTAGATAGTTGATTTTAGGCTAGTTGTTAAGTGTAGGTTTGTTGTTTGTTTTGGTTGGGGTAAGATGATCAAATAGGATAGGTGGAGTGAGAGGTTATAAAATCAATTGGAAAATGGATTTTATGAAGTCATTGATATCTCGATAACGAATCGGAGTACATCACAGGGAAAATCTAGTGTAGTTAATGAATCTTTAAAGTTTATGTATGAGGTGAAATGGACAGTAAGTTTCGGAACCAAGGTAGGGAAAAGGGCAGTTAAGAATCCTTTGTCAAATACCTATGAACATAGAGACCTTAAATACTGATAAGAAAAAGATACTAGTTATGAGATAGGGTGCACCATTTACTCAATAATAATACTTTAAAAAAAATACACATTCAAGACATACAATCCAGTGGAGCAAATGATGTAAGACAACTTATATAACTTCAATGATTCTACTTTCAAGATTTGAAAACATATAAGAGAAAAATAGCATTAATAAATGAAGAGGGAACGCCTAAACATCATTCATTAAACTATAAAGAACTTTGAGGGAAACTGATAAGCATATACAAAGGGCAAGATCGAAACAAGACCTCTTTGGCTTAACCTAATCAATCAATACATCAAAGAGAGATTTCAAGACAGAGTTTAGATAGCATAAAACAAGTAGGGCTCACCATGAATCATGTTTATAAAATAGTATATTAATCCAATAATGAAATAGACAAGCTTAGGTGGGCCTAAGGAGCAACTAAGAATTTGTTAAACTAACCCAACAGAAGAAAACATGAAGACAATAGCAAACAGGAGGAATGAGGTGTCTCTAACAACATTTCTCATCCTATACTCTTCTGAGCTATTGCAATATAGAAATATGGACATATGACAAACAAGAAAAAACATGAACAAATTAAAGATACTTCACCATTAACTAAACTCAGGAATCCTATAAGCAAGCCTTCATCAACATCAATCAAGGCAAATCATCCACAAGCTCCACAACACTAAATTGTTCTTTAACTTCCAAAAACCATGTATTTCTCTTAAACACATCAAGTCCCAACTACTTAAAATGAATCCTCATGCCTTATATAACAATCAAGGAAGATTAAAGCCTACTAGAGCATCTAGAAGCCTATTGGCCAACAAGAAATATCCTAACTTGTCCTTGAGGCCTTGCAAGGTCCAACGCAGAAAAATATCTAACAAACATATTTTCTGACCATATATAGCAATTAAATTGAATTTTAGACCCTGAAAAGCATATGAAAACTTGCTAAATGCATATTCTGTCCAGTCACCCACAGGAGCGCAACACACTGTGTCAAAATTGGAAATTAGGCCAGGAGTGCAGCATAGAGACAGGAAAAATATATTTTTGCAACAGTGTTTTGGAGGCCTTCCCGATGTCAAAAAAGGCTCTGTAATGGCTCGTTGGAAAGCCCTTGAAGTCTACTTTCTAGATAAACCTTTATTGCTTCAATATTACCTCTTAAATTTTCCCAAAAAGTGAAAATTATTGGACTTCCAGGAATGCAACACATGCTCAGAAAAGTGGGCAGAATGGTGAAAAAATGAGTGTTTTTGACCCTTTTGGGGGGTCAAAACTACTCTAGTTGAGTTGAAAATTGGTGAGCATGCTCCTCAAATGATGAGGAATCCAAAAATGTAAGCCTTTCTTCTTGAAGATGCCCTGGGAAAAAGTGCAACACTAGGTGTGTTGTGCTCCTAGCCTCAAAATTTTGCAAAAAACAAAAAGTTTTTCAATTTCTCCCAAATTTGGTAGGTATGTGCCTCATGGGTCCTGGGAGACCTGTAGAGAAGCTTGGGCCAAAATATCAAGGCTAGCTTGGTATTTTTCCTTTTTTAGCGCTTGGACCTCATTTTGGGCAATTTTGAGTTTTTTCCTTGCAACCTGGTTTCTTTGTGCATAGTGCTTAGCCATTCTCCTTTGCAAGTCCAAGCTTTTGTTGGCCTTATTTAGCTTGGCTTAAAGGTGTATTATAGCCCTCTCAATCCATGATTCCCTATCGTGCTCAATTTCCATGGCAAGGATTTCAGTGAGGGGAAATTGTTGTGCTTGGGCTGATTCTTCTTCTTTCTTCTTTGCCAATGCTTTCCTAAGACCCATAGTCCTAGGTCTCCTTCTAGTTTGACCCTCCTCATCCTCAATTTCTTCATAGGTGCCCATGAACTCTTCTAGTTTCACCTATGCTCTTTGAGCCTCTTTCCGGTATTTGAGCGCCCTTGTTTCATAGATGGCCTGCTGGCCACTCATTTGTTTATTCTACATCTGCAAGAAGTGAATGACATCCTTAGACCTTTCTAATTCAAATTCAAAATCTTTGATCTGTGCATTCATGTATTGTAGAAGGGAGTTTTCAATTCTTGTCTCATTTTCCTCATCACTGTCTATGTGAATGAGTTCAAACTCTCTTTCCTCCTCATGATTGTCTTCTTCCTCTTTCACTTGTTGTTTACCTTTGTCAATTATTTGAGTTGAGTGGGATGGCATGGCCCCTTTCCCTTTGGAGGTAGCAAACACATGCCTCTCTCCTCTTTGATAGGTAATGGGGAAAGGCGCAACAAGTTTCATTTTGAAACCTTGATCATTAGTGACCTTAGGACTTCTTTTCTCCTCATGGATGATCTCTATGAGTGCATCTTTTTCACCTTGCTCTTGACTGCCCTTTTGATAAGAATTCTCACTATCTCTTATGCCATCATCACTGTCAAGACCCTTAGGACTTTCATCCTCTATTTTTTCAATGCTAGAAGTGTCTTTATCACTGCTTGGTACATCTTCATCTTCATGACTGTCCTCTTTTTCATCTTTTGACCCACTGTGTTCACTGTCAAACTCAGCCTTTGTATCACTATTTACACTCTCTGTGGGGTCACTATCATAGGCAATCTCATTAGTCCCTTTTGTACTTTGATGGTCACTTTCTTCCTCACTAGGTGAGTTTTCTTCACTTATCTACCCATTGTCTTCTCTGTCTTGCCTATGGTCTTCACCTTCAATCTCAACCTCTGTTTCATAACTTGTATCATTTTCATTTTTTCTATGCTCACTATCCTTGTCTTCATAATTTTTCCCTTCACTATCATGTATACTGTCCTCTTGTCTGACTTCTTCTTCACTGTCTGGTTCATTACCCTCATTATTTGGCTCATGATCTTCATTGTTTTACCCACTGAAATCACTTTCAAACTCTGTTTCTTGGCTGATTTTGCCATCTTGGTCACTATATTCTTTGTCTTCTTCACTACTTTCATATGCCTCCTCTCCACTGTCCTTTGTATTTTCAGTGTCATATTCTTCATTTTTTACTTCTTCTCCTTGAGTGTCATTTTTTTTTTGACTGTCATTAGGCTCACTGTTTTGGTCTTTTTCTATCTCATTGTTTTCCTCTTGATAAGCTGCGTCTGTCACTGTATCCTTGGAGTCATCTTCTTCATCATTTGACCCACTGTTTTGGTCTTTTTTCTCATCATTGGGCTCACTAATTTCATCTCTTTTTTCTTCTTCATCAACACTTTCTTCTTTTTCACTACCTTTATCACTTTCTTTTTCCTCTCCTTCACTGCTTTCTTCATTTTCATCTTCCTCCCCTTCACTGCTTTCTTCTTGGTCATCTTCCCCTCCTTCACTACTTTATTCTTGGTCATCTTCCCCTCCTTCACTGCTTTCTCCATTTTCATCTTCCTCTCCTTCACTGCTTTCTTCTTGGTCATCTTCCCCTCCTTCACTGCTTTCTTCTTGGTCATCTTCCCCTCCTTCACTGCTTTCTTCTTGGTCATCTTCCCCTCCTTCACTGCTTTCTTCATTTTCTGATTTTTTAGGACAAGGTGAAAGAGGGAGGTTTATTTGAGGAGATGATTCATGTGAAGAGGATGAACCGAGGTCAGTGGAGGGTGATGGAGGTGTGTGAGGAGGAATTTGAGATGATGATGGCAGACTTTGCAGAGGGATAGGCTGTGGAGTTGTGAAATCATCATGGGCGATGAAAACCTCCCATGGGATGCTGTTGTGAAACCAGCTCCAAAAATAGAAGAAAAGAGATATCAACGCCTTAGAAATAAGCCAATTCAAGGGGGCAACCTCCAATACATTAAATTAGTGAACAATTCTTGAATGATAAAAATGACCAAAACCTTCTTCTATATATAGGAGTCCATGGGGCCACAATATAATCCTAGTGGGGCCACAATGTAATCCTAGCCGACCTAGCAATAATAATGTAAGGGAAAAATAATAAAAATATGGGGGTTACAAGGGTACAACCATAACAGTAAGTGGGGCTACACTAAAATAATAAGGGACTACACTATTAATATAGGGACTTAACATGCCCCTCTCCTTCAAACAAGTGTTGTCCTCAACGCTTGATTATTTCTTGATGCTTCTGTATAAAAATATCATCCTCCCATGTGGAATATTCTACAGGAAAGTTCTTCCACTTGCTGAGATACTCTGAAATTGATCGTACTTGTTGAGTTCTTGTCTCTGTGACTTATTCAGAACTTCTTTCAATGTGATGTTGATCTTCCTGTTGTTTCATTAGATTCTGCACCAAAGTTAGGTTATCCTTTGAGAGTTGGAGAACTTGTTGTTGATGCTCGATGTGATTTTCCACTAATTTATCATCCATATTAGCTATTATTTGATCCTTCAAACCATCCAACTTAGCCTCCATTTATGCTTTTAAACCATCTATGTCATGTTCGGTTGCTCTTCGTAAGATCGAAATTTGTTGCACTTGATACCGTAATTTTGATATCTCATAATGCAATTCTTCCTCTGTGTCATAGTATAGCTTTTTGAGGGCTTAATGGGTATGGAATTATTTTTTGGAGGCATTATAGCACCCAATACTGATAAAAATTCTAAAATATGCCCTTGGAATCCCTTCAAACTTCTTTTTCAAACAAATGTTATGCAATTTTAAAAACCAAATATACACCTTTTTCTTTCTTTTGAGAAGCTCGATATTGAAACTGAATTGTATCTATAATTGCGATCCTAAATATCTAAAATTTATCCTTGTAGTATCCCTCTGACACTTCTTTCAAATGCCAGAGGTCTGATCCGATTTGGATTCTTCAAGGAAAAGTTATGTCTAATCTTCCACAATGACCCAATTATGGACTGGTTCAGTAAAGTGAACTTGTATGACTTGCCACGTGTCACTGTTTCCTCCTTTGGCTCTGAAATTGATAGACAAGAAACTAAATTCCATGTAATTGTGACCACTTTTTACATCATTCCAATCCGATGCTCAGAGAGAGAGTTATGAATATTTTCCCATGATAACCTCTTTGATATGAAATTCAGGAGCCTGAAAAAGACCTAATGTCCACAGATCCTATCTCTGAAAATATTGTGAACCAAGCTCTGAAATTTTGCAAAAATGTTCCTTAGGATTTCAGCTTCACTCTATAAAAATTTCAGCTTCTAAAACTTCGTAGAAAAAAATTATAGCACAAATGCCTCGATGACCTGTTTAGGTTAAATTCAAGAGTCTGCAAAAAGCCCTAACTTCCACAAATCATATCTCTGAAAATATTGCGAACCAAGCTATGAAATTTTGTGACGATGTTCCTCAAGATTTAGGCTCCGTACAATAAACATTTTAGCTTCTGAACCTTCATATAAAAAACGATATAGCGAAAATGCAAAAATGACTTGTTTGGAGTAGCGAAAACCCTAGAATCCAAAGCTTTGATACCAAATGTTATGAAACCAGCTCCAAAAATAGAAGAAAAGAGATATCAACACCTTAGAAATAAGCCACTTTGAGGGGGAAAACTCCAATACATTACATTAATGAAAAATTCTTGAATGATACAAATGACCAAAACCTGCTTCTATATATAGGAGTCCATGGGGCCACAATATAATCCTAGTGGGGCCACAATGTAATCCTAGCCGACCTAAAAATAATAATGTAAGGGCACAATAATAACAATATGGGGGTTACAAGGGTACAACCATAACAATAAGGGGGGCTACACTAACATAATAAGGGACTACACTATTAATATAGGGACTTAATAGATGCCTTGTTGTTCTAGTTGGTGTGAGACAATCACTTTGATGAGGGAATGATGAAAAAGGCTTGAAATTTGTTGGGATGGAGGCCTCTTTTGCATGATGGAAGACATTTTCTCAATACTTTTACAAAGGTAGTAGGGCAAATGTAGCAGCTTGGTTTTGGTGAAATGCATGAGGAGTCTTATGTGGTAGGAATAGACTCTGGAGAACCTACCCTCACAGGTGGAGTATTTCATAATGATCTTCATAAGGAGAGCATATCTGTCCAATAAATGAGAAAAGGGGAACATGGTTTTGCAACTAGCTTGAAAACTTGGTTTCAAGAATGGGTGATAGTGGCTTAGGTCCAGATGCATTTTTTTGAACCACCTTTCTCCTATGCAAGGTATTCTAGTGGCCATAGAGATGGCATTGGTGGTCAGCTCAAATTTCACCCCACCCAGGTGTACTTGGTGGTTATGAAGGTTTAAGGAAAAAATCTTGGTCAACTGAGGGTGATTCTAGGTCTTTTGTACTTTTTCACGAAACTCATAACATCCTAATTCTTGAAAACAGGAAACTATAGTAGGAGAGGTCATCAGTTCTTCAGTGTTTATAGTTTCAAACCTATTTGGCTTCCCACCCTTCCTCTGTTGCTCTTTAGGCCTGTGACTTGCCTCATCAGTGTCAATATTGCCTTCCCTAGGCATTTTGTCCCTCATTCCTTCCTTTGAAAACAAACATTGAACTATTTTACCTATAGATAATATGCTGATGGTAGGAAGAAAATCCAAATACCTTCAAATTCCTTCAGCTGAAGAAAAGGCTCATAGGGGCACAGCACGGGCCAGTCGTTCCCTTCTTCATGTAGTGTCAGGAAACTCCTCAACGGATAGGAGCGCAGCACAGGCGCCTATTGAATGCGCTGTTGGGCAGTCCTGAATGTGGTCGGGTCACCTCCTGAACGCTAGTTGTGCATCTTGGGTGGCCCTGAACGTGCTTGGGTCACCCCCTGAACGCTGGTTGTGTGCCTCCTGGGCAGACCTGAATGTGTTTGGGTCACCTACTACACACAGTTGTGTGCCCCTGGGCGGCCCTGAACATGCTATCATGCAGCTTCTAAACGAACTATCGTGCAGCTCCTGAATGAAGTTGGGCAAGTGTTGAACGTGTAGTCAGGTGGCGGATTACCTTCTACACGAAGTTAGCAGGCGCGCAACATACTGCCTCTGCACAACATCGGCAGGCTTTCAGGTGAAGTCTGCATGGTTGGGCATGTAGCACACTGCCTCTGCACGGTTGGGTAGAGGCTGCACATTATATCTTCTACAGGTGTGCAATGCCTCTACACAGGAACGCAGCGCCCTTCGGGGAAATGTATGGGTAGCCTTGCATAGTATTGCAGCACGATTTCTCAGGAGCGCGGCACTCGAAATTTCTGCCCGAAACTCTGTTAGGAATTTTTGAAAAACTTTAAAGCCCTCAAATCTTTTTCAAATAACCAAATGGTGAATGGGAGATGTTTGCTTGGGTTGCCTTTATACTCTTTTGAAAAAATTAAAGATACAAACCCACTTTACTAAGGTTATTTTGAGCCTTTTTCCTTTTGCTAATATTCTCTTTTCCTTTTGCAGGTGGTGTTACAAGGAACAATGTTTTTTGGTCTTCTCATTTCTTTTGGAGTTGGCACTTTTTCAAAAACCCTTGGCAAACTGGTGATTTTGCTTGGTTTTTTCCATTTTAACATATTGAAACTATGTTTCTCTGCTTGACAACTTGATGGATGTTGACCCTTTTTTGAGAGTTATGTGTCCTTCATACTGATATCCTTTTTCATATTTTTTCAGCTTTAGAGGGTTGCTCTCAACGTCCTCTGAAAACCTTTTGTCCCTCTGATGGAGTTTTTTGGCCTTTGTTGTAGTGAAATGATGTTGTCTTAACAAAACTTAGAGATTATTTCCTGACATCATCTTCTAATCTCTGTCTGCAGTCACCAAGGAGGCTTTTCACTCAGGCTTCTTATTTATTTGAATCTTTGATTTGTGCATAGTTGTGCTCCTGTGCCACTGTCTTCAGGATCTTATCCATGGGCTCTTTGATGGGCAGCACTTCACAACAATTTGTCATGAGATCATGATCTTCTTTGTGAACTTAAGCTTGTTGTATCTCTTTATTTGCTATGGATGCCCTTATGAGTTTTAGGCCTCTTAATTTGCATCTGTTCTGCTGATAACTATAATAGAGCATTCTTGTAGAAATACTTTATCACAGGTAGACTGTTCTTTTGTGGGCTCTAATTCTTGATCAAGGAGATACCATTGGAGGTCCTTGATGTTTTTGGACAATTATAAGCTCACCCTTGTTTTTTCTTGACTTTTCCTTTGAATATCTGTAGAAATATTGAATTTAGAACCATGAAAATGCATAACCTAGGAGACCTTATATGAATTATTGGAGTGTCCTTTAAATAGGTCTTTGACTAAAAAGCTTGAATCAGGGTTTGGAGGTGAAGACAGGGTTTTTACACACTTTTATGCATTTCCATCCTAGAAAACTAAAAAAATTTGATTTATCTAAAGGGCTTTAGAAAGGGAGTTTTGAAATCACCACTGCTTGAGGCACTTGGTGAGTAGAGGAGAAATCTTGGGTTACGTGGCGAACCAAGGTGTGGAAATAGAGGGCTTAGGAAAACAGAGAAAGAGTGTTATAGGCAGAGGTGGCAAACATAGTGAGAGTGAGGGACATCATTCCATGATTTGGTCTTAGGGGAGTGATAGGATGGGCATGCCTTGAAAAAGTAGCAGGATAGTGAAAAAATTATCCTAAGGATAATGAAGGCAGTGAGATTTCTAGAACTCACAAGACTTCTATGAATTTTGTTTGTAGAAATCCTGAACAAGTATTTAGTCATCTATACAGGTAGAAATTACTGATGACTAACAGCACCAAAAGAATCACATATTACTATTGTCAAAATAATTCTTCGATATCTAAATGGCACAGAAGAATATGGCTTGTGGTATCCCAAGGGTAACAATCTCATTATTCAAGCCTTTACAGATGCAAATTGGGTAGGATGCGTTGATGATCATAAAAGTACTAATGGAGCAGCATTCTATCTAGGTGGTTGTCTTGTATCATGGTTGAGCAAAAAGCAAACCTAAAACTTTTTATCTACAGCAGAAGAAGAATATATTGCAGCAACAGCATGTTGTACTCAATTCCTTTGGATGAAACAAACTTTGCAAGATCTTCAAGTACAATTCATTGAGCCTATTCCCATATTCTGTGACAACACCAGTGCCATCAGCATCTCCAAGAATCCTATCATGAATTCAAAAAAAAAACACATTCCTATAAAATATCATTTTGTTAGAGAACAAGTCGCTGAAAATAATATCAAACTTGAATATGTTGGTACAAAAGAAAAAATCGTTGATATCTTCACTAAACCTTTACCTCGTGAAGCATTTGAATATCTTTGCCATAAGCTTGGGATTCTGCCAAGTTCTCATTATATTTTCCTTATTCATAATATAAAGGGGGAGTGGAAGTGTGTACAAGTCGGTAGGATGGTTGTGTGTCAGGGGGAGTTACCCTTTGCCATTGATGTCAAAGGGGGAGAGAATGTTGTAGGAAGAGGTTTCATTATCACAGGGGGAGTACTTGTGTTGCCATCAATGCCAAAGGGGGAGATTGTTGATCAGCGGTTGTCATTGATATCAACCCAAGCAGCACTGGGGGCTACCCCAATATTGCATGGTAATTTTGACCTACCAAATTACTATATTATGGGTCAAGAATTATTTTGATGGTTTCCACTTGTTGAGATGTTTCCATTGATATATGACATGCCATGTAATTCTTCACCGTTTGAGAGATATTAATGTTTGAAGTTTGTAACCCCAGTTAGTGGGCTAAAACCCCATGGGGTTGTGGCATGGGTCATTGAAAATTTATAATTAATATTTTTTAAGCTCCTAAAATCCCTCCCATGTTCACTTGTTTAAGCCCCTCTCAACCTAAGCATTTATATAAATTGTGATCCTCATATCCTCCTTATGTAGGGATTTTTCTATCTGAAACAGGTCATTGTGGCATTTTCGCTCTAACGATTTTTCTACGAGGGTTCAGAAGCTGAAACTTTTATGAGAAGAAGCTGAAATCTTGAGGAAGCTCCTGTAAGAATTGTAGACCAAGGTGTGGAAAATTTCTGGAGATATGATCTGTGGAAGTCAGTGTTTTTGCAGGCTCTTGAAATTCATATCAAATAAGTGACCTTGGGAAAATTGTCATAACTATCTCTCTAAGTATCGGACTAGAATTATGTAAAAAGTGGAAGATAGTACATGGACTTTGGTTTTTTCCCTATCAATTTCAGAGCCAAATAAAGAAACAGTGACACGTGGCATGCCATACAAGTTCTCTCTACTGAAACAGTCCATAATTAGGGCATTGTGAGAGATTGGGCATAAATCTCCCTTGAAGAATCCAAATTGGGTCAGACCTATATCATTGGAAAGAAGACTTAGAGGAATACTACAGGACTGAAAATCAGATATTGAGGATCTGAAATAACAGAGATACACCAGATTCAATATCGAGCTCCTAGAAGGCAAGAAAAAGCTAGATCATGTGTTGTCAAGGGTTGCAAAGGACCAGAATTTCTACGGCAGCAAAGAAAAGCAAGGTGCAGCAGAGGGTAGCATGACAAGAGTAGCAACCAAGGTGCATAACAGCAGCAAGAAGTTCATCATATGAAGTCTTCAAGTGGGCAGCACTGCATACAATCATTGTAAAGGTATCATTGTACTAAGTCATTGTAAATACATTATTGTAAAAATTGTACTAGTATCTATCTACCAAGGGTTGAAGAGGCAGTGTTGGGAGGTCTAGGATCATCATTAGGTGGTTGTGTCAAAGTTGGGGTTATGGTCTAGTATATCTTCTTCTTCTACATCATTTTATATCATTGTAAAGTGGACCATTTTCCCTGGTACGAGAGTCCATTCTTCTTTTATTCTTCTATAGGGTGGTAGGGTGGTGCTAGGGTGAGTTGTAGCTCATTGGGTGTTGGGGCATCCATTCAGTTGACTACTGAAGAATATCAGGCATTGGAGCATCCATCCAGTGGGAGCTGGAGAAGAATTATTTTCTAGATTCTAGGAAGTTGGAGCTTTATTTTCAATTGGAGTTGAATATTAAAGAATTATTAGAAAAGCATTAGGTGGTTTTTGTCCCAGAGTGGGTTTCCACCTTGAAAAATATGTGCATTTATGTTCTGTTTGTTTGCTGCTGTCATTGTACAAACACTGATAATAATTGAAGAATAACTAATGCTCTAATTGAAAGGAATATTTACTCACCCCCCCTCACAGTATTTCTAATGCAATGATCCAATACTCTCTTGCCATTGGGATAGAAGCCTTCCCCACTGGAAAGGAGCACTAGAATGGTCTAGATCTGAGTAGATATTGCCTCTAATTGTTGCATCTTTCAAAGGCAACCAAACCCTCAATAGGATCTGCATTGTAGTTGGAAGAAGAAGCTTGGCCTCAAGCCCGATCATGGACTATGCAATACAAACTCTCCCAAGAGCTACTCAATGGGAAGAGGTGGGATTCTCGATTAGGAACACCCAATGCTAAACAACCTTTGCAATCTAGGCTAAATAGCCGAAGAAAGCTTGTATATCTAAACGGACAATACTTCAGAAATATGATATCATTCAACAACCTTTTCATGCTTCCATCCTCTTCCTTTTATAAGTTAAGAACTTACTTATAAGAGCTTGTAAACCCTAAACCACCTTCAATGAAATAGCTTCTTTCACACAAGCCATCTCTATCTAAAATTGCGTTGTGCCTCATTGACGGCCACTCGTCCAAGACAACGCTGTAGATTTGGTCATGGTTGACCCAGTCAAAACATCCAGCCCCTTTTACACCTAAGGGTGCTTGCTAACATAGCCAAGATTTAGCCTTTTTCACATTTGGCATTGATTTATTTGTTGTTTAGGAGTTTTATGATCCTCCTTTACATTTTTATTCATGAAACAGAAAAGTAAAACAAAAGTGAATATTCCCATTAGCTTAGGACTAATTGGGAATATTAAACTCTTGGAGAGTGTGGATACTTGGTGATTTGGAGAAATAAGGCAAAGGAAGAGTAGGAAAGAGAAAGTGGACATCAGTATCAACAACTACAATGGTATTTGATTGCATGTACCAAGTTGCATGTATGTTTTCCTCACTAGTTTTGGCATGCATGGTGTATGCATGTGGATTTTCCTTGCCTTTCCATTTCCTAGATAGCCATGGTGTTGTGAGTTTATTTCCATTAATATTTTTTTTGGTTGGTTCTCATGATTCCTTTAGTTTTAGGTTGATTTATTGGTTCCTGGAAGCCTTGTTTGGACAAATGATCTGGAACCCTGATAGATAAATATGGGTTGAGTTACTAGTCCTAGAAGCCTTGGTTGGAAAAACACTCTAGAAGCTCTATGTGAGTTGAGTTACTAGTCCTGGAAGCCCTAGCTAGGAAAACACGTTGGAAACCCTGTAACAGTTGGGGTTGAGTTACTAGTCCTAGAACCCCTGGTTGGAACAAACACTCTAGAGCCCTAGAACAACTTGGATAGAGACCAATATTTGATGGTTGTTATGTCTGACCGTGAGGTGGATTCATTGGTTGAGGGTTGAGGTTTTTGGCCTCTAGAAGCGCTGGATTGATTTTTATTTATTTATTTAGTGAGATCCCACATTCATGCTTGGAATATGGCATGGGGGTGATTGGCTGAAGTGAGAGTTGGATCACCCAATCTATAGTAGGGTGGAACGTGGAATTCCCATCTCCAGTTTGGTTTTACATTCAGTAATGAAGATATCATTGCTTTGGTATTTGGTATGAAAATGTACTGGTTTATGTATGGATTTTATTTTTGTTGTATCCATTGTATTCTTGTTGTTATTGTGTTGGTTATAAGCATGTATTTGATCAATGATGATGTATGGATCTATCCATATTTTTACCTGTAAATGAATATACAATGTATCTATGGTCAAATAGATTGTATTTCATCTTATGATGTAGGGGAGAAATTCTTCTTAGTGATTCTCATATAAGTTAGATACGCCCATGTGTAAATCTGTTGTTTACACCTGTAGATTCAATGCTTGTGACATGTTTGAAAAAATGTCTGTCATGGCTGGGAGGGATCCAGATGGGTTCTCATTGATGTGATTAATTTTGTATCATTTTTCCAATGTTATTTATCATACCCTAAGTTTTCATGAAGTTCTAGGTAGTGACCTAGGCTCTGGGCCTAAAAAGGTGGCTCAAATCCTGGAGTTGCAGGCATAGAACTAAGTAATTGGGGCCCTGACCATAGGCTTTTTTTGTTGTGCCTGTGGCTATAGCCTCTTGTTCGCTTGCATGAAATGGAATGCCTAAAACTATGGTTCAAAATGGTCAAAAATTCAGTCTAACCCATGGGTAAGAGGACTGAAGGATTGGGATACCACCTGGGGATGTTGTTGATGTTGTGTAAGGTTTGTTTGTCAGGTTTTCATTGGTTCCACTTCTTCAAGGTCATATAGGAGTTTGAATCTCGTATTAGTAGCCTATTGCCACATGTTTACCCTGGGTATATGTGGGAAGAGGGTCTTACCGAGTGGTATCAGAGCCATGTTCAAACCCTTGATTAGATGGGTAGTGCATTGGTCATGTTTTTGTTTATTTCTTATGTGTCTCTAATACTTATGGTGTATGTGCTTGTGCATCCGTGTTGTGTTGGCCATGGTGGCAGTGGTGTTGCCATGGGATTATTGATGGTGTTGTTTTTAACATGCAGTCATGTGTGTATGACTAATTATATGTTGTTCATGTTTGTGTATTGTGCATGCACACTATCTTACATATTGTTACATGTTGTATATACATTGTTTGTGTATGTTAGGTCATATATTGGTAATTCTTGTGTAGTGTCTATGCATGCTTTCTTATTTGATGTTATATGTTGAACATGCACTGATCTGGTCATTCATGCTTGGTTACATGTTACTTATGCTTGTGTATGTTTCGTGCTTGTGATGGTTTTTGGTTAAGCTCCATTGGTATGGTTATGCATCTATGACTAAAATCCAACTAGAATGATGTTTATGTGCTAGATGACATATTGCACATTGTAGGAAGAATTCAAAGATGAATAGAAGAATGGTAGACTACAGAGATTCTCCCTATGATTCATATGAGCAGCATGGTGTTGGACATTCATCTGATTTTGTAGATACAATGAGAATTCTAAAGGAAGAAATAAGGAGTTGTAAGTCAGATAATTGTAGACTTATACAGGCATAGGAAAAGCAAGTAGAGGTTAATGTTGCCATCCTTCAAAGTTTGTCATAGTTGCACCAATAGGGACTACATAGGATCAGCTATGGGTAGGAGGATGGGACCATTGGAGCATATGGAAGTAAGCTTCTCGATGCTCACAAGTAGGATAGGGATGACACAGTTAGAGATGGAAGGTTTTGGGACACTTTGGATAGGAGAAGTGACCAACACATGTATCATTGTAGTTATGGTTCTGAGAGGCATCATGATCATCATAATTATCATCCTTACATGAGGAGTGATAGGGGATATTTTCTGAATGAGTTTAAAAAGGAAAAACCACCTACATTTGATGGAGAGATGAAGAAACCATGGGATACTGAGGCATGGTTGCTTGGCATGAAGAATTTCTTAGATTGCATGATTACTCAAGAAATATGAAAGCTAGGATAGCTGCATTTAGCCTCAAAGGTAAAGAAGAGGTTTGGTGGGAATATGTGAAGAACGTCAGAGACATTTCCGAGGAGGAGTTGACTTGGAATGAGTTAGAGAGGTTATTCCAGAAAATTTATTTATCATCAAGATACTATGAGGATAGGGAAAAATATTTTTATGAGTTGAAGATGGGTTCCATGACAGATGGGGGAGTATACTAGCAGGTTCTTGGATTTACTGAGATATGTGCCTATTGAGCTGCATCTTTGTCCATTTTTTTATGATTTTTATCAAATAAATACATACTTGTACCTGGTGTTTTTAATCATTATTAATCCATTATGTTGATGATTAGAGGCATTTAGAAATATTAATTATTAAATTATAAATTCTCGTTATTATTTAATTTAAAGGTTGTTTGGTAATAGTTTTGTTAATAAATACTTTCTGTTAGGAATTACTACAAAAGGCTGCATTGATTTCTCCATTCATAGGCCAATAAAACCCTTGGTTGCAAAAGCATCCCTTTGAAGCCAAATATGGCTCCGATACCAAATGTAGGTTTTAACCCTGAACAAAAATTATCTACACACGAATCTTATAACAGAAAATAAACAATAGCGAGAGCATAAAACATAAAACAGATAAACACAGAGATTTTCCCCTGGATTGAAGCTAGGATGACTGACTTGATTTTTCATTATATTCCTTTTAGTATTACAACACATATATACATACAAAGCATACATAAACCCTAATCCATTAACTACGGATTAGAACATAACAGAAGTAGTTCCCTTGACGGATCTACAAAAATACGAGAGCGTATTTTAAATGTTGCAACTGAATCCTTTAAAAATATCAATTTGGAAGCAGAAAACAGTTGGGTCTTCAAAGCTTGGATAATTTCTTTTTCATTTCCAATTAACAACATATCATCCACATACAAGACCAAATACATAACACGGTCACCAATTAATTTAAAATAAACACAGTGATCCTCCTTGCTTCTGGTGAAGCCAAGTCCCCGTATATAGGTATCAAATTTCTGATACCACATCCTTGGTGACTGTTTTAACCCATACAGAGACTTCTTCAACTTGCATACTAGTTCTTTCTTACCCTTCACCATAAAGCCTTCAGGTTGCTTCATGTAGATCTCCTCTTCTAGATCCTCGTGAAGAAATGTTGTCTTCACATCCATCTGTTCTATCTCAAAATCAAATGCAGCAGCAACAGATAAAAGTAATCTAATAGAAGTAACTTTGGCAACAGGAGAAAAAATATCACCAAAATCAATTCCCGGCACCTGGGAATAACCTTTCGCTACCAATCGAGCTTTGTATTTCTCCACCTTACCTTCTACATTCATCTTCTTCTTAAACACCCATTTGCTCCCAATGGGCTTCCTTCCAGCCGGCAACTCCACCAGATCCCATGCATCATTTTTGTGCAAGGATGCCATTTCATCAACCATGGCCTCCTTCCAGAGTTTTCCATCCTCTGAATCTACTGCCTCCCTCACAGTTCTGGGTTCATCATTAGTTATAGTTAAGGCAAAAACTGAACAGAAAGCAGATGGACTATACCTTTCTGGTTGCCTTCTTTCCCGAACTGATCTTCTCAAAGCTGGAGTTTGTGGCTCTTCATCTTCTGAGTCTTCTTCTATTGTAGAGTCTGATTCATCCTCCTTTAGCTCAAACTCTATCTTCTCAGGTTTCTTTGGTAGGACTTCATGTTTAACAACATCTTTCACTTCTCTAAACACCACATCTCGGCTGTACACAACCTTCCTTGTTTCTGGGTTCCAAAGCTTGTAACCCTTTAAAACATCCTTATACCCAATAAAGATGCACCTTTCAGATTTATTATCCAACTTGGTCCTTTTCTCCTTTGGAACATGTACATATGCATCACATCCAAATACCCTTAGATGTGAAAGAGAGGGTTTCTTACCAGTCCATACCTCATGTGGAGTCTTATCCTCCAACGTTGATGAAGGTGATCTGTTAACTAAGTAACATTCAGTCTCCACTTCCTCTACCTAGAATTCTTGTCCTAACGCGGTACCACTGAGCATGTGTCTTGCCTTTTCCATCAACGTTCTGTTCATTATTTCTACAACTCCATTTTGCTGAGGTGTGTATGGAGTAATCTTCTGTCGTGATATACCACACTTCTTACAAAACTCTTCAAATTCCTTCTAGCAGAACTCCCCACCATTATCTGTCCTCAGCGCTTTTATCTTCTTCTCTGTCTGGTTTTCCACCAGAGCCTTAAATTCTTTAAATTTGTCAAAGACTTCAGATTTCTTCCCCAAGAAATATATCCATGTATTCCTTGAGAAGTCATCTATGAATGAAACATAGTACACAGACTTTCCCAGTGATGGAACTGACACAGGTCCAAACACATCACTGTGCACAAGTTCTAATATCTTATTCGCCCTCTTAGCACCAGAAGGAAAACTCACCCGATTCTGCTTCCCATATACACAATGTTCACAGAAATCGAAATCCAGAGAGAAATTAGACATACCTTATACCATACCATTTCTATGCACTATCTGAAGGCCCTTCTCTCTAATATGTCCAAGCCTTTGATGCCATAACATGGTCTTTTCTCCAGAGATAGCTAGGATTTCCGCTCCAGTTTCAGGAACCACATAGCTGTTACACCCAGAGCTGTTACACCCCTCAATAACGGTGCTACCTCGCCAGCGCATGCGAGTTCCGATCCGAACTCACGCATTAATACCGATGCTCCCCAAACCATCTTGCGAGGCATCTTTCTAGTCTTGTTTACATTTTGCATCATCCATCTTGCCACAATCAGATTTCGGCCAATAAAGACCAATAAAGTACAGTGTTCTAATCCTTTTAATTTCCACGTTCGATGATTAGCGCTATAAATATTCCCCTAGGAAGACATCACCACCATCATATTTCTCATACTCGTAGAACCACTCCTAGGGAGTGAAGTGAAAAATTACGTGTCTGAAAATGACTCATGATCTACATGTTTATTTGAAGAAGAAGCCAAATACACATCCCCACCTTCATCCGAGGTGGTTTTTGCCTCTGTAGAAGGAGCTTCATCAGATCCCTTTCCTTTCTTAGGAGCTTTAGATCTGCATTCCTTTTTTTAGTGTCCAATTTTATTTTGTCCCCAATGGTAAAAATGCCCAGTAAAACTCCTCGGCATATTTTATCGCTCCACCTCTAGTGCCTTTGACAAAGCACCAGCAGTCCATTGAATACACAGAAAAAAATATTGCGCGAAACTGAAAGATTTCTGCGCATGTGTAGCTTGAATCTCGGAAATTTCCTCTAGGAGATTATTAGAATTTATTTAACACTTTCACCGTGCATATGATAGGAAGGCCAGAATCGTCAGACGTGGAAAATTCAAGCTAAAGATGCAAGGTGGAAGGATTAGAACACTTCCTGGTGTTTTGCATATTCCTACATTGGCCAGAAATCTGATTTCTGTAAGCAAGATGGATGATGTAGGTGTAAAAACAGTGTTCGAGAAAGATGCCTGCAAGATGGTTCGGGGAGCACTGGTATTAATGTGGGAAGTTCAGACTGGAACTCTGTACAAGCTACAAGGTAGCATTGTTATTGATGGGTGTAACAGTTATGTGGTTCCTGAAAATGTAGCGGAAAGCTTAGCTGTCTCTGGAGAAAAGACCATGCTATGGCATCAAAGGCTTGGACATATTGGAGAGAAGGGCCTTCGGATACTGCATAGAAATGGTATGGTAGAAGGTATATTTGGCTTAAAATGGATGCTTTTGCAGCCAAGGGTTTTATTGGCCTGTGAATGGAGAAATCAATGCAGCCTTTTGCAGTAATTCCTAACACTTTCTTGGTTTCAGGAAGGCTCGATGTAGGAATACATTTGAGTACGAATTCACCAAATGCGTAAAAGCAGCAGCTGGGTAGTTGAATTGTTGTAGGTGAAAATATCCAATTTGCGACCAAATGGAAAAGAATCTCTAAATTCTGAGACATGGGTTGTGCTCAGAGCACCATGTTTCATATAACCCAGCAACCGTTTGGAAACATTTGGCTTCGTGAAAGAGTTATCGTCAGGGAAAACATGAATATTTGAATGGTGGATTTGCTTTGCTAGATGAGGCTTCACAACATGCTCCACTTATATATTTTATTCGTACCAGATGACCTAGAACTGTATGTAATTCGATAGGAGTTTCACCATACATATATCCATTGTATGGGTTGGGAGAACTTCCTCAGGCCTTTTCACAGCTCAGTGTTGTTTATGGTGGAACTTACATGCTTAACAAGCTAGATTGCAAGGTGACATTTGATGAAGAAGGTAAAGCTAATGGGGTGACATCAAAAGGTGAAACTGGAAGATGTAAAAAAAAAAAAAAATTGTGATCCATCATTGTTGGCGAGTGATCAAGTCTCGTGGGAAAGACCCAGGTTCAAGAGTTGTGGCCAACAAAGGAATCCGTTGTAGTCTAGGATCACGCCGGAATTATCACCTTACTCTGGAGAGTAGAGAGTCTCACCCGAGGCGTGCCACGACCACATGCAGAAGGGGAATAGACCGGTGGCAAGGAACAAATCCGCAACTCATTCTCATCAGTGATTAGATTGCATAGATAGAATCACATACGCAACAGCATTTAGAGAGCATACAGATATTAAGAAAATGAAATTTTAATCCATCTCAACCAACACACATGCATGTGAATCACACAAATAGATAGCAACCTGCAATTATATTAAGCTCTTGGCTAAATCCACAGTTACATAGCTTTGCAATGGGCTTACAAATCTGATACATATGCCTTGCAGAATAGAAATGTACATCAATAGAACCCTAGGAACTACAGAGACCTCATCCATAATCTGGGTTCCTGCTGCAGCATGCATTTATTCTCCTTCGGTCGCTCTCCTCTCTGTGCTTTCTTCCGAGTGACGGCTATTTATTCACCCGCTGTCGCGACTGTTAGTTCTTCTTATGTCCTTCTTCAGCTGCTTCTAGCTTTTCTCTGATTATTTGTGTGTTTCGCTTGTGTTCTTCTGCTGTATCTTGTCCTTATCTGTACTTATGCATCTAGTTTCCTTCGTTATGTGCATGTTCCTTCGCAACCTTGGTAGCTCCGCTGTTTGGTGTGGTTGCGACTTGGTTGCGGCTGCCAAGTGCCCTCGTTCCACAACCGCAAAATCTGGCAGTTATTTCAAATTAAACATTCAAAACAAGGTTTTTCAAAACAAGGGCCCCAACAGGACCTGACCACAGTTCCTTGACTCGTCCCCGAGTCAATCACAAATTACGGTTTCTACCTCCATTTCCCTACTTGGCCCCATGCCCTGTTTTCCCTGTGTGCCTTCATCTTGTGCTCGTTCCTACTGTGCACCTTCAGGCGGCTGTTCAAACAAGGGCCCCAACTCCGGGACCCTTCAGAACGTTGTAGCTTGAAGCTCAGTAAAAGCCGACACAACTTGCTGCCACCCCTAGATGAGCGAGTCTGTTTCCTCAGCGAGCTTGGTGACAGCAACCTCCTCGATGGGTGTTGGGACAGCTCCAAACATTGTGCTAATCTGCATCTCGGCTACCGCTGCGAGCTGGTGTATGGTCCGGGCACTAGATTGAAGGGGCGGTAGGAGCTCACGAATGACGCGTTTGGCCTCTACAGAGAAAACCTTTGTGTGTTGGAGCTGTGCCTCAAGGTCATCAGCCTGGGCGTATAATTGATCCAGCCTTGCGGGGTTCGTAGCCTCTTGAATTTCCCTTGAAACTTGTTGGAGTTCGGCTGAAATCGACTGTGTCTTGACGGTGAGTGCCAGGGAGCATTCCTGAAGGCCCTTCAGGAGGTCACAAGCCTCTCGGGCCGCGGAATGAAGTGTTTCCTGCATCTGAGCTGCCTGGCCCTGCTTGGCGGTCACCTGGGCTAAATAATCGACCTCGGGCTCGGGCGGCACAGGACGGGCCGCTAACGCTGCACGAAGCTCATGATTCTCCTGGTGTAATTCCTGAATGACAATCCGGAGGTGGATAGCTTGCTCGGGGAGGCTAGCCGCAGCGATTTCGGGAGGCAGCAGGGGATAATGAGGTTCTACAGATGGACAGAACTCAGAAAACATCTGGGTGACATTGGTGATCATTGCTTCCATCTGCTCCCGTGCTGTTCGGAGTTGGTCGCGTTGTTCAGTAAGCACGAGAATTTGGTGTTGCTACTTGGCACACTGCTACTGGAGTCCCAAATGTAATCGTTCGGCCTGCTGGGCCGCCCTTTGAATCAGTAAGTACAACTGAGCTAGATTCTCAGACTGGAAGGTGGCGGTCCCAGAAGCCCCCTGCTCCGGCATTCGCTCTAGCAACGGTTGCCCACCGTCAACTGATCTATTGACATGCTCAGGAGGTGATAAGGGCGTGGCCTCTAGATGTGCAGAGTCAACCATATTTAGATCCAGCAGTGCTTGCTGATCAATGTGGGCCGGTTGTGGAGGTACAGTGGCTGCAGGCGGAACCTCAGCAGAATCAGACCCGGTGCGCAGCTACTGTGTGAATATATCAGTGGGAGGAGGGTGGGGTTTGACCGTTGGGTCGATTGGTGGTATGACTGTGGTGGCACCAGAGTTAACCTCAGCCCCGCGGTCCCCACCCATGAGGTCCCAGATAATGGGGTCGGACACCGTAGCCGAGGAATTAGACGGGGTGGATGAAGTGGCAGGCAGATGAACGGTGGATGGAGCGGTGGATAGTGTGGTGGGGGTGTGTGGAAAGCGCATATTGATGAACTCGGATGGGTCAATGAGGGGTTATTCATTAATCAGCACCCCTGTGCTTGGGGGCAGTGGTGGATCATCAGCAGTGAGGTCCACCACCAGATTTGCCTTGGTGGTGCGGGCCCTCTTAGCTTGAGGGGCCGTGGGTGGATCCCTAGGCCTGCTCGTCTCGCCCATCGGGGTCGTGAGTGGATCAGCAGAGGTAAAAAGGATAGTGGTGATGGGGGAGGTGAGCGGAGCGGTACGAGGGTGCGAAGTGGAGTGAGTGAGCTGAAATTTAGAAAATAAAGGAAACGGAGTAGCACCGCTAGAAATAACCTGAGCCACCGCATTGAGATTCCGTACCTGGGTATTAAAGTGGCAAACAACAGGGATGAGTGGTTCGGGGATTTCTTGTGATGGTGCTGCCACCTCCGTCTTGGCAGGCTGTTGCACTGGTGCCATCCTGTCAAAATTGTATCTGGTGAGCCCGTCCCGCATGTGCTTCGTGACCCCCGGCCATGAACAGACTTCACGATCGAAGGTAGCATCGTCCAACTGAAATTTCAGCGACATCATTCGGAAGGTGTCCGCCAGAACGCAAGCAGGTCAGAGGTAAGTATGCTTGTGACTTACCCTGAACCACACTTGCTCGCTATATTCGTCCAACAGGTTCCTGGGCACCCGTTGCTAGCATGCCACCACATCCGTCATTAGCCGGTACCAAGACCGAAATGCATCTGCATTCACCAGTTTGGTACTGGGGTCATTTGAGACATGCCATGGAGTGAATTTCATTGCGAGGGGCTGGCCCTCGGGGATCTTTGCTGGGAACCAGATGTGTGGAGTGTGCCATTTCCACATGGCAAAAGCAATAATCAAGTAGCCATAAATAAAAGTAGTTGCGTGCTTATAATTCTCCTCGCACGCATCGAACAGCTCTTTGGACAAGAAGGAACACCAATTTAGTTTGGAGCCTTGGACACAATGCTCAGCAATGGAAATAGTATCAAGAGTGCATTCGCCCTTGGTGTAATGCCTCATTGTCTTGCTGGCAATGAGGTAACAGGAGACTCGAATCTCGGGCTTGTTAATGAGGTCGATCTTGGCTCCCTTCCCCCCCTGCGAGTGCCATATTTTGCATAGAGGTCCGCATCGCCCGAATTTCGTGCGCACTTGGAGGAGTTCTGGCAGGCCGTTGAGGCGTCTGCGCCCAGTTGTGAAAGCCCTGTGAAGCGATGAATTTCATCGGTGTGAATGGGAATTTCCTTGGTCAGCCACAAGGACCCATTCTGAATTCGGCTGAGGAGGAAGCGTGTACACTGCAGAACCAGTCCTATGGTGCCAAAAACCGGTAGATTTCTCAAGTGCATCAAGGACGAGTGTTGAAGGCCCCTGAACTCTGGTGACAGGTGGCTGGCGGGGTTGTCGGCCGCAGTGTAGTAGTGCTCCATGTATGCTTTCTGCTGGAGGGACGAAAATTCGACAGCATTTAAGAGGGTGGCATCAATCAAGGTTGCATTATCATATTTTCCCACAAGGGACTCGGTCTTGTGAATCCGAGGGTCAAGCTCTGGTTCAATGACGACTGGGATGGCCTTCGGCATTTTGGCCCGGTGCTGATAGACCTGTAGAATTTTCCTTGGACACCTTTCCTGGTGCGGTGCATTCTGAGAATTCAACAGCTCTGGTGTGGCTACAATTGCTAATTCGAACGGGTCCGGCATTCTCATGCTTTTGGTGTCCATGCAAGTTATGTCAGCACCTGGCACGAGTGGAGTTGATGAGACCCCCTAACGAGTTAATTCCTACTGGCATTCTTTCTGCGACAATCGTGCGATCGAGTGCATGCCAATGAGTGTTGTGACAGTTGCTGACGGTGGCATGGGGAAATGGGCGGATGCTACGGCTGAGGTTACTATTAGCCACCTATAATATTTTTTTATACCAAAAGGTGGCTAAAACTTTCTGGAGCCTCCAAGAAACAAATTTTATCGCTAAAATTTGTTGGCTCTTGAAGTCTCTTTAAGGACTCTTGCCTTTTTTCCCTCTGTCCAGATCCTACACTGCTGTTTGCATTTCAAAAGACTCAGAAATCCTGTTGATTTCCAAGCCAGATCACTTCTGCAAAGGCCATATTTTCCCCTCCCCCACTTCAGAACTAACCTTCATTTGTTTCCCCTTTTGCTCCATGAATTCCTCTATTTTTCATGAGTTCCCTTCTTCCATTCATGAAAATTCACTTTATTAAGGTTAAAGACTCACTCTTTAACCTTACCGAAACCCTCCATTTCCTTTGAAAATCTTTTAAAAACGCATTTTTCATAAGTATTGGACTTAAGCCCTTAGGCTAAGTCTTTAAACCCCCTTTTCTTCCATACGCCCGCACCCTGGAACCAAGTTTTAAACCCTTTGGCACGTATCTCAAAGCACAAATTGCAAAATCCAAATTGCAGTTTCGTTTTTAAAAGTTCTGATCACAAAAATATGCACTGCGATCCATCGCAAATCACATAAATCGAAATATCGCATTTTCATATGTTGGTCAATCGACCCATCGCAAATATTTGTGATGCGATCAAACCCATCGCAGTTTTCCTCCCATCGCAAATCGCATAATCGCAATATCGCATTTTCATATGTTGGTCAATCGACCCATCGCAAATATTTGCGATGCGATCAAACCCATCACAGTTTTCCGCCCATCGCAATGTCGCATTATCGCCATATCGTAGTTTCTCTCCATCACATAAATCCGCCATCGCGTTTTCCACTTTTTGCGATTTGCAATCAGTCCCGCCGGGCCCACCATAAGATACCCCCGCCATTCATATAAAAAGGACCTTTTTCCTTTGTAAAGCGGAGAAATGTGAATTTTTATTTTTTACAAAGGTTTTCCACCGGTTCATTTTTAATAAATCTCTGTCGTCGATCTGCTCCACAGATCAGACGGTGCAGAGTGCGACTTACCTTGTGGACCCCCCATCTATGCGCTATTTACCAAAGCCGCTTGGTTTTTCTGCACCACTCATCAGCGGGAGGCGGTTTTTTCCCGATGGCCAGCGAATCCATACAATCAACGACACGCGTCCTTGGCACTATTTCAAAACCGTTGTTTAACCTTAGTCCCCCGCGCATTATCATTCAGACCAAGTCGCCCAGCGGAATTCATCACAGCCGTCCGATCTGCAAACCCTCATCCAATGGTGATCGGTTGCCCAAGATGACCCAACAATTAACAAAAGTGCTCGCGCTGTAACCAAGCCGCTGATTTTCCATTGCCCTCTCCCAACTGTCAATTTTGCGCGAATCGACGGCTCAAATTTGATCTTCTTTCCGCCTCCATATAACATTTCTTGATTAAATCCTGACCGTTGGATGATGCCATCCAACAGCTGCACTCCTCTGCACACCCTCGGATGCAGTCAACATATATAACGCAGGATTTTATAACAGTTTCTTGTATTTTGTAGGGTTTTGAAGTTTTTCTTATTATAATCGAAAAGAACTCGCAGGTCGAGGGTGACGATCCTCTAGCCTTAGAAATACATTAAAAATAATTTTCGGGGTTTATATTTACACTTTATCAGTGAATTCATGAGTCATTGATGCCATTTTGACCTTGCACACCCCTGCGCACCAAGAAACACAGTTAAATTGGGCGTCGTCAAAGAGTATCAGCACCGAAGACATAAGATATCAGAAGAGGAAGTTTGAAGACCCAAAACACAAATTTCAAGTTAATTAAAGATTTTTGGGGACGACGAAGACATCTGTCAAGCTGAGAAACCCTCCACCGCCATAAGAAGAGGCTAATTGAACCCTCTACAGCTCCAAAAGACACCTGCAGTCTCGTTGAGATCAAAGACCGCCGAACAATTAATACTAATTGAGCTATCTTATCTCTAATTTTTGGCAGAACCATTCGAGAAGATTAAAGAACAGTTCAGAAGTTGATCTTTTGATCATTAGACCTCGAGAAGCAGAAACAGAGCTACTCCAGCGTGACACCGAGCTTCAAAGTACGGCGAAAGCTCCCACTAAGCTTAATTGTAAATGTGAGTCAATTAATGCAGATAAACACCTGTAACTTTCTTCATTGAACCCCTCAAGGGTCGAGAAGTCACTAGTCTGTATTAGTTCACCTAGGGAGTCAAATACCACCTCCTCATTCTTCTATAAATACTTCAGTAGAAGATGAGAGAAATGTTGGTCTCTGGACATATGAATGCATGTAATGGTTATTTTGAAGCTACTGATGCCCTGTCTTGTAACTGAAAGATACACAAGCTGATATGAGAATTTCAAAGCTGTAGAGACCCACTGGGCTTGCATATTGTAACTGGTTTGAAACAACAATACAAGCTGCTGATTCATGGAATCCTCAATTATGTCAATGGTGATGTGCTCCTTACTGTTAATTGTTATTTTGCTTAATGTTTTCACTCTGTTCACTTTCTCTGATAAAGAGCAGCAAACATAGAGTTAGGATGTACTCTCCACGGTACCCTACTCTTACTGAAAGCTTTACTTCTATGTTTTCTTCATTTGAATGTTCTCTTTGAAGAGTATATTAATGCAGGTTAGTTTAAAAGTACTTCCCTGATCTAGATTGCTCTTTGTGATTATCATCTGTGTTTCCTTATCGAATATGCTGAAAGCAGGCTAGTTTAGAAGCACTTACCTGATCTTAAGCTGTTTGAATTTTTTTTTAAATGTTTCCGATTGAAAGTACTTCAATGCAGGTTAGTTTAAAAGCACTTACCTGATCAACATAAATACTTTTATGTTTCCCCTTAAGTACATGTTGAAAGCAAGCTAGTTTTAAAGTACTTACTTGATCTTAGACTGTGCTTTGTCCTTCCTTTTGTTCGGTCTTTCACTTCTTATCTGGTCCATTCCATAAAATCACTTTAAAGATCCTTTGATATAAGTAACTTTCCCCATGGATCCTTCTTGAATCTTGCTATCCAATTAAATCCTCCTATGACTCCATAGCCCAATGGGTTAAAACTGTCTTTGCCCTTTTCTGTCAACTGAATCATTCCTTCATTGCAGACATTTTCACCCTTTATTTAGAACTGCCTTTCATCTTCATCATGTCTTTGCCCAACCAAAAACAAACAAATCAAACCCATGCTCTTCATAACTAGCCTAATATCACAATTGCAGCCTTTGAAGATCACATCTTTTAACTCATTTACAGAGAGATCCCTCTCTGGATTCAGGAGGGCTAGATCCTTGAATCCCAAAGTGGTATGATGTTACCTCTGCAGTTGGACTTTTTCCAATCTTGCTAATTACAGGGTGCTAACATAATGGTGACTCGGCTGGGAAACTTTTTGAGTTCATATTTGCTTGGCCAGCTTTTATAAACTCTTTAGTTTCCATACAACCACAATAACTCAGAAAACCCAAAAATATTTCAGATTGGTATCTAATAAACATGGTAGTGGACCATAAAACCTTTTACCTCTGAAAAGGAGCTAAAAACTTCCACTTGGTGACTCCAAAATCTTGAACAGACCTTAAGACTCCACTGGGAAGAACCCTCATCGCTATACTATCCTTCAAATTCAGTCAGAGGACTATAGGATTGAAATTTGTGTAAAAAAGATTAGTTAACCTCTCAAAGATTGTCATACCTGGTTGAACTTTTCTTGTTATTAGGGTCTAAAAAATACAGCATAGTGGCCCCTAGAAAGATTCACACTAGAGCCCATCCTGACCCAGATCCACCTGAAATAGTTGATGACCCCGAAAGAATCCTTCGGAAGTCTCCTAGGATTAAATTATCAACTATTTTCAGATCACCCTTGAGAGCTAATTCTGTCCCAGAAAATCTTTCAGCTCTACAACAATCACAAAATGACCTAGTAAATCCCTTTAGAACTAGGTCTCTTGGCGATTTAGATCAGTTAGATTCTGAGTCTTCACTTTCATCTCCTGAGACAAGTGAACATCCTGGTGGTAGAAAAACCACACCTCGTGACTTACATTTCCTTAAAAACCTAGGTCTCTCTCATCCAAGATCAGCTCAACAATCTATTCTTGGTCCATCTACTTCCACTCACCCTACATCCACTGTCCAAACCACTCCACTCCAGCCTACAGTCCCTCTTGTAAATCCACCTCCACCACCTGCCATGGCTGCATGGTATGCTCCTTTAGTCCTTCCTGTACCCCTAGTCAATCTTCCATAGGACTATCAGTCCAAAATTCCATTATATGATGATAAAAATGCTACAACTGCATCACAACATATGGATAAGATGAATGACTACTTTGACAGAAATGAAATTGATAATGATTTTGTCAAGCTTATATTGTTTTCTCAAAGTCTGGGGGGAGAAGTAAGAAAATGGTTCAAAGGTCTAGCCCCCCATAGTATCAATGATCTCCAAGCCTTCCATCAAAAATTCTTAAACAAATGGGAAGTAAAGAAGAATCCCCTTCAAATCCTTGCTGATTACAACAACCTCCATAGAAACACTGGGGAAAGTGTACAAGCCTATTGTACTAGATTCAACAGTATCTATAATGCACTTCCCCCAGAACTAAAACCTCCACAGGGCTCAGCTTTAAACAAGTTTTTTGAAGGGTTTGACTCTGACATGACCTATTCGCTAAGAGAAAGAGACTTTGCAACTCTTGAAGATATGCAAAGGGGTGCTCTTTCTGTGGAAGTCAATTTAATGGAGAAGAGAGCAAGAATGAAGGCTGAGAAGAGAGTCTCTTTTAGAGAGGAGTCCACACCTTCCACTTCAAACTCAAAAATGGAGAAAATGATGGAGGAAATGATGAAGAAAATGAGCATTCTTAAGAGAACGCAAGCCAGTCAAAACCAAACTGCCTCTCAGAACAGAAACCAGAACCAGGGCCAGAATTTTAGAAGAAATCAACCTCCAAATCGACTTAGGGAAGATGACCAACAGATCACCCCTCCCTTTCATCAAAACTTCGTAAGTGAGGTTGAGGAAACAGATGAGATAACAGAGGAAGAGGATGTCAACATGTTAGGGGTAGATAATGATGACTGTGAGATTAATTATGATAGAACACAAGGACTATATACACCTCATGTTGACACAAGAGATGATGATGAAAATTATTATCAAGACATGGAAAATGTTGTCATAGAGTCTCAAAAATAATATGACCTCAGAAGCAAAACCAGTCAACAAACCCCCAACTCCAAAACCTCTGACAAATATTCACAAAACAGCCCTGTAACTAAGCCTAAAATTGTCAAACAGAAGGATAAAACAGTGACTGAGAATTCTGATAAAGGTAAAGAGAAAGGCACTCAAAATAATGAAAAACAAAGTGCAAACATTAGTAGTACTAACATCTCAGCTAGTACTCCTGCGAAAACCATTTTGTCGAGTGTAAATAGAACAAGTCAGCAAACTGATGTTGCTAAGAAATTGAGAGTTAATAAAACTGAAACCAGCACTTTAAAGAGTCAAATTCCTTTCAGCCTAGAGCAGGAAATTTCAAAGATCAAAATCTCTGTTCCTTTGACTGAGTTAGCTACCCAGCATGCATATAGAGCCCAAATTATGAAGGCTTTAAATATTGAGGACAGTAATGACACAGTCAATTTTAATGATGACCAGCCAGAGCTTATTTTTGGTCCTAAAATTGAAGGTAAATTTCAAGAAGGGGTAGTACCCCCTTTCTATGTCAGCCTAAATGTCCATGACAAAATCTTGCATAATGCTATGCATGACTCTGGAGCCTCACACAACCTTATTCCAAAAGTGATAATGGAAAGGCTAGGGCTAGAAATAACACGACCTTACAAGGACTTATATTCTTTTGACTCTACCAGAGTGAAATGCCTTGGCCTAATCAAAGACCTTTGTGTGAGTTTGACTCAAATCCCAGCCAAGTGCATGGTTATGGATGTTGTAGTGGTTGATGTGCCCCCTAAGTATGGCATGTTGTTATCAAGATCATGGGGTGCCAAGCTGCAAGGTACAATGCAGATGGATGGAACATATCCTTCTATCCCTGTCTTTAGCCAGCTTAGAAGACTATACAGAGAGGCACACTTGAAATTCATGGTCAGTAGCCCAGAGAAGCCTGAAAATTCCCCCATTTACTCTGTCCATACTGACCTGGATTCATTTATCCTTTATAATGACAAACCTTCAAATAAGCCAGAGCTAGAAGACAGCGACTCAGCCGAATGGTTAGAAACCCCAAATCTAGAAATGAATGCAGTTCTAGAGACGGAAGAAAACGAGATAGAAACCTTCGAACAGTGCATTGAAACAACCCACCTGAATGAACATAGCCAAGATGGAAAACAACAAACTGCCCCTCTCCTTCAACTCCATGAAAATCTTGAGGAACAAGATCCAGCACAACATCTTCTAGATCTCAGAATAGAACATAATGATGACACACTTACTGAATCAGTCACTTTAACAGGATTGATTGCCAATGGCGAGAAAGAGAAACACAACTCAGAAATGTCAAAACAGTTTGATACATGTCAAGGCATTAGTAAACCAAACAAAGATCTTGAGCCATGGGATATCTACCCATCGCCCTTAAAACTTGAAAATCAAGACAACAACCTTCAACACAGCGAAAAACCTAAGAACTCGAAACCAATTCAACTAAGTGCTAATTTTCAAAAACAATCAGAGAGCACGTTAGTTGACGAGGGCACTAAACAAGATGAAACCGAAAACGGTCCTCTGTGGACTATGTACTTTGACGGGTCATGCACTAAGAGCACTGCTGGTGCGGGTGTCTGGATTATTAACACTGAAAACAATCACACATAATGCATTTCCTGCAAATTAAACTTTCAGTGTTCTAACAACATCGTCGAGTATGAAGCTCTTATCTTAGGCTTGCATCTGTTGAAAAAGTTAGGAGCCAGAAGAATCAATGTCCATGGGGATTCAGAGTTAGTGATTAGGCAAGTCAATGGGGAGTATAATGCAAACCATCCCAAACTTAGAGCCTATCGAAATGATGTCATCGACCTTTTGAAAACTTTTGAGGAGTCCAAATTGATTTTTGTCCCAAGAAAACGAAATATTTCCGCACACAATTTAGCCTTTACCGCTAGGACATGCTTAGCCCCATATGAAACTAAAGACTACACAACTCAGATGAAATTTAGACCAGCTGTGCCTGATAATAAAAAATATTGGCAGGTCTTTGAGGACGACAAACAGATAGAGGATTTCCTGCTTGGCAGGAATGAGTTTGAATCATCTGATTCAGATTCTAAATCCGATGAAGACTGCCTAAACAAACAACCCCCTAAAGAAGAAGAACCATCTTGTCCCGTAGAAATCAACATGTTAACTAACAAACTCGAAACTCATACTAAAGAATACGAGGACACAGAAAATGAAGACATTGAGGTATTGTCAGCAAAGGACAAGAACATACCTAGGGGGCTAGCACCATTAGAAGACCTGTTTGATTTTAACGACGTGGCAAAGAAACCCACAGTGGAATATACAGAGTCTGAGGTCGAAGAATGCAACATAGGCACTGAGGATCAGCCCAAAATAATTAAATTAGCTAGGTCCTTGCCGTCAAACATCAAAAAGAAATACATTGACTTGTTTAAAGACTTTGTCGATGTGTTTGCCTGGAGCTATCAAGACTTAAAAGCCTATGATACAGAGATCATCCAGCACAAGATTCCTTTGAGAGAAAAACAAAAACCCTTTAAGCAAAAAATGCGTCGAATTAATCCAATACAACTGCCTCTAGTGGAAAAGGAAATCAAGAAAATGTATGAGGCAGGAATCATTGTGCCTGTGAGGTTTTCAGATTGGGTTTCTAATCTTGTAGCTGTGAGGAAAAAGACAAGAGAAATAAGACTCTGCATTGATTTCAGAAACCTTAACAGAGCCTCCCTAAAAGACAATTATCCTCTACCCAAAATGGAACACATTCTACAGAAGGTAGTTGGTTCAAAGAGGATTTCTCTGTTAGACGGTTTTTCAGGATATAACCAAGTTTTAGTACTCCCTGAAGACCAACTCAAAACAGCTTTCACCACTCCTTGGGGCACTTTCATGTATGTGAAGATGCCTTTTGGACTAATTAATGCTGGGGCCACTTTCCAAAGGGCCATGGACATTGCATTTTCAGAAGAAATAGGGCACTTCATTGTAATTTACCTTGATGACATAATAGTTTATTCCAAAACCGATGAAGAGCACCTTAAACATCTAAGGAAGGTCTTTGAAAAATGCAGGAGATTTGGGCTATCTTTAAATCCCAAAAAGACAGTATTTGGCCTACAAGAGGGTAAACTCCTTGGCCATATTATTTCAGAAAAGGGAATTAAAATAGATCCAAAAAGAGTTGAGGGAATACTACAGATTAGCCACCCAAGGAATATAAAAGAACTGTAGTCCTTTATTGGAAAGATTAACTTCTTGAGGAGGTTTATTCCCAACTTAGCAGAGCTCCTTAGGAACATGACTAATATGCTCAAAAAGAGTGTAGGAGTAAAATGAATTGTAGAAGCCAAAAAATCCTTCGAATTGGTAAAACATGCACTCACCCGGGCACCAGTCTTGATCAGCCCAGACTTTTCAAAGGATTTCCTTATTTTTTCCTTTGCCTCAGAACATACAGTGGCTGCAGTCATATTGCAGAAAAACTCAGAGGGACAGGAACAACCTATTTCTTTTTTCAGCAAGGCTTTAAGAGATGCACCCTTGAAATATAACATAATGGAAAAACAAGCCTATGCTTTGGTAAAGGCCTTAAAGGACTTCAGGGTGTATATTCTTCATTCCCACGCTATTGCTTATGTGCCTAACATAGTGGTAAAAGACATCCTGTCTCAAGACCCAGATGGAAAGAGGGGCAAATGGATTGTTGCAATCCTAGAGTATGATTTGGAGATCAAACCCACAAAACTCATTAAAGGTCAGGGCTTAGCTCAATTAATGGCTAAATCTAATCTACAAGCCCTTGACATTAACATGGTAGTTGCCTTGGATGAACAGGAAGAATTATCTGCTCCCACTGTGGAAGAGCAGTTCCAAAACTCACCTTGGTATGCTGACATCTTGTATGTACTTACAAATCTTAATGCTCCTCCTGATTTATCAAAAACAAAGGCAAGGTTCTAAAAGTTGAAAGCTAGGAACTATTGCATTTTAAATGAATGTTTGTATTGGAAAAATGCTAATGGTTTATTACTTAAATGTTTGCCTAAAGTGGATGCAGAGAGGATCAAGCATGAATTCCATGAGGGAGAGTGTGGAGGTCATCTCTACTGGAAAACCACGGCCAATAAAATCCTTAGAACTGGCTATTACTGGCCCACCCTCTTCCAAGATATCCATAAAATGATAGTTTCCTGTCATAAATGCCAAATCTTCGAGGGCAAAAGAAAGCTCCTTCCCTTACCATTACAACCTATCATTATTGAAGCTCCTTTCCAACAATGGGGCCTAGATTTCATAGGAGAAATCCATCCTGCTTCATCTGCCCAACACAAATGGATTCTCACAACCACTGACTACTTCACAAAATGGATTGAAGCCATCCCTTCTAGGAATGCCACAGATTTTGTCATTATAAAATTCCTTGAAGACCATATCTTGTCTAGATTCGGATGCCCTAGAAAGATTATTACTGATAATGCTGCTGCTTTTTGTTCTAAAAAAATGATTGAGTTTTGTCACAGGTATCAGATTACACTTGGTCATTCTACTGCTTATTACCCTCAAGGTAATGGGTTAGCTGAATCATCAAATAAAATTTTGGTGACTATCATCAAGAAGATGCTGGAGGAAAATAAAAAATCATGGCATAAAAATTTGGTGCATGCTCTGTGGGCAGACAGATTGACCACAAAGAAATCCATTGGAATGTCCCCTTACCAACTTGTTTATGGAGCAGATGCAGTATTTCCTACTAGCCTGGGTGTACCAGTGATAAAATTAGTCCAAGAAATACAGTCAAAAGAAGGCAGCATGATAAGGAGGATCAATGAGACAATACATCTCCAGCAGACAAGAGAAGAGGTTTACAGCAGAGCTCAAAAGGTGCAAGAAAATATAAAGAAGTTGTTTGACAAAAGAACAAAGGCTTGTGATTTCAGCATTGGAGATAAGGTACTCAGATGGGACTCCAGAAGAGAGGAGAAGGGAAAACATAGCAAGTTTGATAGTTTGTGGCAAGGCCCTTACATCATTCAGTCCACCATTGGTCCTAATGCCTATTTTCTGCAAGAGCTAGATGGCACAGATCTGTTTGGGGGTCCTGTCAACGGCAGGGTCCTTAAACACTACTACTGCTGAGTCTGATTTTAAAGCTTTCATTTCCATTATAAATATCATTGCTTTATTCAGTTTCACAAAAAAAAGAAAAAAAAGAAAAAAATATATATATACAAAAACAAAGAAAAGAACGAAAAGAGGGCAGCTTGTAAAAACAATAAAGGCAGAGCCCCATGCAAAAAGAGAAATAATTTTGAAAGTGTGCAAGCTCAAATGCCACTCCTGAAAAACATACTCCTAGTTAGTCAAACAGTTTAATCTTGACTAACTAGTTTTAAATTTACTGCTGATAGGATAGTGAATTTGATTTGCCAAACTGTTTAATCTTGGCTTATCAGTAGATAGGTTAGGATAGAAATCAAAGGTTCAAACATGCTCAAAACCTGAACCTAAGCTTCCAAGAAGAATGACTCAAATATGTTTCAAATTCTGAGTCAAAGAAGAATGAAAATCTGGTTCTAATCAACTCAAAATCTGAACCTGAGGAAAAGAAAGGATAGCTCAAACAGAATTCAAAATAGAGCTGTAAAAAGATGGAGGAACTGCTTTGAAATTTCAGATCTTAAAACTTTCAGTTTTTGTTTAAATTCATGCAAAATAATGTCTATGTGCAGCTTGTTTTTATGCCATAGATCACAGCAAGTCAAACAACTTAATCTTGACTTGACTGTTTTTAAATTTTTGTTGTAGAATTTAAAGAATGAAAGTCTGTTGGACAGCTTAATCCCAACAGATAGTAGATTAGGTAGAGAAATATATGAGCTCAACTGTTTAATCTGAGTTCAGGGAGAAATAAGGAGTAGAATTAGATTAGTTTTTATGCATTCAAAAGAATAAAATGTTGTGAAAAGAGTTTGCCAATCCAAGTGCACTCTGATGAAGAAAAAAATGTTAGATCAGTAGGATTGGGTAGGTAGAAAGTTTGTATTGATGAAAGTCCATTGTTTTCATAGCTGCTAAAAATGTTTTCAAAGCCAGATCATCCAACAAAGGAAGGGCAGCCCAATGGATTAGGCACAGGTCGGAATCCCAGAGAGAACAATGGATGAGGCAACTGATCAGCCTCCCATAGGATCAAGTCTGAATTCTTGATGCCTTCAAGAAGGCACCATCCCCAAGTGGAGCCACTGTTAGCCACCTATAATATTTTGTTATACCAAAAGGTGGCTAAAACTTTCTGGAGCCTCCAAGGAACAAATTTTATCACTAAAAGTTGTTGGCTCTTGAAGTCTCTTTAAGGCCTCCTGCCTTTTGCCCTCTGTCTAGATCCTACACTGCTGTTTACATTTCAAAAGACTCAGAAATCCTGCTGATTTCCAAGCCAGATCACTTCTGCAAAGGCCATATTTTCCCTCCCCCACTTCAGAACTAACCTTCATTTGTTTCCCCTTTTTCTCCATGAATTCCTCTATTTTTCATGAGTTCCCTTCTTCCATTCATGAAAATTCACTTTATTAAGGTTAAAGACTCACTCTTTAACCTTACCGAAACCCTCCATTTCCTTTGAAAATCATTTAAAAACACATTTTTTATAAGTATTGGACTTAAGCCCTTAGGCTAAGTCTTTAACCCCGTTTTCTTCCATACGCCTGCACCCTGGAGCCAAGTTTTAAACCCTTTGGCGCGTATCGCAAAATCCAAATTGCAGTTTCGTTTTTAAAAGTTTGGATCGCAAAAACATGCGCTGCGATCCATCGCAAATCGCATAATAGAAATATCGCATTTTCATATGTTGGTCAATCGACCCATCGCAAATATTTGCGATGCGATCAAACCCATCGCAGTTGTCCGCCCATCGCAAATTGCAATATCGCATTTTCATATGTTGGTCAATCGACCCATCGCAAATATTTGCGATGCGATCAAACCCATCGCAGTTTTCCGCCCATCGCATATCACAAAGCGCAGATTTGTGGTTTCAATCCATTAACCCATCGCAAATTTTTGCGATGCGATCTATCCGCCGGGCCCACCGTACGATACCCCGTTGTTCGTATAAAAAACACTTTTTTCCTTTGTAAAGCGGAGAAATGTAAATTTTTATTGTTTACAAAGGTTTTCCGCCGGTTCGTTTTTAATAAATCTCCGCCGTCGATCTGCTCCACAGATCGGACGGTGCGGAGCGCGACTTACCTTGTGGACCCCCCATCTATGCGCTGTTTACCAAACCCGCTTGGTTTTTCCACACCACTCATCAGCAGGAGGCGGTTTTTTCCCGATGGCCAGCGAATCCATACAATCAGCGACACGCGTCCTTGGCACTATTTCAAAACCGTTGTTTAACCTTAGTCCCCCGCGCATTATCATTCGGACCAAGTCGCCCAGCGGAATTCATCACAGCCGTCCGATCTGCAGACCCTCATCCAACGGTGATCGCTTGCCCAAGATGACCCAGCAATTAACAAAAGTGCTCACGCTGTAACCAAGCCGCTGAATTTCCATTGCCCTCTCCCAACCGTCGATTTTGCGCGAATCGAAGGCTCAGATTTGATCTTCTTTCCGCCTCCGTATAACATTTTTCGATTAATCCTGACCATTGGATGATGCCATCCAACGGCCGCGCTCCTCCGCACACCCTCCGATGCAGTCAACCTATATAACGCAGGATTTTATAACAGTTTCTTGTATTTTGCAGGGTTTTGGAGTTTTTTCTTATTATAATCGAAAAGAACTCGCAGGCGGAGGGTGATGATCCTCTGGCCTTCAAAATACATTAAAAATCATTTCCGGGGTTTATATTTACACTTTATCAGTGAATTCATGAGTCATTGATGCCATTTTGACCCTGCACACCCCTGCGCACCAAGAAACACAGTTAAATTGGGTGCCGTCAAAGAGTATCAGCGCCGAAGACATAAGATATCAGAAGAGGAAGTTTGAAGACCCAAAACATGGATTTCAAGTTAATTAAAGGTGTTTTGGGGAACGCCGAAGACATCTGTCGAGCTGAGAAACCCTCCACCGCCATAAGAAGAGGCTAATTGAACCCTCTATAGCTCCAAAAGACACCAGCAGCCTCGCAGAAATTAAAGATCGCCGAACAATTAATGAAAATCAAAGAATCTTATCTCTAATTGTCTACAACCATTCGAGAAGATTAAAGAAACGCCTTAGAAGTTGATCTTTCTATCATTAGACTCGAGAAGTGTAAATGTATTACCCATCAGACAATGGGACCATCAAAGGACGGCGAAAGCTCCCACTAAGCTTAATTGTAAATGTGAGTCAATTAATGCGTATAAACACCAGAACTTTCCATCGAACCCCCAAGGGTCGAGAAGTCACTAGTCCGTACCTGCTCACCCAGGGAATCAAATACCACCTCTTCATTCTTCTATAAATACTGTTATAGAAGACGAGAAAACGTTAGTCTCTGGACATCTGAAAGCATGTAATGGTTATTCTGAAGCTACTGATGCCCTGTCTTGTAACTGAAAGATACACAAGCTGATATGAGAATTTCAAAGCTGTAGAGACCCACCGGGCTTGCAGATTGTAACTGGTTTGAACATCAATACAAGTTGTTGATTCATGGAATCCTCAATTATGTCAATGGTGATGTGCTCCTTACTGTTAATTGTTATTTTGCTTAATGTTTTCACTCTGTTCACTTTCTCTGATAAAGAGCAACAAACATAGAGTTAGGATGTACTCTCCATGGTACCCTACTCTTACTGAAAGCTTTACTTCTATGTTTTCTTCATTTGAATGTTCTCTTTGAAGAGTATATTAATGCAGGTTAGTTTAAAAGTACTTCCTTGATCTAGATTGCTCTTTAAAACGAGCCTTCCCTGTGTTTTCCTTAGAGTATATTAATGCGGGTTAGTTTAAAAGTACTTCCCTGATCTAGATTGCTCTTTGTGATTATTATCTGTGTTTCCTTATCGAATATGCTGAAAGCAGGCTAGTTTAAAAGCACTTACCTGATCTTAAGCAGTTCGAGCTGTTTTTTAAATGTTTCTGATTGAAAGTACTTCAATGCAGGCTAGTTTAAAAGCACTTACCTGATCAACAGAAATACTTTTATGCTTCCCCTTAAGTACATGTTGAAAGCAAGCTAGTTTAAAAGTACTTACTTGATCTTAGACTGTGCTTTGTCCTTCCTTTTGTTTGGTCTTTCACTTCTTATCTGTTTCATTCCATAAAATCACTTTAAAAGATCCTTTGATATAAGTAACTTGCCCCATGGATCCTTCTTGAATCTTGCTGTCCAATTAAATCCTCCTATGACTCCATAGCCCAATGGGTTAAAAATTTCTTTGCCCTTTTCTGTCAACTGAATCATTCCTTCATTGCAGACATTTTAACCCTTTATTTAGAACTGCCTTTCATCTTCATCATGTCTTTTCCCAACCAAAAACAAACAAATCAAACCCATGCTCTTCATAACTAGCCTAATATCACAATTGCAGCCTTTGAAGATCACATATTTTAACTCATTTATAGAGAGATCCCTCTCTGGATTCAGGAGGGCTAGATCCTTGAATCCCAAAGTGGTATGATGTTACCTCTACAGTTGGACTTTTGCCAATCTTGCTAATTACAGGGTGCTAACAGTTACTGCGGGTGATGGCCAAATGATGACGGCGTGGTTACTGCCAATTATGGTAATTAATGATGTAGATCTAGGAAATCCTACGGACTGACACAAGTGTGTGGGTGGACTGAGCTGGACTAACGTGGAGACTAGTACGGATCCTACAGGGATGACACGCTGGATAGGCACCACCCCGACCACAGTCGGTTGCGGTGCAGCCCCTGCAACTGAGCGGTTATTGACACACTACCTATGAACAGAGAAGACCTCCTACGCTCATCTCGGTTGCGGGAGAGTTATTCAACTATGCTACGCTACGGGTGCTCTCGGGTGTGAGAGTTATTGATGAGAAATGAAAGGTACTTACTCCTGGTAGGGTTTCAGGCGTGCACCATTCACCCACCTAGGAAGAACCGTACCGTCCAGCTATGCCAACCGAATGGCTCCGGAATCACGAATCTCGATAACAAAATAGGGTCAAAACCAGTGCATCTGTATCTTTCCTAGGAACTTCTGGAACCTACTGTCGTATAAAAGAACTTTGCCGCCAACCTGAAAGATTTTATGCTTAATGTGGCGGTCGTGCCACGCTTTCTGCCGATCCTTCTGAACCTTCTGGTGGAATTCGGTGAGGAATCGGCCCTCATCCAGTTCCTATAACTCATGGAGGCACTCCTAGAGTGAGGCCTCTTATGAAAACTGAAGAGACGTGGCGATCAACAAACTTGGTACAATAAACTCGGCGGGGATACAGCCTCCTACCCATACACAAGCTAGAACGGTGTTTGATTGGTCAAGTGCTTCACCATAGTCCGATAGGCCCACAATGCAGCTGGCAGGCACTCGTCCCAATCATTGTGCTGGGCATTGCAGATCTTAGTCAAGCCTTTCTCAAGAATCTTGTTGAATGCTTCCATAGTACCATTAGCCTACAGATGGTACGGGCTACTTTTGTGATGCTGAACCATGAAGGTGTCCAGCAGTGACTTGACCGTGGCATTAATAAAGTGCGTACCCTGATCACTGGTTAAACTTCGCGGGCATCCGAATCGACAAATAATGTGCTCGAAAATGAATCGGGCGGTTGTATCCCCCGTGCAATCGTGTACCGCCACTACCTCAACCCACCTGGTAAGGTAATCGGTGGTGGTAATGATGTATCGGGACTTGGAGTGTCTGGCAACCATGGCTATGGGACGTATGAAATCGACAGCCCACTTCTCGAACGGTCGCAACACATGCACTGGGTGTAGCGGAAGCTCGTCCCGGTGAAAGGGCCTCCCCGTCTGCTGGCAGACGTCGCATCGCTTCACATAGGCCTTACAATCGGTATGTACTGTTGGCGACCACAGGCCAGCTTGGAGCACCTTTCTTGCGGTGGGTTTCGCAACCACATGCCCTCCCGCAACAGTGCTATGACATTCCCACATTACCACTTCCCGTTCATGGTCAAGGATGCATCTACGCAAAACCTCATCGAGGCCCAGTTTGTATAGCTGCCCCACGATCAATTGGTAGTCGGCGACACGGATGACCAAGTGTCGTTTCTAGAGTGGGGTGTAATCCTGAGGGCATTGCCCCGTGGTCAGATAAGTGGCAATGTCAGACAAGTAATTTGGGACAGCTTCAACTCGGAAAAGTTCAGCATCCGGCAGCCGATCATCGAGGGAGCCGTCGTTCTCCCCTGTCTCCACCCTGGATAAGTGATCGGGCCCAACATTCAACCTCTCAGGCTTGACAATTACTTAGAACGTGAATTCTTGAAATAGCAGAAGCCAACGGCAAATCCGTCCTTCTAGAATAGGCTTATTGACCAGGTACTTCAGAGCAGAGTGGTCCGTGAAAAACTTGAACTGGCCCACTAAAAGATAGTGGCGAAACTTTTGAAGAGAGTAGACCATCACCAACGCCTCCCTCTCAGTCGTGGTGTAATTATTCTCCGCATTGGACAGTTTGCGGCTAGCGAAGTAGACTGGGTGGTCAACTATTGTATCGCCGGGTTGCACCAAGACAGCCCCAAGGGCAATACTGGAAGCGTCGATATGCACATGGAACTGCTTATCCCAATCTGGATGAACTAGAATAGGCGTCATCTATAACTTTTCCTTCAAGGTGTCCAGGGCCACTCGACACTCCTCTGTCCACTGAAAGACTTCAGACTTCCGCAGGAGTTTTTCTAATGGAGCAGTGATCTTGGCATAATTGTGGATGAACCTCCTGTAGTATCCTGTGTGCCCGAGTAATGCTCGCAACTGTTTCACCGTTTCGGGGGCTTCCATGTGTACGATCACCACAACCTTGGCGGGGTCGACGCAGACCCCTTTCTTGCATACCACATGTCCCAACAACGTGCCAAACGGAACGGAAAAAATACATTTCTTTAAGTTCAAGGAAATCTTCAGCTGGCGACACCGATCAAACATGACCTGCAACAGGATAGCGTGTTTCTTTAATAAACTGTAGACAGTCCAGTCGTCCATGTAAACTTCCAGGAACTTGTGAATATACTCCCAGAAGGCGGCGATGACAATCCCGGAAAACACGACCGGAGCATTCTTCAAGCCAAACGGCATGATGTGGTATGCGAACGACCCCCATTCGGTGGTGAATGTTGTCTTTGACTTGTCTTCTTCCGCAATACGCACCTGATGGTAGCCCAAAAAGCCATCAGTGAAAGAGTAGGCTTCGTTCCCCGCAACATGGTCCAACACTTCGTCGCTGAAAGGGGTGGGAAACGGATCATGAATGCAGGCATTGTTCAGACTGTGATAATCAACACAAACACGTATCTCCACCTTTTCCTTCTTATTCTGGATGACGATAGGGCTCACCCACTCTGCTTCCTCCACGGG
Source organism: Pinus albicaulis (assembly GCA_034641835.2). Taxonomy (NCBI): domain Eukaryota; kingdom Viridiplantae; phylum Streptophyta; class Pinopsida; order Pinales; family Pinaceae; genus Pinus; species Pinus albicaulis. The sequence continues at coordinate 718,357,593 of CM076571.1, read as the reverse complement.
GAAGATTAGACCCGCAGCCACCATCTTATCGATTTCCATCTTAACCTTTTCTTTAACCCGCGGGTTCAACCGATAGGGTCGGTGCTTCATGGGTCTAGCACCCGGTTTCAGCACGATGCACATTTCACCGAGGTCACCTTTGATGCCCTTCAGATCTGCTACCGACGAAGGGAACAAGTCCTCATATTCCTGGAGGAGGTTGAAAATCTCCTTGGTCATCTCTTCGTCCCAGTAATCGCCCACTGTAGCCAACTTATGCTTCTCCTTCGTACTAATGTTTAGCTTCTTTATCTTCAGTGGCCATAAATGGACCCCCTCAGTGGTTGGATCTGCGTTAATGTTCCACTCGCCTTCCTTCTCTTCAAAATACAGGTGCCTCAGGTCCTCCAGACCAACGTCTTCCGGATCACCGTCAATCCTTTGGCAAACCAACTCTCGCATAGCCTCAGGACGGGAGGGTAGCGTACAACCGTTGGTCTGCGGATCATGGAAAAATAGTACCGCCCTGATAGTGTGCAATGCCTGAGATTCCAACTCTGTTTCTCCCCTGAAAGAGAAGCATTGCGCAAATTTTCTCGCGACTTCCGTCCAAGAACTAGTCCCTCGTTTCCGTTCTTCCTCCAAGTACCATGCGTGGGGAATGGTGTCTAAAGAGTGGACAAACCGATGAACCCATAGCTCTTCTGGGTATCCTATACTTTGCCACTGCTCCTCATAGGTCTGCAAGTGGTCCTACAGATTGGAAGTCCCAGAGTACCACTGGTTACTTCGAGGGCCTTCATCTTCTTTGAACCGCGCCCGCAACGCGTCCGCCACCCGACTCCACCACGACAAGGTATTGCGGTGATTTTTCCACCACGAAGCTGCTATAGACTATAGTGTAACATCCAAAAGGGGTAGTCTGCTCCCTTCCGGTACGATGTCCTCAACCTTGGTAATAAAGGTATTGACAGCTTGCATGTTTGACAGGGTGGGGTATTCTCTGAACTCAGCACCAATCCAACTGATGCGGCCAACCTGAGCACATCTCCGCATGCTGGTCTCGTACCCCCCCTGCTGCCAATCCTCCCATGCGAGTTCCAATCCCAGGTCTGAGCTCTAGACACTGCGCCAACTGACAAAACCGGTTGCGGTCGGATTAATGTAGTCCTCCCACTTCCCCGCAGTCATCTGATAGAGATGGTCCAGCATTTGCGCATCCTCCAGGTTATCCATCGTTTCTGTATATTGCGGGCCTTGATACGGGTCAAGGGGCTGAGTGACCCAGACTTCCCCATCCTCAAAGATCATCATCTCCTTCTTGAGGTCAATTATAGCGTAATTCTCGAAAGCCCAATCAATGCCTAAGAGGGTGGGATAGGGATCTTTGTCTCCCATAATATCAATAACCTCAAAGTTCATGTAGGTTTTTACCCCTGCAATGTCGACCTCGACACCTTCAAGTCAACCGATTGGCAGAATACAGTACTGGTTCGCCATCCTGAGTTGGATGGGCGAGTAGGTCAACCGTAGCTTTTCCAGGGCCTCCCACGTCTTCCGCAGTAGGATATTCACGTCGAACCCTAAATCCAACATGGTATCATTGATCTGGAATCCCGCAACTTGTGTATTGAGCCATAACTCTTTACCCATTCATCGCTTATTTCGCTTGACGCGCTGCACCGATTGGGGGGCTGTGTCCACCGGTTCCCCCAATCCTGCCCTCCCCTGCAGTGCCCCTCCCAAAGTACACTTGAGTTGTTGCCGCAGAGCAGCACTGTCAACAATCTTGAGGAATAGCTGGAGCCACTCTTCAATCAGGGTTCCTGGGGCATGCTATGGCCCAGGATCTGTCGGGAAGGGTGCCTCTAGGCCTCCCGCTTCGCGCAGCTGAGCAAATGCCTCAAACGCCTCCTGAAAATACTTCTTCTGTGCCTTGGGTCTGATTACCCGGTGCGGGGATGCTGGCCTAACAACTGGTGCTGACTCCTTTCCGTGAGTGTCCTTCCTTATTTTCTTACCACCCCTCACCACAATAGTGACGTTCTGCATGGCCAGAGTCACAGCCGCTCGCGGCTCGGCGTTTACTAAATTCGTGCCCCTCTGCCGTGCACGTTCTTCCCACTTTTTGATGAGCTCTGGAAAGTCTTCTGTTGCATGGGTGTTTATGCAGCACTGGGAACACCACAGACGCCGAGGGAGGGGACATTCACGAGCCACATGGCCCTCCTGGTCACAGTTATAGCATTTCACCGGCCCGCGGCCTCTGCGCGCCCCGCCCCCTCTTCCTCTAGGAGCCTCATTCACCCTATCAGAGGGTCAATCCAATCGGTCCGCGAGTGCGTCGAGCGCCCGACATTACTTAGTGTTGTGAGTCGTGGAAGTGAAAAACTCACAATATATGTTTTTTGGCACGTTGGAATACTTCTGTAGGATCGGGCACATTCAAGGTGGATGTCCCATCGTCCGGAAAATCTCACAATACTCCGTGGCAGCTGGGTTGAGTTGGGAGGGGAACCCCGCATAAGGCTGTTGCGGTTGGTATACCCCCTAAGGATTCAGTGCCGTGCCAACCCCCGTGGGTGGCCCTCCTTGAATTTCCGCGACCGAGGGTCCCAGCCCCGCGCCACGCAACCGAGGACACTCAGTTGCGACATGGCCTTCGACCAGGCAGTGAGCGCACCAAACGTTCGGCCTGGTTGGTCTAACCGGCTATATCTCCTTGAGCTTTTCAGTCAAGCTAGCTATTTGATGCTGCAATCCCACCAAGGAGGGATCCTGCGGGGCCGGCCCTCCCTGATATTCCTAAGGGTAGCCCGCCATGGCCTCGATCTTCATGGCCTGCTCCAAAGTGTCCTGCAGATTTTCAATTTTCTGTTGGGTGAGGGGGGTTCACGTCAAGGGAAGCAAAGCCTTGATGAACCAGTCCCTTTGATGGTTCGGGTCGATCGGGTAACTTAGTTTCCCGATCGCATCCTTGAATCGCCGCATTAGCTCCCATGCGGTTTCTCCTTCCTTCTGTTTAATTTACCAAAGCTCAGACAGACCCTGTTGGTCCGTCTGGGGAAGCTTAAATTCCTGGACAAAATCCCCCTTCACATCTGCAATGATGGGATTTAGGTGGGCCTCAAACCACTTGATGAACCATCGCAGAGCCCTCTCTCTAAGCGTGGTTTGGAACTCTATTAGTTTCCCTGCGTCCGGCGTCTGCCGAGCCCTCCAAATTACTTCGCATAGATACCAATGTTGCTCTACATCATCATTACCCTGGCCCGAGAACTCAGGATACCAGGTAAAAGACCCATCCATGTTCACTTGCAGTGGGTTTACCAGGATAAATCTTCCAGGTCCTGGTTGCGTGACTGTTCCACTAGGGAATGAAATACTACTAGCGAGGCTGCTACTAACGGGTGTCATTGTCGACACTAAGCTACTGTGCAATTGACTCAATGCTTGGAATTTAACAAAAATATTACTCAAAGGTTGATAAAGTACCAGGGGAAGGTAGGGATCCTGGCTATGCAGATTGGGGGGAGTATGGCAACCTGGAGAACTGAATTCTGTCCGCTCTTGCAACAACTGCTGCATCACAACGTACCATTCGCCATCGGAACTTCCCTCGGGCTGCATACCTTCATCATCTTCGTCAGTCACCGTCTCCCTTGCTCGCTTAGCTGGGCTCCCTTGCTCGCTTAGCTGGGCTCCCATGCACCCATCGCACTCCCACAGTGGTCCCTTCTCGTCCCTGGGTATCCGCGTCCATAATTCCAACCCTTTGAGGTGCCTCCTTCTGATTCTTCCTCTTGATCTCTCATCTTTTCAAATCTCGCATCACCCTTCTTCACCACCTATCAGCAATCTATGCCCGTCGATGTGCACGTCGCTCCCTCAGTGTCCTTGCGGCCTCAACATCCATTCCCCACTCCCCGCGTCACACTCTACGTAGCATCAGTCCCTTCAACCCTTCCCCCAGCACCGGTGGTTACGCTTCCATACTCGTCTTGTGGAATTCTATCAACCCTTCATCCACCATTAGAGCTTTAATCCACAGCAGAGTCTCTTTAAGTAGCTTCCCTCGTAGCCCGGCGCGGAAGATAGCCTCGGCATTTGAGAAGGATTGATAGCACTCAGTAGCAAACTCCACAATGTATCCTTCCAACGTGGTCTCCGCCCAAAAATCCACCGCGCGAGTCAACTCGATGTTCAACCGATGCAGAGCCACCAGATCTCCATGTGCCCACCTGCGGTTTATCTTTCGCGAGCCATCTCGAGGCACCTTCGTCTGTAACCTCCGCAACAAATTGTAAAGGTTGGTAGGGAACTTTCCCCAGAAAATTTCGTACGTATCACCGGCTAAACCTGAGAAAAGGACGAGTTCCTTGATCGCTGCCTCCCCTTTCTTAGTCAACTCCGCTTGCTGAGCAATGAAATGGTCTAAATGATTATCCCACCATCACCATATCTCCCCTTCGAAGATCCATGATACCATGGTCTAGATCCCCTCATATCATGTGAGTCCTGGCAACAGAACCATTTTTGGCGAGTGATCAGGTCTCGCGGGCAAGACCCAGGTTTAGGAGTTGTGGCCAACACAGGAATCCGTTGTAGTCTAGGATCACGCCGGCATTATCACCCTACACTGGAGAGTAGAGAGTCTCACCCGAGGCGTGCCGTGACCACATGCAGAAGGGGAATAGACTAGTGGCAAGGAACAGATCCGCAACTCATTCTCATCAGTGATTATATTGCATAAATAGAATCACATACGCAATAGCATTCAGAGAGCATACAGATATTAAGCAAATGAAATTTTAAAGCATCTCAACCAACACACATGCATGTTAATCACACAAATAGACAGCAACCAGCAATTATATTAAGCTCTTGGCCAAATCCACAGTTACATAGCTTTGCAATGGGCTTACAAATCTGATACATATGCCTTGCGGAACAGAAATGTACATCAATAGAACCCTAGGAACTACAGAGACCTCATCTGTAATCTAGGTTCCTGCTGCAGCATGCGTTTCTTCTCCTTCGGTTGCTCTCCTCTCCCTTCTTTCTTCCGGGTGACGGATATTTATTCACCCGCTGTCGCGACTGTTAGTTCTTCTTATGTCCTTCTTCAGCTGCTTCTAGCTTTTCTCTGATTATCTGTGTGTTCCGCTTGCGTTATTCTACTGTATCTTCTCCTTATCTGTACTTATGAATCTAGTTTCCACCGCTATGTGCCTGTTCCTTCGCAACCTTGGTAGCTCTGCTATTTGGTGTGGTTGAAACTTGGTTGCGGCTGCCAAGTGCCCTCGTTCCGCAACCCCAAAATCTGGCTGTTATTTCAAATTAAACGTTCAAAACAAGGGCCCCAACAGTCATGTCTACCTAATAAGTTTAATATGATAGGTTAAAGGCGCCCTCCATCTACATGCCCAGATCGCCCTCAATCCAAATTGACCAAGGACGATTCTCTCTCTATTTATGTCTACGTTGCAGAAACTACGAGTTGGCTTTGGCTTGATTTTGAGCTCCAACAGGGATATATCAAAGCCAAAAGCATCAGTGATTGAAGGTCAAGAAAATACCAGTGGAGATGCCTCTTTTAGCAATTTTGGAAGTACAATGACTGACAACCTATTGTGTATCAATAAATAAAATTAAAAAGAAACTTCTTGTTCCTCATGTTCCATAAAAAACCAAGGAAATTCATGCTTCTTCTGTTCCACATAAAGTCAAAAAAATTCTTGTTTCAATTGTAGGAAAGTAATTTGTGACAAATGGTTCCAACTATGCGAGCAGTGTCAAGAATATTTCTGCTTGTATTGCTCGATGCACATTTAACAAAGAACATGATCATGTTTATTGTTTGGGGTGTAATTTGGAAGCCTGAGAAAGAATGACAGCCAATGATCATTTTTCCGCTCTCAGATCAGACAACAGAATGAGCAGCACAACTATAATCCATGGAAAAGATTGAGTAGTTATATAGGTGAAATTGAACTGCAATTGGGAGATATTTCTGAGTTCTCTTCTATGTCAAGTAGGAATGTTGGAGCAACTAACATGGCACCGCCTCTTCCACTAGCAATATCAAAGCTTTTGTTCCAAGGTCAACCAGAGCCAAAGAATTTGGGAATTAAAATCATTGTTGAAGTTGTCGTACGATGCCCCAGCTCGCTGTACGATGCCCCAACTAGTTGTATGATGCTTCCACCAGCTACATGAAGTTCGAATTTCCTCCAGAAGTCATGAACGCATCTTCCAGCAATAGCCAAATCCCACAAAAGGGGGAGCGATTTCTTGATTTGACATTTTGTTCAAAGCTCATTCTTATTCTAAAAGTATTGTTAAAACCAATTCTCCTATATTATGATTACTAGGTGAAATCTAGTTTTGCAATCAAAATGTATATATATCAGTGCTCATGAGATATGGAGGTAGTGGCTATAGGAGAGGAAGTCGATAGAGGAAAAAATTTAATATAGGTAGTAGTTGTGTGCAGATAAGAGAGCGATGCATCAAGAATGAAGCAATCAATCCATTTGAATGGTAGCTGCGTAGGTGAAGGAGTCGATGGATTATGCCATTAGAATGAAGGAGTAGCTACCCAATTAGATAGAGTGTAGATGAAATGTAGAGAGTGCAGAGTGTGAGTTCGTCATCTTAGAAGCATAATTTCTCATTTGTCAAATCAAATTTCCCAAATGTAGAGAGCACAGAATTTCCATCAATTTTCTAAGATGGGAAAGTCGATTTCTGAAGATGTAGATCTAGCATTAAAGTGCCCAACAGATGATGTATTTCTTTTGATTAATATTTGAAGAAATTTTTTGATTTATTGTAATAAATTTTGGCTTCTTCATTTATTTATTTTTATATAAGCATTGTAATTTTAATTTTGAAAATTGAGTTAGTTTAGGATTTTCTCCAGGGAGTGGCAAGGATCCACTGCAACCTGGAGTCAAGTCCTCATTCTTCATAGATTTAGAAATTATCCTTTAGTTTAATTTGTAGAATTATCTTTTGTTTTAAATTGTTTTTTAAATATTATTTAATATTTCTTAATTCATCACTTAGATTATTATTTTGTTTCCCAGGTCTTGAGTTTGATTCAGGAGTAAGAACAAATTTTAATGCTTTGAGTTTTAATAATGGTTTGCCTTACTTAGTTTCTTTTGAATGTTGCAAGCTTAATATTCATTTGATTTGTTTATGCATTATGGGATTGCAACTAATAATTAGAGCCCTTTTTAATTAGAGTTTCTCTTATTTTTCATAGTTTGAGTGGGGATTTAATTGTGCATGTAGCGGTGATTTAAAGTGTTCATTATTGAGTGGGATTTTGATTTAGTTTTATTATAAGTTGCATGCTTTTGAAGAGTGAGCTTGTCTTTGAATAAATTTGTTTCATTTAGATTTAAATATTTGAATTGAAGGTTTCTCATAGATTAATTGTAATGTTATTTTTAATAGGATATCTTAAATGTTATTTGACATAGAGTAAAGTAGTTTTTTTCTTCTAGCAATAGATAGAATTGTTCTTTGCGTTAAGTGTGAATCTTGAATTTATTATGAAGTGTATTTTGAGTTAGTTTAATGTGTGAATTATCATTAGAATAATGTGTGCCTTTTGGTTATCTCAAGCTTAGTTTCAAGTGCTAGTTTCTAAGTTAATGAGAGGAATAATTAGATTAAGGTTTTGAGTTATCATAGGAGATTTTAAAAGAAGAATGCAAGTGCGAGAATGTTACATGATTGAATATTGTCTTGAATTTCATTATAGTTTAATTGCAGTGTGGATTTTGCAGTGATTGAAATTGGTTAAGTAGGTTTCCTTTCAAGATTGTATATTTACCAGCAAACGTGTGTTTCATTCGAATATCTAGTTCATCATTACAAAGGAACATATTTATACTCTGATCAGTAAGCTGAGCTAATATGTAGTACAACTTGTGTTTAGGACTCCCAGATTGATAATTAATATTGAGAGGTTCAATCCAACAATTAAGCTGACCAATAGTGCCTTACCTTAAGGAGGAGAAGGTAAAGATTCAGATATTTATTAGTGGGTTGTCGATAACATTCAGAGCTAGGATTTATTTTGATGAGCCTAGGTCATTGGAGGAGGCCATCCGAAAACTCAAGAAATGTTATGAGAAATCGAAGTGCAGATCGGAGGCAAAGCCATATTGGAGAGGTAATTATAAGAATAAAGGAATTTGAGATAAGAAGCAATCAAGGTCTCAAGATGCAAGTAACAAGGAGAATGTTAACCCACCTAATAATTTCAATACATCTGGTAGATTAGAGGGATTTCGATCTGAGGAGAAGAATAAGGATGAAGGCTGGAAGCCTCTACAGTGTTGGACTTGTGGCAAAGATCATCGTAAGATATATTTTCCACAACATCAAGGTGGTAGGCCACAAATCTATAGTGTGCAAAAAGCACAAACAGTGGGAGATGTTGGTCATAGCATTCCTTGGATTTATGTAGTTGTGGACAGCATGCAGGTGGATCATCATGATTCTATCCTTCAAATGGACGGTAAGATTTATGATCAAGTTATTTCTATTTTGATTTACCATGGATCTAACTATAGTTATATTAATCCTGACCTAGTGGATAAGTATGGCTTGAGTAAGGAAATGAATGCATAATCTTGGATAGTGCAGGTGGCCATAGGTACGAAGAAAATAGTTCACCATTGTGTAAGAGTTTGTGAATTTGAGTTAAATGGTATGCTTACAGTAGCACACTTGAACATATTGCCTTTGGGATCATACAATATGATATTGGGTATGGATTGGTTATATCTTCACAGGGCCAAGCTATACTACTATGACAGAGCTATTGAGTGCTTGGATGACAATGTGGAACCAAGAGTCCTACAAGGAACGAAGAAAGCCACATTAGTTAGGATGGTGACAACCATGCAAGCCAAGCGTAGTCATAGGAAAGGGTGTGTACTATTTTCAGTTCATATCTATAGTGAAAAAGGTAAGGAGGTTTAGGATGTAGATGTTTTGAGCAGGATCCATTTTTACATCAATTTCAAGATGTGTTTCTAGAAGATATTTAATATTTTCCACTGCACAGGGAAGTATACTTTTCTATTTAGTTGATTCCATGGGCATCTCCAACATCAAAGTCACCTTATAGGATGAGCACACCTTAGTTGGTATAATTAAAGTTGCAGCTAAAGGATGTGCTTTACAAAGGGTACATCAATTGTTATAGGTCAATTTGGGCGCCATTCCCAATGACCTGGTTAACTGGGCATCATCTCCAGGATCGATGATTAAGGGTCTATCATTCCCTATCATCTCAGTTTCTATATGCCCTAAGACAGGAAACAACATGAATCAAACAAGACTTTCATCAAGCAAGGATTTTCCATGGTTTGAAGCTTATTATTAAACATGTGGGAGCTCACCAACGCATGATCTAAGGGGCCTAAGTGTGTTGCATATGTAGGTAGCCCCATTCAAGGCTGCTCTAAAAAGCACTTCTTGACATTCAAAGGTGCGTTGGTCACATTAGGAGTGGAATTCTCATTGTTCCAGAATCTTCACTTGGCTAGTGTCTTCTAGAAGGGTTCACATGTGTCAAGCTTCAGATCCAAGTGTCCATTTGACATCTACATGAATGGAAACATGTCTTGCCTATTTTTGGAATGTTATTGATTAAAAAACTACCTACAGTTCATCTATAAATGGAACACATATCATTGTGTTTGGGAGGAAGAATTTGAGTAGGGAAATGTTGGAGAAATTTAAATAGAGAGTTTGATTTGTGGAGCTCCTGCTGGAGAGACTTATGCTGTGATGAGACTTGGGAACTTTGCTGGAAGGTCACTAAAAATCAGTCACTAGGTTGTAACCTCTCCTCTATCATCAATAAAGAGTACTTCTTGTTTTTCCCTACATGCATCTATGTTTACTTTGATTTTCCATGTTGCAAAATCTTGGTTGATGAATGTAGTTTATGCTTAACTGATTTGGCTAACTAGATTGAATAGATATCTATATTATTGCATCTTCTGCTGTTTCAGTGTTCTTTCTTGCAGGAAGAATTCATCTATTTGAAACCGCTTGAATTTGAATTTGTAGTGGAAGCGACAAAAAGGAGCCATTTGGAAGCGAATAAAACAAGTAAGCATCCAATCCTCTCTATGTATCTGTTCTGAGTTAGGAGAAACATTAGTATAGTCTTTCACCTATTGTTCTAGGCTAACATCTGCCTAGGGAAGCGTAATTTATCTGTAGATTACAATTCTGGCCCAACAAACTGGCAACTCCACTGGGGAGAACTTCTCTTGTTTCTAGGTGTTTTATTCTCTGATCTGATTTATAAATACACCCAGTAGCTTTTTTACATAAATATTAGACTTTTTCAGAGCTTAATTTGCAAAGTTGGTGAGCCAAACAATAGATTTTTCTTTGTTTACTGTGCCCAACACACCCTTAGTCAGGGCACAATGCTTTGCAGAGCATTGTCTCCCTTCTCAGCCTGCGTTGCAGAGCATTGTCTCCCCTTGGAGACTGCGTTGGCTCTTGAAAGGACCAAATCCCCTTCAATTTGACTTTATACTTTGCTTCAGTTTTGTTTATTGATTTGTTCTAAAAATTTTGATGCTCTATTGACCAGTAACTCTATATATTTCTTCTCCTTTGACTAAAAATTTATTCAATGTTGTTTTTAAAAAGTTTTTCATTATCATTGACAAGTTGATTTCAAAGTAATTTGTATGGTTGCATTAAGAATCGTTCGCTTTTGAAATAGTAAATTGTCGTAAAATCTTCATTTCTTTGATAGGAGAAATTGTTGTTGAAATCCTCATTTTTCCTTCAAAAGAGAAATTGTTGTTTGTATTCTTCATTTCTCAAAAGTAAAAAGAATTTCAATTATTGATCTAGTGCACCTAGATTCTTTTCTGCATTCATAACATTAAGGAAACTGAAAAGAAAAACTTGCATTTGCATGTAGGATTGTGTGTTTTTTGAAAAAGGAACATTAGGAAATCCACATTTAGTCTGAGATTCATTGATTTGTTTGCTCTCAAATTATTTGCTATCTTTCCTTAGTAGCTAGGTCTTTCATTGAAAAAGTTGAAATTGAAAGTTTGTTTATCATTCTTAGCTTGCATTTTAGGAATTTTATATACATCATCGTGGTGAACCTGAAAGGAAAACTGTGAAGCAAGATCAACATAAAATAAATCTTAATTTACTTAACAACGCTTTGGAACATTAACGATAACATTTAGAGGTCTAGGCTAGAGACGTGTTTCAGCGTCATAAAACATAGCAGCTGTTGTTAACTTGTCTGCGATACATTCTGAGTGTGATACCTCACTCCACGTACATAAGTATATCGTAGCTCATCCACGTAATTTCAAGTGTATTGGGTGGTGTTACAGTACGATAAGTATAAAGGCATGCTCTCACTATGCGGTTTCACATCAGACAGTGCTAATACGGACTTGGGCCTCCATGTAACTTCGGGTATATTTGGGAGGAAAACTTTTAGGTGCTATCCATCCATAGTAAAATGAGTTGGTTGCCCTGAAATTATGATACACCGAACACAGCATTCGGGGAGATTACCTGCCCATACTTCTTGGTTTTCCAGGAGGTATTCTGCAGTTCACAGTTTCTTGGTAAAACCTTTTGCCTAGCATTACCCTCTTTTTGTTTTTTTTTTGGATAAAATAAATCAGTAATCGTGGAAGAAAACAATCCTACCCCCCCTTCGTTCGTGTAGATTAGGTTTGAAACCACCTTTACCACCGGAAGTTATTTCCAGTGGGCAAAGGCGATCATGATCTGCCGAATCAAGTACAATTCGTACCTCTCACGAAACATCATCATTTAAACCAGAGTTAGCTCAAATTGTTTCCACACATCCCGGTTCCTTTATTGTTGTTGAAACGGAGTCTTCACAGTTACCCGTGGTCATGATCCATTCAATCACTGAGACCATACCTCATGGACTCGAAGTTATTCAATCACAAATCGATCTAGATCCTGTCTCCTTTTTGCAAGAAAATCTGAATCTTGAACAGCCAGAAGTTTCTCCTACTTTGGTCACTCCACAAATATTTGTAGCCACTGAAACTCCTATATCACACAGTCAACCGTCTAAAATATATTTTGGGCCTGACGGTGAAGTTCTTCCTCCTGGTTTAATCGCGATTGAAGAAATCCCTCAACATAATACACCTTTAATTCCAACCCACTTTGGGGGAGACCTTTACCCATACCATTCATTTCCTCAATTGTTTTCATCTGCTTTTGTTGATCCTATTTCCATTCAATCACCCATCAATTTCAGAGAGTATACATTTGGTCATAAAAATATGTCTGAACCAACATCTTCAGTTGGGTATTTTGTTATAATTACGTCAGTTCCTAACCTCACTACTCTGTCGATGTTCACAACATCACCAGAGTCATATTTTCACGGTGGCCCTTCAGTCCCAACAGGTTACAAATCACTATCTGGCACTTTCTCTGGCGCACCTTCACATTCATGGTCCTTGCCAATGTCAGCATCTGGTGTTTTAACTGGTAGTCCTATCGTTAGTACCGAGCGACTTGAATAATTACATCCATCATCAGGGCAATATCAAGTCGGTCCTTATGGGTCAATTCATTTTAAGTACCATATCAACTGGACTCCCAACATTTGGAGAAAAATATTTTTCATCTTATTATCCTCCTTATGCTGGGGGGCAACGTACAGTCACCCAATATGACAATACTCAGTCACATTTTGGTCAAACTAATGTTGACATGAATGTTTGTCAATGGCAGCCCACTCTGCCTATCCAACCATAAACGATTGTCCAATCGTATCAACCTATTACACCCACCTCAATACCACTTGTTAATACATCTATACCCCTGTTACAAACTCAAAATCTTTTGATTAATTTACAACAACCTGTATCAGGGATCATTTATTCACAAGCTGGTCCACCATTTTATGGGATGTCACAAACACACTTTGGTTATACATATCAACTGAATCCAACTTACAATAATTTGGGTTATAACATTGGTGGACAGAATCCTTGGCAGCCACAGGTGCGAATTCCTCAAACTTCATATCAACAAGTACCATATACAGGTTTTGGTCAATAGAACTCTCAAGCGTTTGCAATGCAAAACAATCCCTATCTAGGTTACCAGCAAAAAATCTCATATGTCGGTGCTCAAAGACCTGTTGCCCAAGCAATTCCATCTTATCCTGGCTATGCTCAACCTGACCTTAATAGACAGTTTCCTTTTATTGCAACCTTGGAATTACCAGATTTAAACCGGTTAACCAATGATCCTATCAATTATGATCCATGGTGGCCAGTGATACCACATAAATTACCCTCCGACATTCCTAAATTCAATGGAAACCCTGGAGAAGACCCATCAACTCATGTTATGACTTATCATTTATGGTTTTCATCAAATTCCCTAAATGATGATTCTGTTTGATTACGTCTTTTCCAGAGAATGCTCATAGGTCCAGAAGCTAAATGGTACATTGGATTACCTAGAGCTTCTTTCGATAATTTCACTACCTTAGCTACTGTCTTTTTGACCCATTTCTAGTTACCAATCAGATACCAAATTGGAACGGAACTCTTGACCAACTTCAAACAAAATAATGCTACTCACATTTCAGATCATATTCATGAGTGGCATCGCCGTCGATGAATGGTTAAGACATTTGTTCCCGATCAACTCCTTGCTGAATGGTTCATCAAATCCTTGTTACAATCTATAACAGAGGGTGTGGCTAAAGGTGGCGTCATCACAGAAGAGCAAGTCATCGCTCATGCCCAGTATTTAGACTTGATTTATACTCAGTCTGGCATGCTCTATGAGAAAATACCAAATGCGTCACGATCTAATTTTAATGTTCCTCCTCAAATAAAAGACTCTCATGCCCGAGACGGCTTGATAGGCACTATAAATACACACAACACTACTACATCTGATCTTGCTCCTACTTCCGAAATCAATGCCATCTCATTTGACAAAGGCAAAAGTGATAAGCAACCAGGAAGTAAGAAAAAGGGGAAATCAAAGAAAAAACAAACTTCTAACCCGCAGGAATGATCATCTGATCAACCGTCAGGACCACGGAAGCCTCGCTATCCATGCATAATCTTTAACGAGGAAATTTTTTTTATGGATTGTCCTCACCATGCTAAAGTATCAAAAATCATCAAGACTTCTCATGCATCAGTTGTGTTGACAGACCCATTTCCAAATCCAGACATAAATTTGGTTGCTATGGATCCAGCTCCTAGTTCCCAAGTGTGAATGTTATCCACTACAAAACCTTCACAAGATGTTTTGGTGTCGACGCTGAATAAAGGCTATGGTAGTCCGGCCACTGATCAACCTACTACCTCGACAACGAATCCATATAATGAATCATAACCACCTCCTGTTATTCCTGAATTGACAATTAAGCCACCAAAGGGAGTAGTTCATAAATTGACATATAATCCTCAAGCAAGAGCTGCACAAAATTATAATATAGTTGAAGATTTGGATCAATCCCCTTTAGCTATGTCTGCTCTTGAGGTATTACAAAATTGCCCCTCCCAGAAGCAGGCTTTATTGTTGGCCATTGGTGGAATTGATCCGACTAATTCTAACCTTGTCATCTTTAATCATGCAAGCTATGTGTCGCAATTACCAGCAGAATTGGCATTCTCCATCCAAGTAAATGTTCTCAATCACCTTTTTCATCGCACTATTATTGATGAGGGAGCATCTACGTGAATTATGTCTCTAAACTATTGGAAGTCACTTGGATCTCCGCGATTATCACAATCATCAATGACGTTGAAGGCTTTTGATGGAAAAACATATAAACCTTGTGGTATTATTAATAACCTGCAAGTTGAATTAGGGGGAAAAACAATAATTATTGATGTTGAGGTTGTTGACGGACCCCTTGACTATAATATTTTACTCAGAATACCATGGGTATATTCAATGACTGCAATCATTTCTACATATTTTAGAATGGTCACCTTTCCTCATAAAGGTACTATTACAGTCATTAATCAGTTATCCTTTTTTACCTCCACTTTGCAAGTAACTGGAAGCGTTTCGTATATTCACTTACCCCAACTACAAATCCAAAACATTGGTGTAGGACTTTTAAAGGATTCCACTCTTATGGGAACCTTTGCATTACCACTGCTAGCGACGTCAGCAGAAATTGCAAGCATAGAGACCTGCTACATGATCTCTTCCACTCTATCTGGCTTAAGGAAGAGTACAAGTGATTCTGATATTTCTACGTTGGACGATGTTTTACCGCTTAGCCCTATTGAGCTACAATAGCAATCAATCTATTCGGCTTGGGTGAAAAATTCGAAATTAGTGTCGCCGAGTGTTTGGGTTGATCATTCATTCGATTTTGGTATTCCATCTGATCCATTTTCCTCAGAAATTTTGACAGTTGAAAATATTTTGGAAGCTATGAAGCCAAAAGGAGAACCATGGGAAGATTATCATCATCATTCCCATCTTCCAGATTATGAATAAAATAATCTCAGTGAACTATATCACCCATCCATTCAAAATTTATTTTCGAATTATTTTCTCATTAATGCAATTGAATCTGAGCGAAATTTATGAAATATTGAAGAAACGATTTCTATCGATATTTCGACTAAACCTGGCATTGTAGAAAATATTCATGTCAGTGTATCTTGTTCTCCATCAGAACTTGATTCATATCACTCTCTTTTTCATGAATTTTGTGACGTATTCGCTTGGTCTTACGAGGAAAGGCCAGACATAGATACTAATATAGTTGAACACACTATTAATATGTATCCTAATGTCAAACTAGTGCATCAACGACTTTTTCCTGTTCATCCAAAGAAAGCCACTGCCATCAAAGCAGAAGTTGAAAATTTTTTGCATGTTGGTTTCATTTACCATGTTCTGCTTACTGAGTGGGTTTCCAATATCGTTCCTGTTATGAAAAAACAATGAACCATTAGAGTGTGCGTCGATTATCGGGATGTTAATCAAGCTTGTCCAAAAGACAACTATCCTACTCCCTTTATCGACCAGATTATTGACGATTGTGTTGGATGTGAAATATTTTCTTTCATGGATGGATTTTTTAGCTACAATCAAATCAATATCCACCTAGATGACCATCATAAGACAACATTCATCTATCCCTAGGGCACATTCGCATATCAGAAACTCCCGTTTGGTTTAAATAATGCTAGGGAAACTTTTCAGAGAGAAATGGATTATGCTTTCAATGACATCAAGCACATTGTTCAACCATATCTAGATGATTTACCAGTGCATTCACAAAAACGGACTGATCACCCGATGCATTTGAGAGCCATTTTCTTACGATACCGAAACTACAAGATACGCCTCTATCAGCAAAAATGTGTGTTTTGTGTTGGTTCCAGTCACTTGCTCGGATTCGTAATCTCAAAATAAGGAATTCGAATAGACCCACTGAAGGTTCAGGCCATTCTTGATTTTCCTACACCCTCAAACTTAATTCAGATATAGAAACTTCAAGGAAAGGCTAACTTCCTGAGAAGGTTCATTCCAAACTATGACGAATTGGCTAAAGGATTTACTTGATTATTGAAAAAGGGGGTTCCCTTCCATTAGGACCAAGTTGCGCAAGCTTATTTTGATGCTGTCAAGGACCATATTGTCCAAGCGTCATTAATGTATCCTCCAAATTATCAAAATGATTATTTCCTATATATTTTCGCGGCTGAAACGACCATCGCTATGGTTTTGGTCCAAGTATAAGATGGAATTTAACATCCGATCTATTATTAAAGTCATAATCTCAATGATACAAAATTTAAGTACTCATACGTGGAAAAGCTTGCCTTGGAAGCCATTCAAGTTTTCCAAATATTTCGCCATTATATCCTGCTCTGAAAAACAACAATAGTTTCGGATTTCAACCCCATGACTTACATTTTATAACATCAATTGCTAGGGGAAAATATTCAAAATGGATCATCATTTTGCAGGAATTTGATAAATCCAAGTCAAAGAAGTCTTTATTTTTGGCTGAGCTTCTCTTTGACCTTCCCTGTGATAGTACTGCAACTACGTCGGAACCATATATTCCAGACGATTCTCTGTTTCTGATCGGATCATCTGATCCTTGGTATGGAGATTTCATCATTTATCTCCAAACCCAAAATTTTCGACCTAATACCTCTCGCTCTGATCAGCGACGTATTCGATACCAAGCCAAAGATTATTTGATCATCGGAGATACACTTTATCGTCGTGGTGTCGATACCATTTTAAGGAGGTGCCTCACTCATGAGGAGGCTAAAAAAGTATTAAATGATTGCCATGCTGGGGCTTGTGGTGGAAATTTATCTTGTTATGCTACCGTGCAGAAGATACTTCGCGTCGGTTACTTTTGGCCTACTATTTTTTGATATTGTATCCTCGTAGTCGGAATTTTTCATGCATGCCAGATTTATGACCATAAAATCCACAAACCGCCAACGCAAATGCATCATGTTGTCTCTGCTGGACCATTTACAAAATGGGGTATCAATTTCATGACCTGTAACCCTCCTTCATCCGGGTGGCATGGTTATATTATTGTTGCAGTCGACTATTTTACCAAATGGGCTAAAGCGATACCTACATTCAACAACACAGGACAAACAACTGCATTGTTTTTCTTCAATCATGTCATTGCACGGTTTGGGGTCCCACAGGCTATAGTTATGGTTCATGGGAAGCATTTTTTCAACCATATGATGTCTGAATTGACAGCCAAATTAGGATTGTCTCATGATAATTATACTCCTTATTATCCACAATCAAATGGACAAGTTGAGGCTATTAAAAAAATTCTTAAACGGATGCTTCAACGAATGATAGGAGTCCGTAAAAGGAACTAGCACTTGATCCTGTACTCTTCCTTGTGGGCATATCAAACCTCAGTGAGAAACGCGACCAGATTTACTCCTTTTCAATTGGTGTATGGTCTGGAAGCTATCTTACCAATCCAATGCAAAATATCAGCGTTAAAACTCGCAATAGACTTGTTACCTGACACCTCAAAAGAAGAAGCGCGTCTCCTTAACCTCATCCATCTAGATGAAATGCGTCGTGATTCCCAATTGGCCAAAGAAGCACATAAGAGATGTCTAAAGGCACAATATGACAAAAATGTCTAGCCTTGCATCTACTCAGAGGGCGACTTGGTCCTTCTTTATGACCCGGAAGTTGATAAAATAGGTACAAGGAAATTTGAGCCATTATGGCATGGCCCCTACATTGTCAAAAGAGTTCTTGCTAAAGGTGCCTACGAGTTAGTTGATTATGATGGGATTCCATTGGCACAGCCTAGAAATGGGTTGTATTTGAAACGTTACTATGCTTAATCATGAGCGTAGTAATTTTTTGTATTATATTGTTTATATGCTATTGATTTGTATTCACTATCTTAATTTGTCTTTTAGAGTTTCCTTGAAGTTAGTAATCCACTTTACATTTCATTGCATATGACTGAATCTTCGGAACCATTTGTTGGATATGCTAATGGTGCTAGTCATAGTACGCAGAATCTATCCTCTGCAACGTGGGCCATTTTCGCTCTGAACGGCGAGTTAGTGAGTTTTCAAGGGATTTGTATCGGTAGATCGACGAATAATATCGCTGAGTATAGTGCATTGATTGAACTTATCTCTGATGCCATTTCATTTGGTATTAACCACATAATCATAAGGGTAGACTCACAACTTGTGGTACTACAAATTACTAGTATTTATTCTGTTAGAAATCCAAAACTGCTTAGATTGTTCCTAAGAGTTTGACTTTTGGAGAGACATTTTGATTTCATTCAATATCAACACATTTCCAGAAATCTAAACACTTTAATTGATTCATTAGCTAATCAAGTTTTAGACAGACATTTGCAACATATGTAAAGAAAACATTCACATCATTGAATAGGATTACGCATTAAACATAGGAAAAACTCTGAAAACATATAGATAGATAGTTATAGGTTTTTACAAAATTTGTGCCCAAGACACGTTGGTAATCTGACATCAAAATGTATGCAAAAAGTCATAAGTAAACTAGTGGTGCTTATGATATCACGCTATAGATCTAGCAATCCTACGGAGCAACCGCATCCAATGGTTAGGAACCCCAATAGTGTGTCACTATAGTCGTATGGGAGGCTCTTCAATCCGACAATCTAAAATCCCAAAGTTCAACCCCTCTATGTACTGCTAGAGCTTAGCAAGAGTCTCAGCCATATCAAGGTCCTGAAGGATTACTCTCCCGACAACCCTCTCTGCTGGCGCATCCGCTTCGCGCTCCGGTTCCTCTACTGGTTGAACATGACCAATATCTGCATTACATTAAACATTTAATTTAGTCTTGGAAAGAAATAAAGACACAAAAACATTTTTATAAACCTTATAAAACAAAAATAAAAATAAACATGGTCAAATCAATCTTACCTATTGCACCCCACTGAGCGCCTTCTGGTAAAACTAGATCTAGATCTCCTCGGAAGTCGATGCCTGCATATGCATACTCATTGATGGCGATAATATGTCACTTGAACCAGGTGAATAATGCATTCAAGAACACAACATTTGATTAGCCTGAATGATGACCCATGATTTCTACCCATCTTTGCATTCGAGGATCTCTAGGACTAGATATATCTAATGTTACATGTTGTGGCTGCATCAGTGGAATCCGTTCGAAAGTGAAGGAAATGAGAATGGAACCATAACTGAAATTTTTCTTCCTTCCTCCCTTTTCTTTATTCAATTGTTCCTTTATCTGAGATAGAACAGCTTCATACCAGTTCAAAATTTTTGGCTCTAAACATTCCAATGCATACTGCATATACGATCTGTTCGCTACATGGAGTGTAATGGTGCCAGCTAGTTTAATGATCGTGAATAGGATGTTTATCAAAGGTAAATATCTGACATCATGGATGTTTATTTTTCCATATTTTCTAGGTTCTGAACCCGGATAGCAATACTGCATAACATAATCCCTCACTGTTTCTCCTCAAACGGTAAACCTTGTGAGTGAAATGGGAAAATCTCTCCTCGAAAAACCTGTGAGAAAATACACATCCTCAACTATTATGGACAACACTTGATTTTTTATGTGAAATTCCTGTATCACTAGATCCCATGCTCAAACAAGGAACTCCAAGAGTTCTATCTGTTGCCTCATTCCCGACAGTTTGAAGTACTTAAGCAGCCCGCAATCTCTTAAAATCTCTTATAGTACCCGGATCATTCAAGGAAATCATATCTTTTTATTCATGTTCTCTTTCTCTCCATGTAATCTTCATTATAATCTAATGGAAACCTGAAAATCAACCATAAGATCCATTAGATACCATTCATTGCAAAAAACTAGGCAAATTTTGGACACAGCATGAAAACAAAAAACTTCAACTGCACCCAATGCACTACCTGGGCTGAGACAATGCATTGCACATGTAGGTACACTTCACTGTACCTGCTATGCAATGGAAGTTTTGACATTCAGGGATGTGTTGCCCTCAATTTTGGCAGAATTTACCCTAGGGGCCTCAAAACCCTAAAAATTTGCAAGAAAAGGTAAAGAAATGAATACTGAAAGAAAGAAAAGGTTTTTTACTACTTACCTGGATCAAACAGCGATGAAATCCATCCACTGAAATGACCGTAATCAACAACTGAATTTCGGGGGAAAAATCAGGTTCAGAGCTTCAAAATGCAAATGGTAACTATGGAATGGTAAAAATGAATAGTGAAACTGCTTTATATAGTCATTTAATTACTTGCAAGTTAAATTTATTGCTATGACAATAGTTTTATTATGTGTTTATCATGAAACAAGTATTTTTAATCCATTTGATGTTGTTATGAATAGGAAATACAACTGACGAACAGGTTAGTCATGCAGATTTATTTCAAGAAAGATTTGACCACAAAGCATGCTTTTTATCCTTATTTTTCGAGCTTTGAGAAAAACAAAAAAGGATTTGAAGTGCACTTTTATCTCTTTTTCGAGCTTCTATAACAGTGAAAAAGGAACCTTTGGAGTCTTCTTTCAGCTCTTTTTAGACTCTGATAATGTGAAAATATTTCCGAGCACTTGTCATTTTGAGCTCGTTAAAGTAAATGAATTGATATCTACTCAGTATAAGTTTAACCCTTTTCCGGACGGAGATGGATTATTTACGAAAAAGGAACACATTGGTTAAACATGACCAAAGAGGTTCTTTCAGATATCATTTTACACTTTTTCGGATCTGAGAGACAAATTTACGAAAAAGTACTTTTGGAGTCCTCTTTCGTCCTCTTTTTTAGACTTTCTAAACATGAAAAAAGGACTAGGCTATCACTATCGTTAAGCTTGTTAAAACATAAAATAGCGATGGGCTTGTCGATCATGGCAAGAATCGAGTTTCATTCATCACTAGACTCATTAAATTATTAAATAGTGATACTTTATTCTTTGTTCACCCGAAGGGCTAAATTATAGATCAATCAAATGTTATCCTCCTCAAGCTTGTTAAAAAATAAAGAGGTACTGGTCGACAAATGACAGGGGAAAATTTGGGAAAAGCAAGTAAAGTTTCTTTTTGGTAGCAAGTCACTCTTGAACATGACACTTATTTCACTCCATGTCCGTGACTGTCTGGGTTGGGTAATCATCTTGACGGTTCATTCACACCTATGGTTCATCATACCTTCACTTTGATTTTGGGTCAGTGCTGCCAACTCATCACAGTGTTGCCGATATGTTCAAGAGAAGTCATCCAATAATTAAGAACTCATCCATCTGCAATACTCATAAACCTTCATTTTCATGACTGTCATCCCTGAAAATTGCTATATCAAGTCATACCCTTGTTTCTGAAATCAGTAACTCTAGTTTTTCAATAAGGTGACTTCCTGTCGACGACAAATAAATATCCAGGAAGTTCACTCAGAAACATCAGATTCTAGTACCATGAGGCTTGTTACAGCATCGACAAGATCCTCGCTTCCAAAACTTTGACTGAAATATTATGTTTGGCGTTCGACATCAAATCATCTATTCATGCCTTATGAAATGTACTGTATTACCTTGAGGGCCATTGACATTAATGGTGGTTCTATCACGTTTTTTAACAACTCACATCATTGGATAGTAATCAAACGATGTCTTTCCATGTTCGACGACAAATAATATATTCGCATGGCTAGACTTGTACCCGAATGATCGAGTGAATGAGATAAGAAGACCCCGGATCTAGTTTCAGCCATTGGGGCTGTGATTTCAGGATTGTTGTACACATCATCTATACGGTGACCTTACATACAGATTTTCATCCAAACATGGGCATATATCTGTAGGCGTGTCTGCATCTGGCCAACATTCCAATGTAGACGACTTTCTGAATTATGTACATGTTATTAGATTATTTTATGTGCTGACTATGGGAATGCCTACCCTCAGCAATTATGATCAATAGAGGATATATCATGGTGTAATGTATTGTAAGACTGATGCAGGTGACCACTCTACTTTTTTTCCAGGCTCATCACAGTGTAAAGCATCTCAATCATGTTGAATCCTTACTTAAACTAAGAGGGGGGGTTAATCAGTTTAACACATACATGAGATTTTTAAACTTTTCATCAAGCTTATTTACAGATTAATTTTATAACCAACTTAATATGTGAACAGTATTAATATGTAACAACAAGTATTAAGTTAATGTGACAACAAACTTATTATGAGAGCAGCAAACATTAAGCAGATTGTATAGAACATATCAACACATAAGCAACACACACAGAGACAACAAATATAAGTGGAAACCCATAAAGGGAGAAAACCACATCTTATTATTGTTGTGATGCAAAGGCAAGCTCCAACTCCCTCTCACCACTAATTTTCTATAGGCACCAACCTACAGGAGGCTCCAACCTCAATCAGCTACAACTGACATCTATCAAACTTCAACTTGATAGGGAAGCTCCAACTTCCTCATTCAATCAAAAGAAAATATTTGCTGATTTACTTCAGATATTAGCTCTATTCTGTAGCATCTCTTTCTGCTCCTCTTTTGCTTATCTTCTCTGCCTCAATTCTTCATACTCTGCATTCTCTAACCTCACTCTCTAACCCCCTTATGCATATCAAGGTGATATCATTTATAGAGATTTCCTTATGACTGTTTGTATTCCTCAGGGAATTCGAAATTGATAGCCATACCTCTTAGCCTTCTGCCTTCTCATTTATTTTCCAACTCACTCAAAAAAATATAACTGTATGTACTAATTTTAATATTACAGTGGGATTTTTGTTTTCTACTGGAGACTTGCCAATGCATCACAAACAATATAAACTAATTAAAACATTTGCATTTAATTACAATGAGAACTCTAGCTCAACTCATTTAGCCTCTTGGATCACTGCGTATTTGTCTTTTCTGTGACTGTGTCTGTCTTTTTCTTCTCTGTATGCCTTTCTGTTCATTTTTGTTGTGTAACTCCTACATATATGTAACTGTTCTTTTTATATAATGCAATTCAATTCTCGGCATAATAATGAGGCATTTTTAACATATGAACTGCCGTTTTATACAACTCAAATAACTTTCGGCGATATAATGATAATAGATCATTTTAATACATAAAATGCCCTTTCGGGCCCACTCGCCAAATTTTACTTTTTCTCCGATGCCATGAGCCTTTGTGAAGGTCTCGATGCGATAATCGCAATCGCTGCTTTCAATAGAATGCTTCGATGTTCTGTTCTCCTCCGATGCGATCAATCACTGTTCACTTCACTGCGCCGATGCAATGGGTCGCTCTGATGTGATGTAACATTGTTCACTTCACTGTGTCATTGCGATGAATCACTCCGATGCGATGGTTCACTTTGATGCCAGAACTCAAACATATATCAATCATGGTTTATAAACCCATCGAGTCCACATCTCAATCGGAACTTTGTCAACACATTCCGCTGCTACACTTTTCTTCGATGTGATTTGCGAGGGTCCCACCTTATAGAAATTCGTTTGTATTAAACCCAAAAAATCAAGCGCTACATATAAATATATATATGCTTTGGTCCCTTGTATATAAAGCACAACATATATAAAGCACTGCATATATATAAACTTTCTGCTTCAACTTTAATGTATCCTCCAACTTGGGTTAAGATTCTCGGAATTTCATGTAGGGGGTCCCACTTGCGTATTAAATTTGGTTTATATTCAAAAATTAACATAAGGTTTCGGGCCCACAGCTTATATATATCCGCATACCGACTCATTTCAACATACATATATGAAATCAACCTTTAATAACTTAATAAACCAAAGGTTCTCACCCTGGCGGAGTTCGACCCACTATATATATATGCTCCAAGATTACCCTTCCTATGATATATCGTAAGTCCAAACCACAACTTTGGTTAGCTCATTACATGCGCATTTATATATATATATATATATATATATATATATATATATATATATATATATATATATTTCACCACCGCACTATCAACTAAGCTCCATACCCTTCCATGCCTATGGTTCCATTATCTCGTACCAACAAATATATATTAACATATATATATATATATATATATATATAATTCCCCAACCAGTGTGAAGACAAATGTATTAACTTTAACATAAGCCCAGCCCGCACCTCATTTCATATAGGTTTCGACTTTTATCACAAAATATAAATATATATCACCATGTATGCATAATCCCCGAGTCAAGCGTTAAAACCATTTATAATAAAAAAATTATCACTGCGCTCACCATTGAATATCAAAACCATATATTAAATTAAAATTTCGGCCCCACAGCTACTTTCCTCAAGTTAACTCTCGTCCATCGCGCGATCGTGGCCACCGTTGATTCCCCAACACCTTTGATCAGACGGATAGAACACTTATCGCGTTTTTTCAATCTCCGAGCATTAACACTCCAAATTCACGCGATGAATGTGGTTTTTACAAACCACTTTTGGCCATGTGTCAGTCCATAACATACATCACGTTCAAAAAGGTGAATTCAGCTTATTGCTTAAGGGAAATGCGATACAGGTTGTTTCTTCCACTGAAACCATCGTCACTATTCCTCCTGGTTCCGTCTTTGACTCAGGGTTCTGGTATTTTATAATTTCGCGTCAATTGTTTATTAAACCTTCATACTTTGTTTAAATGTGCAGATTTTGCTTTATCCCATATACACCTAACCCCGCTATATTTTAGCTTCTCGGTTCCACCTTTGCTTGATCATTTCACTATTTGTTAATGGCTTTGCCTCTGTATTCTCTGTCTCTGCCTCTGCTGCTCAACTGTTTCATCTTTGCCTCTATATTCTCTGTCTCCGCCTATGCTTCTCTTCTTCCTCTACTTCTGCCTCCTTTCTCTGTCTCTGTGTCCTCTGCTATTCGACCGTTTCATCTCACGACTCTGCCTCCTTTGGTTCTGCCTCCTTTCTCGGTCTCTTCATCCTCAGTCTTTTACTGCCTTACTTCTTTTGCTGCTGCTCGACCCTCTTTGCATCTTACTGCCTCTTTTTCTCTCTCTCTTCTATGTTGTCTCCTTTGCCATCAATGACAACATTTCCAACAATCTCCCCCTTTGGCATTGATGGCAATACATTTCCTCCTCTTGCCTTTTAGGACCCTTTCTTCTATTGCTCGCTTTTCCTCCCCCTTTGACATCAGTGGAAAAGGGTTGCTCTGATCTTGAGGACCTGTTTCATGCTCTGTTTAGTTGCTCTGGCCTTTTTATAGCTCTCTTTGTTGACTAATCTCCCCCTAGAATGATGTCTTCTTTTCTGTTCTCCCCCTAGAATGAAGCTTTCTTTTTCTATTAGAGAGTAGTATCTGAAGATACTACCCCTAGTTTGTTTCTCAGATATTCGAATGCCTCTCTAGCAAGAGGTTTTGTGAATATATCTGTTGTTTGTTCTTTTGTTGGCACATATTCCAACTTCACTACCTTCTATGCTACTTGTTCTCTTAGGAAATGGTACTTGATTGGGATGTGTTTAGTTTTTGAATGAAGTACAGGATTTTTTGAAATACTTATAGCACTCGTATTATCACATTTGATAGAGATAGGTTCATCAATGCTTACCTTCATGTCTTGGAGGGTTTGCTTCATCCAAATGACTTGTGTGCAACATGCTGCTGGTGCTATGTATTCTACTTCTGCTGTAGATAGAGAGATAGATGTTTGTTTCTTGCTTAGCAATGCCACCAGACTTTTTCCCAAGAAGAATGCGCCTCCACTTGTGCTTTTCCTGTCATCCACACAGTTGGCCCAATCTACATCTGTATATGCTGTTATAGTGAAGCTCTTACCTTTTGGATACCATAGCCCATATTGTACTGTTCCTTGTAGATATCTAAATATTCTTTTGACTGCTAGAAGGTGATTTTTCTTTGGTTCTACTTGATATCTAGCCACAAGTCCTACTGTCAACATGATGTCTGGTCTTGATGCTATCAGGTACATCAGAATTCCTATCATGGATCTGTAGAGTCTTTGATCTATATCAGCAGACCCATCATCAGCACATAGCTTGCATCCTGTGATCATGGGAGTTGACACAGGTTTGCAATCTTCCATTTTGAACTTTTTCAAAATCTCTTTTAAGTATTTTTCCTGTGACATGAATCTACCTGTGTTATTTTGCTGAATTTGAAGTCCTAAGTAGAAGGTGAGCTCTCCAATCATAGACATCTCAAACTCTGATTTCATCTCTTCAGCAAATCATTTTGCTAGTTCATCTTTGTTACTTCCAAACATAATGTCATCAACATATACTACAATAATCAGGAGTTCATTCTCATGGGATTTTATGTATAGATTGTTATCTACTCCTCCTCTCTTAAAGCCTTGTTTTTTCAAGTACTTATCCAACCTTGAGTACCAAGAACGAGGACCTTGTTTCAGTCCATATAGAGCCTTGTTTAGTCTACACACATAGTCTTCCTTATCTGTTAATGAGAATCCTTCTGGTTGTTCCATGTAGACTTCTTCTTCTAGATCTCCATTCAGAAAGGCAGATTTCACATCCATTTGATATACCTTGAAGTCATGGTAGCATGAAAAGGCTAGAAACATTCTGATAGCTTCCATTCTGGCTATAGGGGCAAATTTTTCATCGTAATCCAGACCTTTGATTTGTGATTATCCCTTGCATACAAGTCTGGCTTTATTCTTGATTACCTATCCTTGTTCATTCATTTTATTCTTGAATACCCATTTTGAGCCTATGACATTTTTCTCAGTGGGTCTAGGAACTAATTCCCAGGTATTTTTCTTCACAATTTGGTCCAATTCTTCATTCATAGCATTCACCCAATACTTTTCCTTTTTGGCTTCTTCAAACTTCTTTGGCTTTATTTGTGATAACATAGCTATGTATACTTCTTCTGTCTGTTCAGTTAGCTACCTTCTTATCTAGACTCCTACACTCTTGTCTCCAATGATCTGATCTTCTGGATGGTTCTTTTGAGTGTATCTTGAGGGGGCTTTCGAGCTCAGTTCAAAATCTTCTGTTGTCTTGCTTTCTTCATCATCATCTTGGTTCTCTTCTTCATATTCTTCTGGAGGATTGCTGCAACATGTACTTCTTGTCTTGTTTAGCAGTTCTTCATAAAAATTTACATCAATGCTTTCCACAAATTTTCTAAGAGTCTTCTTGTAGCATCTGTAACCTTTACTCTTGGAAACATATCCTAAAAATATCCCTTCATCTGCTCTTTCATCAAACTTCCCCATATTTTCATCATTATTCTTTATGTAACACTTGCTTCTAAGGGATCTAAAGTGCTTGATTGAAGCTGGTTTACCATGCCATAGTTCATATGGATTCTTGTCACTGCTTGGCCTTAAATAAGCTTTGTTAAGGATATGCACAGCTGTGTGTACTGCTTCTGCCCAGAAGGTTTGAGGAATGTTACTCTCTTGCATCATGGATCTGGAAATTTGTTGTAAAGACCTGTTCTGTCTCTCTGCCACTCCATTCTGTTGAGGTGTCCCTCTAATAGTAAACTTTTTCTTTATCCCATGTTCATTGCATAGGTTTGCAAATTCATAGTCTGTAAATTCACCTCCTCTGTCTCATCTGATGCATTTTAGCTTGCATCCTGTTTGATTTTCTTCTAATTCTTTGAATATATTGAATTTCTTAAGTGCTTCCGATTTATATTTGAGAAATGCAACCCATGTCATTCTTGAGAAATCATATATTATAAGCATGAAGTAGGATTCTCCACTTGGTGTTTTAGTTCTTGAAGGTCCACATAGGTCCATGTGTACAAGCTGAAGTGGCCTGCTCGTTGATAGCTCATCTTTCATCTTAAAGGTTTTCCGGGTCTGTTTGCCCAATTGGCAAGATTTTCATATGGTATTTGAAGGCCTTTTTATTGCTGGCATATCTCTGAAAGCTTTCTTCTTGCTCAATCTGATGATATGGTCGAAGTTAAGATGTCCCAATCTCTTATGCCATAACCATGACTCCTCAAGTTTTCTAAATGGCATGCTTCATCCTCCTCTTTCACTATGTAGACATTACTCTCTGTTCAAACACCTTTGAGCAGAGTCTTTCTTGTGGTGCTTGATCTGACTTCACAATCTTGTGCTCTAAAAAGAACTTCACAGCCTTTATCGCACATTTGACTGACACTCAACAAATTTTCTTTCAGCCCATCCACAAATAGTACATCTTGGGCCTTTCCTCTGCCATTATCTAGGCTGACTGAGCTTTTTACTTTGGTATTTCCTGCTTTATCATTTCCAAAAGTAACATTTCCAGATTTCTTTTCATCAAAGGTTATAAATTTGCTTCTTTCTCCAGTCATATGTTTTGAGCAGCCAATATCCAGATACCATTGGATTTTCAGGTCTTGAGCAGTTAGAGCCAGGTCACATTTATTCACCTTATTTTTCCACTTGAAGCATCCTTTTGTTTGATACCTTTTGTGAGGTGATGAACCACATTTTCTGAGAGGGCATTTGGAAGGCATATGTCCAATTTTATTGCATACAAAACATTTGATCATAATTTTTGCAGAATTGGGAGTATGAGTAAAATCTCCATGATTCATAAACCTCCTTGAGGTGTTGAACATCAGTGTTTGTCCATATTTTCTGCACTCAATGATTTTATGGCCAAATTCATTATAATAAAAACAGTAACCATAGAAACAATTTGCATACCTAATATGAGGTTGTCTTCTCCATTTGTTTTTTTGAGACAGTCTCTTCACTGTTTGCATCCTTTGTTGGTTTGAATTACTCCTCCTTGTATGACAGTATGCAGTAATATGTCCCATCTTGTGGCAGGAATAACAAGTGGCATTTTTCATAGGAGGGAAGAATCTCCTTTGATGGCTTCCAAATTTGACATACTCAGGGGTGTATGAGCCTTTTTCTATTGGATAAGTATTTATTTCATTCTTTGCTATTAGAGGTTCCTTCTGGTTCCTGTCTCTTTTATTGCATGTTTCTTCTTTTGTAGGAATCATTTGAGCTACTTCATTAGTCTTATTTGCTTTTACAAAAATAATATTTTTGTTTTCCATTTCTTTGCCTTTACTTGATTCTCCTTCATAGCCTATCCCTGTTTTTATCAGAGGAGATCTTTGAGCATCCAGGATTTCGTTCAACTTACCAGAGCTTCTCATTTGAGAAGAATTTATAGACACTTTCCTTTAGGCATTTTCTAATTTCTTCCTAAGACATACTACTTCTTCTTCCAACTTCTCTTGTTCCTGAGTTTTACCCTTGATTTGCTTAAGTAACATGTCATCTATCTTCTTGGCTTCTTCAAGCTCTACTTTTAGCTGCATGAAGACTTCGGAATTTTTTTCTTCTCTTACATACTTGAGGAGAATGTCCTTTTGTTTTCTACACTTCAGTTTGAGTCTGTCAATCTCCTCCAGAGCACTTCTTAGCTCCCCCTCAAGATAAACTTCACCTTCTTCTTCATCTTCTATAAGGAGTCCTTCAAGTTCTTCTATGGCCATCAATAAAAATTCAAAGGTTCCTTCTTCACTTGAGGGTTCATCTAAGTCTTCAGATGCACTGCTGTCTTGTTGAGCATAGAAAGATTTTCTATTGAATTTCTTTCCTTTCTGCCAGTTCTTTGATGTAGTTTTCTCTGATTCTTGAGCCTGATTCCTTGCTTTCTTGTGAGGACACTTAGCAGCATAGTGTCCAACTCTTCCAGAGTTAAAGCATTTGAATGGAAGTTTACCTTTATATTTACCTGAGCCTCTACCCAGCTTCTTGACAAATTTGGCCTCTTCTTCATCAGAGCAAGAGCATATATCTTCCTTTTCTTCTTTCTTATTTTCTATTTTAAAAGTTGCCTCCCTCACACTTGGCTTCTTCTGTGGGAGTCTCATTTCATAGGCTGTTAGATTTCCAAGTAACTAGTTCATGGTCAAGGTTTCCCAATCAGTTTTTTCTTCTATGGCAGAAACCTTGGGGTTAAAGCTGGGTGGAAGAGATCTCAGAATATTTTGAACAATCATAGCTTCTTTTATGGTTTCCCCTAGAGATTTCATGTTATTTACTATTTCTGCAACCCTTAAAAAGAAGCTGGAAATCTCTTCATCATCATTCATTTTTAAGTTCTCAACCTAGGCTCTATAGACTTGATGTTTGGCAGTATTTACCTTCTTGTCTCCCTCATGGATGTTCTCTAGGGTATCCCACATTTCTTTGGAAGTCTCTTTGTGCATTACTTTGATAAAATTTGCCTCACACAATCCATTTAAGATGGCATTCATGGCTTTTGCATTAGCTACAAAATATTGTTTGGTTTCTTTCTCTGAGTCAATTGCCTTTGGGGCATATCCTAATTCCACAGAAGCCCAAAATTCTATTCCTAGAGACATTATGTATGTCCTCATTCTAATTTTCCAGAAGGCATAATTTGCACCAGTGAAAAAAGGGGCTTTATTCGTTGAACATCCTTCTTTACTATCCATCCTAGGGGACTAGGATCTCCTTTCAGTTGTTAAAATGGTACAAAAGGAACCCGCTCTGATACCAATTTTTGAATCCTTAGTTAAACTGAGAGGGGGGGTGAATCAGTTTAACACATACATGCACTTTTTAAACTTTTCATCAAGCTTATTTATAGCTTAATTTTATAACCAACTTAATATGTGAACAGTCTTAATATGTAACAGCAAGTATTAAGTTAATGTGACACCAAACTTATTATGAGAGCAGCAAACATTAAGTAGATTGGATAGAACATATCAACACATAAGCAACACACACGGAGACAACAGATATAAGTGGAAACCCATAAAGGGAGAAAACCACATCTTATTATTGTTGTGATGCAAAGGCAAGCTCCAACTCCCTCTCACCACTGATTTTCTGTAGGCACCAACCTACAGGAGGCTCCAACCTCAGTCTGCTACAACTAAAATCTATCAAGCTTCAACTTCATAGGGAAGCTCCAACTTCCTCATTCAATCAAAAGAAAATATTTGTTGATTTACCTCAGATATTAGCTCTGTTCTGTAACATCTCTTTCTACTCCTCTTTTTCTTATCTTCTCTGCCTCAATTCTTCATACTCTGCATTCTCTAACCTCACTCTCTAACCCCCTTATGCATATCAAGGTGATATCATTTATAGAGATTTCCTTATGACTGTTTGTATTCCTCAGGGAATTCGAAATGGATAGCCATACCTCTTAGCCTTCTGCCTTCTCATTTCTTTTCCAGCTCACTCAGAAAAATATAGTCGTATGTACTAATTTTAATATTACAGTGGGATTTCTGTTTTCTTTCGGAGACTTTCCAATGCATCACAAACAATATAAACTAATTAAAAAATTTGCATTTAATTACAATGAGAACTCTAGCTCAACTCATTCAGCCTCTTGGATCACTACGTATTTTTATTTTCTGTGACTGTGTCTATCTTTTTCTTCTCTGTATACCTTTCTGTTCATTGCTGTTGCATAACTCCTGCATATATGTATCTGCGCTTTTTATATAATGCAATTCAATTCTCGACATAATAATGATGCGTTTTTAACATATGAACTGCCGTGTTATACAACTAAAATAAATTTCGGCGATATAATGATAATAGATCATTTTAATACACAAAATGACCTTTCGGGCCCACTTGCCGAACTTTAGTTTTTCTCGGATGCGATGAGCCTTTGCGAAGGTCCTGATGCGATAATAAAAATCACTACTTTCAATAGAATGCTCCGATGTTCTGTTCTCCTCTGATGCAATCAATCACTGTTCACTTCACTGCGCCGATGCAATGGGTCGCTTTGATGCGATGTAACACTATTCACTTCACTGTGCCGATGCAATGGTTCACTTTGATGTCGTAACTCAAACATATATCAATCATGGTTTATATACCCATAGGGTCCGCATCTCAATCAAAACTTTGTCAACACGTTCCGCTACTACACTTTTCTCCAATGTAATTTGTGAGGGTCCCACCTTATAGAACTTCGTTTGTATTAAACCCAAACAATCGAGCGCTACATATAAATATATATATGCTTTGGTCCCTTGTATATAAAGCGCAACATATATATAAACTTTCTACTTCAGCTTTAATGTATCCTCCAGCTTGGGTTAAGATTCTCGGAATTTCATGTAGGGGGCCACACTTGCGTATTAACTTTGGTTTATATTCAAACATTAACATAAGGTTTTGGGCCCACAGCTTATATATATCCACATACCGACTCATTTCAACATACATATATGAAATCAACCTTTAATAGCTCAATAAACCAAAGGTTCTCACCCTGGCGGAGTTCGACCCACTATATATATATGCTCCAGGCTTACCCTTTGTATGATATATTGTAAGTCCAAACCACAAATTTGGTTAGCTCATTACATGTGCATTTATATATATATATATATATAATTCCCCGACCAGTGTGAAGACCAATGTATTAACTGTTTCGAATTTTATCACAATATATAAATATATATCACCATGTCTGCATAATCTCCAAGTCAAGCGTTAAAACCATTTATAATAAACAAATTATCACTACGCTCACCATTGAATATCAAAACCATATATTAAATTAAAATGTCGGCCCCATAGCTACTTTCCTCGAGTTAACTCTCATTCATCGCGCGATCGTGGCCACCGATTATTCCCCAACACCTTTGATCGGAGGGATAGAACACTTATCGTGTTTTTTCAATCTCCGAGCGTTAATGCTCCAAATTCACGCGATGAAAATGGTTTTTACAAACCACTTTTGGCCACGTGTTAGTCCATAACATACATCGCGTTGAAAAAGGTGAATTTAGCTTACCGCTTAAGGGCAGCACGATACAGGTTCTTTCTTCCACTAAAACCATCGTCACTATTCCTCTTGGTTCCATCTTTGACTCAGGGTTCCATTATTTTATAATTTCACGTAAATATTTTATTAAACCTTCATACTTCATTTAAATGTGCAAATTGTGCTTTATCCCATATACACCTAACCCCGCTATATTTTATCTTCTCGGTTCCGCCTCTGCTTGATCATTTCATTGTTTGTTAACGGCTTTGCCTCTGTATTCTCTGTCTCCGCCTCTGCTGCTTCACCATTTCATCTCTGCCTCTGTATTCTCTATCTCTGCCTCTGCTACTCTACCTCCTCTAGTTATGCCTCCTTTCTCTGTCTCTACGTCCTCTGCTATTTGACTGTTTCATCTCACGGCTCTGCTTCCTCTGGTTCTGCCTCCTTTCTCTGTCTCTTCATCCTCAGTCTTTTACTGGCTTGCTTCTTTTGCTACTACTCGACCCTCTTTGCATCTTGTTGCCTCCTTTTCTCTCTCTCTTCTATGTTGTCTCCTTTCCCATCAATGACAACATTTCCAAAAAATCAAATGTTCTTATTATTTGGATCTCATGCTTTAGGGGGCAATTTTTATAGGTCAATTTGGGCACCATTCCCAATGACCTAGTTAACTGGGCATCATCTCCAGGACCGATGATTAAGGGTCTATCATTCCCTATCATCTCAGCTGCTATATGCCCTAAGACAGGAAACAACATGAATCAAACAAGACTTTCATCAAGCAAGGATTTTCCATGGTTTGAAGCTTATTATTAAACATGTGGGAGCTCACCAACGCAGGCTCTAAGGGGCCTAAGTGCATTGCATATGCAAGTAGCCCCATTCAAGGCTGCTCTACAAAGAACTTCCCAACATTCAAAGGTGTGTTGGTTTGTAAATTTTTGTAGATGTTCTATGCTTGATGCAACTTTACTTTTATTACAGCAATCACCCAAATAGTTAAGTAAAATGCTGATAGAACATACGAGTGGATCTATAGAAGACAAACCAGAAACAGAAGAATGTGATGGTGCGTTACGGCGGTCAACAGGATGCTTCAACCAGCAAAGTCTCCTTGATCATCCAACCCAGAATGTGTCACAACAATCCTCAAATCAGTCACCAAGTCAACACAAGTCAACTCTTGAAAAGTCAACGCTGTCCAGAAAAGTCAACGCAGGGCAGCAACATAAAAGTCAACGCAGCTCCAACTTTGGTCAACTTTTTGACCTCGGTTTTTGTGCCAATGTGTACGGCCTCCTAAAATCGAAGTCTCCAATAAATTTCAGCC
Organism: Pinus albicaulis; assembly: GCA_034641835.2. Lineage (NCBI taxonomy): Eukaryota > Viridiplantae > Streptophyta > Pinopsida > Pinales > Pinaceae > Pinus > Pinus albicaulis. The sequence continues at coordinate 718,322,917 of CM076571.1, read as the reverse complement.
TCTTTGGACCATGCGTTGACTAAAGTCAACACTGGTCAAACTTCCTTGGAAACCCTAGTTGCAGCAAACTGCATCCTTCTTCTTGGCTGTACAAACTCGTCCTTTTTCCCACGTGTGAGCTGAATTCATCCTCCAAGGAGCTCGTACTAAATCAGAGAAGAGAAGAATATGTGTGATGAGTGAGTGTGAAATGCTCTCCAACTTTGACTGTATTTATATCCATCATTGAGGTGTGTGACACATCTACTGGGGGTGTAAAACCTTAAGGTCGACCTGCACATATAATTTATTATAAATAATAAATTCAAAACAAATGTTCTGCTTATCGGATTAAGATAAATTTTATATGGATCTTACACCTCTCCGAAAGAGGAATCCAACAAAAATATCAGTATCTTAATCTGAGCATCACAACATGGAGTTTGGACCTAGTTGTCCAATTTTAACACTCCCTCTCAACTAGGGAGAACTCCTTCCATCAGTGCAATCAAACATCGTGCGTCATCCCACCGTAACTTTCTTTGCTGGCCTCTTTATTTTAGAACAGAAGTGGGTTAGTCACAAAGACATCATCCCCCGGCTAACAAATTCAGCTAAGAGGTCCGAAACCTCTATCAGATTCACAAAGAGTCTCCAACCAACCCGAAGTTGGTTCATCTGACCTGAAGTCAGGCAGAGGTTCGAAACCTCACTATACTTGATCCCAGATCAAGTGGTTGGACTGTGCCATCCTAGATAGAGAGTACGACAAATTCTGATGTGTCCATCAGTCTTTTCTACTAGTCTCTAGCCTTTCCCATCTCATTGGCCAAATGAGAGGTGCTTCCCATGAGCCCTAAACTCAATGGGTAGGATGCATGCGGGGCACTGATAATGAGAGGTGAACCAACTCAAAATCACAATGGTGGGGTCCAAGCACACCAACAAGGTTTGGAAAGCCTAGCCTTGTGGTTGCCCATAGCTCCGAGAAGCTCTCCCCAAAGCCCCCCCAGAGCTCCCAGAGCTCATCGTCCAACAGGACCCACATCATAGGGTCGTTCCACAATACCAAGATTCTCATGGAAGGTTAGGAACATGATCTTCCCCAAGGGCATAGTGAGAATATCCGTGACCTGCTCATCAGTTCCTATATGATTGAGCCTTACGGCGCGTCACTGTACCATATCCCAGATAGTGGTACCAGCCATCAACATGCTTGGATCGATAGTGGAACACAGGATTCTATGACAAACGAATCCCCCTCTAGTTATCACAAAGGATAATGGTGGCATCTAGCACATGCTCAAACAACTCACTAAAGATTTTTTGCAACCAAGTGACTTCACAACAGGCCATACATGTTACAATGTATTCGGCCTCAGCGGTGCTCAAAGCTACCGACTTCAGTTTCCTGCTCGAAACAGATCTACATGTGAAGTAGCATCCAAATGTGCTCTTGCGATCCACCACACTGCCAGCCCAATCGACATCATTATATCCATGGAGTGTCACACTCCCGACAATGTATCTCAGCCCATGGTCTATCGTGCCTCAGAGATATCTCAAGAGTTTCTAGGCACCAACCTACTGAATGTTATGATCAACCATGTGTTGACTCAAAGTTTTCACTGCACAACATATGTCCAGATGGATGTTCCCTAAGAAAATTAGGGCCCTGACACTCAGTAATATTTTCTAACACGGGCTCAGCAGCGCTGCCACTCAACTTCTTAAAGTTGAGTTCCATCAGTACGGACGTACAGTCCACCATACCAGAAGCTTCATAATGTATTTTCCTTGAGAAAGGAAAATCTCGCCAGGTCTCTGTTAGACCTCTAGGCCTAGGAAGTAGTGCATCAGTCCTAGGTCCTTCATCTCGAACTCAGTATCGAGCTCCCTCTTACACTGAGAGGGTCAGCACCTGTCAGAGAGAGATCGTCCACATACAGCACCAGAATGAGAGGCTTTCCCTGGACAACCTTGAAGTAAAGGTTCGGATCAGCATTACTTCGAGTGAAGCCCAACTTCATCAAGTATCTATCTATCCTCTCGTACCAAGCTCTGGGTGCTTGCTTCAGCCCATAGAGGGCTTTCTTCAAACTGTAGACATGGGTGTCCCGATCCTGGACTTCAAGCCCCAGAGGTTTTTCTACATACACCTCTTCCTTTATTGCACCATGCAGAAAAGCGGTCTTGACATCCATCTGATGAAGACTCCATCCTTGCGTAGCAGCAAGGAATGTGATTGATCGAATGGTGGTATATCGTGCCACAGGTGCAAATATGTCATCATAATCTACCCCTTTTCTTTTGAGAGAAGCTACGGGCAACAAATCTTGCCTTGAACTTTTCAGCACTTCCATCAGATCCATGTTTGATCTTGTAGAGCCATTTCACGGTGACAACTGATTTGTCCTTCGGTCTTGGAACCACATCCTAGACATCATTCTTCATTATGGACTTATATTCTTCGTGCATAGCATCTTTCCATACCTGATGCTTTACGGCTTCCTCAAAAGATCCAGGTTCAGATTGTACAATGTAGCTAGATGGTAGCTAGATGCCCTTGGAATCTGCACGGCTTCTAGCTTTCTTGGAATTTCCCCCTTCAGGGAAGCATGTCCCTTGGCATCTTGATTTCCAGGTCTTGCTTCATGATTTTCCTCAGATCTCAGAAGATCTACAACTTTCCTTAGGGAAGCATCTTCGTCAAAAGTGACATTATGTCATATCTCAACTTTCCTTTGACCAAGTACATAGACTCTATAAGCTTGAGAGATTTCACAGTAGTCCACACACATTGTGGTCTCCCTCTTGATGCTAGCTCTTCTGCAAACGTTCCTGAACATGTTTGTCTCATAAAAGAACATCCTGTCAAGGATGTCACGAGCAGCATACTAGACATATCAAAATGTATCAATGCAAGACATCAAATTCTAGTGGGGAGAGGTCCCCTTTGTGTGTTTTCCTTCGACACAACCCTTACATACACCTTCATGATTATTTCCAAAATCGGGCATCCCTGTCACCACCTTCCTTGCTTCGGGAAGGGCCTTGTAATGAAGGTGTCAAAACCTTTCGGTGCCATAGTTTAGTTTGTCGGATAGTATCACATGTCATAGCTCCTAGAGGACTTCCTTCAACCTGGTAGAGTGTTCCAACTCTAAAACCAATCATAATAGCTTCCTTGAGATTCTTCTTCCACATGCGCACCTTTCCTTCAATGAATTCCACATTGAAGCCTTTGTCTTCAATTTCTGATATAGGCACAAGGTTCTTCTTCAATTTTGGTACATAGAGTACATCCTGCAAATGTAGGACTTGTCCTTGAGACAAATGGAGAGTCACAGTCCCAGTCCCTCTCACGAGATATGTGGCATTATCTCCAAGAATAATTTCCAGATTGGTATCCTTCTCAATCATGTCAGAGAGTGCTTCCTTGAACCCAGTGATGTGTCCTGAGGCACCACTATCTATCAGCCAGACATCCATAGTGTCGGGCGGGGATGCAACAGAGAGAGCAGATACAAGAATGTATTCATCTCTTTTGTCAACAGCATTAGATTCCTCATACCTGGAGTTTCTAGAATTTTTGAAAGATTGATTATTTTCATTAGAGGGAGTCTCCCTCTTTCCTTTGGACTTGTTGTTTCTTTGATTTCCATTCCTTCGGTTGTTGTTGTTGTCATCACTATCGAGAGAATCCTTCTTGAAAGGACATTCTCTAGCATAGTGACCAGGCCTATGAAAAGTGAAGCACTTTCCCTTCTTTCCTTGAGCCCTTGTTCTTCCTTTGTTCTTAGGACCACCAGAGTTCTTCTTTCTAGAATGAGCAGCATAGGCAGCATTCTTGTCATTTTCGTATTCCTTCATTCTTTTCTCCTCTTGCATGCATCTGGACAGTAGCTCATCAAAGTTAGGAATTGTACTATTATTGAGAATGGTAGTGTTTAATACATGCCATTCATATGGGAGTCCTCCAAGTGCGGTGAGTACCATCTCACGATCGGCTATTGTCTCCCCAATAGCCAGCAGATTATTCCTGATCTCGGTTAATTTCAGAAAGTATGTTTGAACAGACTCATCCTGGCCCTTCTTCAGATTCTTAAATTGATTCTTGAAGAATAGCACTTGGTTTACATTGTTTACCTTGAACATAAGAATCAATTTATCGTACATCTCTTTGGATGTGCCCAACTCAGAGATGTAGGCCACCAGGCTTTTATGAATGGATTCCCTGATCATCAGCTTTTCTTTGATCTCCCCCTTCTTGTACTTGGTTTTAGCAGCAGCAGAAGCATTAGATGGAGGTTCTTGTATCTTACCCAGTACATGGTCCATGAGATCATGGTCTTCCAATTTGAGATCTAATATCATCTTCCAGGCATGGAAGTCATCCCTTCTAGTCAGCTTGTCATTCTCCTTGAAGCCATAACTTGTGGAACCCATTTTTCTTAGATGGTGATTGCTAAAGGTAGGGCTTGTCTTCACCTCAGCTCTGATACCATGTAAATTTTTGTAGATGTTCTATGCTTGATGCAACTTTACTTTTATTAAAGCAATCACCCAAACAGTTAAGTAAAATGCTGATAGAACATACGAGTGGATCTATAGAAGACAAACTAGAAACAGAAGAATGTGATGGTGCGTTACGGCGGTCAACAGGATGCTTCAACCAGCAAAGTCTCCTTGATCAGCCAACCCAGAATGTGTCACAACAATCCTCAAATCAGTCACCAAGTCAACACAAGTCAACTCCAGAAAAGTCAACGCTGTCCAGAAAAGTCAACTCAGGGCAGCAACATAAAAGTCAACGCAGCTCCAACTTTGGTCAACTTTTTGACCTCGGTTCTTGTGCCAATGTGTACGGCCTCCTAAAATCGAAGTCTCCAATAAATTTCAGCCTCTTTGGAGCATGCGTTGACCAAATTCAACGCTGGTCAAACTTCCTTCGAAACCCTAGTTGCAGCAAACTGTGTCCTTCTTCTTGGCTATACAAACTTGTCCTTTTTCCCACGTGTGAGCTGAATTTGTCCTCCAAGGAGCTCGTACTAAATCAGAGAAGAGAAGAAGATGTGTGATGAGTGAGTGTGAAATGCTCTCCAACTTTGACTGTATTTATATCCATCATTGAGGTGTGTGACACATCTGCTGGGGGTGTAAAACCTTAAGCCCGACCTACACATATAATTTATTATAAGTAATAAATTCAAAAAAAATGTTCTGCTCATCGGATTAAGATAAATTTTATATGGATCTTACACCTCTCCGAAAGAGGAATCCAACAAAAATATCAGTATCTTAATCTGAGCATCACAACATGGAGTTTGGACCTAGTTGTCCAATTTTACATTGGGAGCGAAATTCTCATTGTTCCAGAATCTCCACTTGGCCAGTGTCTTCTAGAAGGATTCACATGTGTCAAGCTTCAGATCCAAGTGTCCATTTGACATCTACATGAATGGAAACATGTATTGCCTATTTTTGGAATGTTATTGATTACAAAAATACCTACAGTTCATCTATAAATGGAACACAAATCATTGTGTTTGCGAGGAAGAATTTGAGTAGGGTAATACTGGAGAATTTTCAATAGAGAGTTTGATTTGTGGAGCTGCTGCTGGAGAGGCTTATGCTATGATGAGACTTGGGAACTTTGTTGGAAGGTCACTACAAATCAGTCACTAGGTTGTAACCTTTCCTTCTATCATCAATAAAGAGTACTTCTTGTTTTTCCCTACATGCATCTATGTTTACTTTGATTTTCCATGTTGCAAAATCTTGGTTGATGAATGTAGTTTATGCTTAATTGATTTAGCTAAATAGCTTGAATAGATATCTATATTATTGCATCTTTTGTTGTTTTAGTGTTCTTTCTTGCAGGAAGCATTCAGCTATTTGAAACTGCTTGAATTTGAAGCTGTATTGGAAGCGACAGAAAGGAGCCATTTGGAAGCAATTGAAACAAGTAAGCATCCAATCCTCTCTTTGTATCTGTTCTGAGTTAGGAGAAACATTAGTATAGAATTTCACCTCTTTTTCTAGGCTAACACCTGCCTAGGGAAGCGTAATTTATCCGTAGATTACAATTTTGGCCCAACATCAAGCCAATTTTATCACAATGGGGTGCACTAATGTTGTTCATGAAGAAGAAAGATGGAACTCTCAGATTGTGCATTGACTACAAGAAATTTAACAAAGTTACCATCAAGAACATGTACCCATTACCGGGGATTGATGATTTGTTCGATCAGCTGAAGGGAGTAGCAATGTTCTCTAAGATCAACTTGATATCGAGATATCATCAGGTATGCCAGGACATCTACAAGACTACATTCAAGACCAGGTATGGGCATTATGAGTTGGTTGTAGTTATATTCAGTTTGAATAATGTCCTAGCTACATTTATGTGTTTGATGAAGAGTGTATTGCATCCTTATTTGGACAAGTTAGTGATTGTTTTTATTGATGACATATTGGTGTATTAAAAAATGAGGAAGAGCATGTAGATCATTTGGCAGCAGTATTGAGGTTTTTGAGAGAGCATCAGTTGTATGCTAAGCTCAGAAAATGCAGTTTCTTCCAGACTAAGGTACACTACTTAGGAAATGTTGTCTCCAAGGAGGGAATTGCAATAGATCGAGAAAATATAAGAGCCATCATGGAGTGGGTAGATCCTAAGAATGTAGATGAGTTGAGATCATTTATGGGATTGGCATGCTATTACAGGACGTTCATTAGGAACTTCTCACAGATTTCTTATCTTATTACATAATTGCAGAGGAAAGGTAAGAATTTTGATTGGATAGAGGAGTATGAGACTATTTTTGAGCAGCTTAAGCAGATTTTGACACATGCTCTAGTGTTAAATATTGCAGATCTGGATAAGGAGTTTGTAGTATGTACAGATGCTTCCAAGGGAGGAATTGGTGGAGTCATTATGCAGGATGGACAGGTGGTATGTTATGAGTCACTAAAGCTGAACAAGCGCACAAATAACTACCTAAAATATGATATTGATCTAGAGACGATCATCCATGCACTCAATATGTGGAGGCACTATCTTCTTTGCAGGTGGTTTGTACTTATGAGCGATCACATTGGGTTGAGGTACCTATTTGACCAACTGAATCTGAATGCTAGGTAGGCTAGATGGTTGGAAACAATCAATGAGTTTGACTTTGAGATCAGGTATATCAAGGGAAATGAAAAAAAGGTTGCAGATGACCTTAGCAGGTGGGTACAGGTAAATCACATAGAAACTATGAGATCTTATGGGACAGACTTACAAGATAATATATTGTAGGTAGGTCAACCAAATCCCAAGTATATAGATATTGTGCATAGGTTGCAACATATTACAAGTATAGGTACATATTTTAGCATAGTTACAGATATAGGTGTTGTTAGAATTATAGGTGTTGGCATAGGTACAGGGTACAGGTACTGGTACTGGTACTGGTGTAGGTGTACAGGATTTTAAGTACCATCTCACAATAGATGGATTGATTATATTTATAAAAGAGATATATGTATTAGATAACAGTGGGATCAAGAAGGTGATCATGTGGGAGTTTCATGCGAAACCATGTTTGGGTCACCAAGGCTACCATAAGACATTGACTACAATGAAGATATTTTATTATTGGCTTAATCTAAAGAAATAGGTGGTATATTTTGTAGCCATATGTTTGGATTTTCATATGGTTAAGGAAGAGTGTAAACATCTAGGCGGACTGCTACAACTAATTGTGATTCTAGAGTGGAAATGGGAGGTCATTTATATGGATTTCATTATCGGGTCGCTTAGGACAGTTAGAAAACATGATTCCATCATGGTTGTCATGGAAAGGTTAAACAAGGTTTCAAATTTCATACCAATGAAGACCACATACTTAGCTAGCAATGTAGCACATGTGTTTGTTAGAGACAGTCAGATTTCATGGTGTTCCAAAGAATATTGTGTCAGACAGGGACGCAAAGTTTACTTTTAAGTTTTAGATGGAGTTGTTTGTAGGTTTGGGCACTGAGTTGGCATTCAACGTAACTTATCATCTGTAGATGGATGGACAAGATGAGAGGGTCAATGGGATATTAGATGATATGTTGAGGATGCATGTGATGCATCAGCAGTGCAAGTGCGAAGAGTATCTATTGTGGTCCTGTGATTTGGCAGATTGGCATACCAAGTGACAAGGAAACATCAAAACCAGTCTTTAGAGTTCTAGGACCTAGCCTTCCTATTCTTAGAGAGGTATCTCTCAATTGTTTGCGAAGGTGTGAGCTTGTTTTCTTTTAAGGGTTGATTTTAGGCTAGTTATAAAGCATGAGTTTGTTTGATTGTTTGGTTGGACATGATGATCTAGGCAACATAGATAGAAAATGGAAATCTCTAAGTCATTGGGCAATGGAATCAAGTGGAAGTTGTAACAACTTTGTAAATGGATCAGGGGTATCAAAGGGTAAATCTAACTTGTCTAGTGGATCTACAAGGTCTTTTAGGTGAAATGAAATGGACATCAATGGTTTAGAATGAAAAGTATAACTAAGGGCAATTAAGAATCCTTAATTATATGTACTTCTCAAAAAAGGGACTTAAAACATTATCTGAACACAAAGAGGCATTCCATAGACATGGATGACCATAAATTTTAGAAACCACACTTCAGCAAATAATAATAATTTCAAGACAAACTTCTCCAATGAAATATAGAAGGTGAGAAACTCATTTAACTTCTAGTGGTTTCACCTTCAAGGATAAGAAAACATTCAAGATTCACACATAACTGCATTCATAGAAGAGGGAACTCCTAAACATCTTATATTATAGCTATAAATAATTTCAAAACAATTATTTAAGCAAGTACAAAGGATATGATCGAAACAAAACCTCTTTGGCAGACTTTAAACAATGGTACTTTGAAGGGAGACTTCAGAAACAATTTTTAAGTGGCAGCAAGTAAGCAGGAAAAACCATAAATCATTCTTGAGACAAACTGTATTGAACTATTTAAGAAATAAACAAGCATAGGGGTTCTAGAGAGCAATTAAGAATTCTCTAGAATATATTAGCATAAAAAAACATAAAGACAGTGAAGAGTAAACAGAAGTAAGGTGCTTTCAAAAGACATTTCTTAGCCTAAATTTTTTACTCTACTGCAACAGAGAATGGTGAAACATGATGAAAACAGGAAATAACAATAATAGATTTAGAGTACTTCACCAACATCCAAGCTGAGGGATCCAATGAAAAAGCTTTCTCCATTAACAAACAGGTCAAGACATCCACAAGTTCCAGAACATCAATTTCCTTTCAACTTCAACAGAACTATGTATTACTTCAAAGAGTCACCAAATGCCAACAATACAATGAGTTCTAGCACAATATTTATGTTGTAAATGAGGAGGTGGAACTTATCTAGGGTTTTGAGAGTCATTAAATATAGAGTAAATGCATTCCTAACCTTGAAAACCATGTAAGGCATAAGGTAGGAAGATGTTCAACTACTTCTCTATTTCAATAACTCTATTTTAACTTCTGATAGATAGATAGGAGAAAAGAGTGAATTTTGAGGCTTATCCTTATCTTTACAATAATTTTCGTGACAGTTTTAAATATTTTCTTTAGTGTAATAACTTTTTTTTTGTCTTTGTAGGCAGAAAGTAGGTCAAAAGGTGTCAGTTAGATATTCTAAGTGAAAAACAGCTCTTGTTTCATGTATCTGAGACTGTCTTTAGCCTAAATTTCCTTTATTTCATCATTAAACTGTATTTAAGGCCTGATCTTGCTTTTGGCCTTCATAATTCATTTATCTTTAACTGTGTTTTTATCCTTAATCTTTGGTTAAGCCTTTAATCTTCTATCTGCTTCTTTGGTCTTCAAACTTCATTGGTTATTTCTGCTTCTACATGTAGGAGAACTTTTGGTGTGTTGGAGGGTTTCAAAAGGGATCAATGCTCATGAGGCCCTGATCAATCATTGATATGAAACCTTGGATCCCTTTATCCTTTGCCTATAGGCATTTTTTGGATCGTCATCCAAGGCCTGTCACTGTTTTTACTGTGGGATGGCCCTTCGGGCTCAAGGCCACCATTAAACCTACAACCAAAAAAAAAACATATTATAAAACCTGTGAATTTATGGGATATACTACTTTCAGAGGTTTGAGGGAGATGGAAGAGCGATTACAGATGAGGGGAGGATGCATGAGATGGGTCCATGGTGGGAATATGAAGAAACGGGGATGATTTTTGAATTGTGGTGCCAATTGGGAGGGAGGTGGTTTTGTGAAAAACCGGGTGGTTTTCACGCAAGGGATGGGTGGTTAATGGTTTTAACCTTGGCGGACGTGATACCATAGGATGGATGACACTTGTCCAGGGCCAAACCACCTTTTTCATGCAGAATATAAGTGTTAATCCCTGTGGGTGGAATGAACGCAAAATCGATTCTGGGCCGTCAGATCTGGGGGAGTGCTTTAGGGTAAAATTTTTGAGTTGTTGGTTATCGTATATCCCTCTCAGGGATTTTCGGTGACTGAGGCAGATAGTAAGATTAGTTGTATAGTTCACAAAGATGGCATATGCATGTTCATATTAACTTAAACCCACTTGATAGAATACGATAGAAGATTACCTCTTTAATGATCTTGGAGTCCTTTGGAGAGCACTAGGCAGCGAAGCAGCGGTTCTCCTCCACCAGCTCCAAATCTAGGTCCTGCAATCAATTAAAGCACCCATGTAATTTCTAACATAACATACATTTCATATCAATTAAGCCAATATATAATAAACATTTAAGTTGTGCACATCTAAGCCATTCATCTCATGCTATATAAGTGATTAAATAATAATGACAATATCAACACATAGAATGGACAAAATAGATACAATTCTATTGTTTTATAAAAAGGAGTATTATAACCGTCGATTGCATCAAGCCCTCCTCAACCTTCCAATCTCTCTATCTCTCAAAGTGTTGATGTCTTGATCAAAAAGTTCTCAATGAACCTCTTTGACCTTTGACCTTCACACTACAACAATGATCTCTACTTCACAAGTATTCAAAACTTTGAAAATCCTTCGACCTTCAACCAAGAGCCTTCAACTCCATTTTATAGGAGATGGAGAGAGAAATCATTGCCCTTCTCTTTCCACCAATTCTGAATAGAAAAAACCAAGATGTTTCTCCAACCTCCATGCTTTTTCCTTCTTTGAGAGTTCAATTGTTTATGGCAATTCCCAATAAGAGATTAGTGCTTTGCAGTTTCCTTTTTGTACTGACTCTCTTGTGAGAAAAAGCTGGAGATTAAAATCATTCTCCATGGGATTTTCCCATTTCAAACTTAAAACATGGGTAACGTTGCCCTCTAGTGTAAACAAAGTGTTGCTCTAGCCACTAACACTGCCTATTCATTGATCAGCTACGTTATAACGCTCTTGTGTTGCTATAGAGAGGCGTTGCCTTGGCAGAAATAGGTTTAATTTAGGTCTTTGTATTCCTTCCATATTTGTCTTCTCCTCTGAGCTGATGAGGAGGTATTTTGACCTGTAACAGATGCCCCCTAAAGTGTGAGGTTAGAGATGAAGATGATGGCTGAAATACTTTACAATGTGTGTAGTAGAGATAAAGAGATTGAAAGACTGAGGAAAACTTGAAACAAAAACATATGTCAGAAAATATAGTATCTACCTTGAGTCGGGCATTCCCATGCTTAGTAGCTTAAACAAAATGATTTCTCTAGAATAGAGATATGAAGAATTTGTCCACTGATAAGCACAATGTGGGAGTGTCTGTCATAACAGGATCAGGCTGAAGAAGCTGTCTCCATAAACAATATTGCAACTTGGGGAAGGGAACACAACTTTAATGATGTACCCAAGGTCTTGACCGCCGATTCGCTTAAACTGCATATTCCTCAACACGTGAATAAAGGAGCTGTCATCGAACATGTGAGAAATCGTATGATTACCAGTTGATAATGAAAACTTTTAACAGACGCGAAGGTGGCCACCGATAATGATGATGTTCCCTAAGATCCATAGTACAATCTAGCGGGTGTGAATAAAATGAGTTGAAGTCGAACACTCGTAGAATCATTCGACCAAGAGCCAATGATGAAGACTCCAAATCAAACACAAGACTACCTGCCACTGATGTCTGCAAGTATCCAGGTACTGATGGGTTTCTGGATCAACTTCCTAGATAAGATGATGAAGTCGATAGGAAGAGATCTGCTGAAAGGTAGGCACTGAGGCGTCCTACATCAGTCAACATGAAACGGAAACCAACTGATTTTTTTTATGATTGAGATAATGAGGAGTAAATGGGGATGTCGGACGACAAATAATTTCTGGCATAATGAGTGGTTTGGTTGATAACAGGAGCAGTGGATAGCGAGATCTTCTTGAAAAATAGAAGGCACTGTAACAAGGTACTAAGCAGCTGAGGCTTAATGAGCACCAAAGAGTGTGTTAGGATTTTACCGGTGCAGGGACATTGGGAGATGAAGGCTAATACTCATAGATGGTAGGGTTTGGCTAACTGCGAAAGAGTTTTCTGGGAAGTGCCATGTTCAAGAATTTTTCTTCCAAATCGACCTTTCTAAAATGTAACAGAGGTAGTATCCATTTTGTCCAAATTTTTCCCCGTCTGATTAAGTTTAATGAGTCCAGACGAGTAAACTAGGTGAATTTTTCATATATAGAGAGTCTGAAAAATATCATAAAAGACAACTTCGTTCCCTGTCTGATTAGGTTTAACGACTCCAGACGAGTAAACTCAGTGAATTTTTCATGTTTTAGAGAGTCTGAAAAATATCGTTAAAGACGACTCCATTGGGGTACCTTTGTCATGTCTTGATAACCGGGCACGGAAAAGGGAGAATAGTAAGCCCGAAACAGTTCATTTTCCATAAGTTAGTCCATCAAAGTCGGAAAAGTGAGAAATATATGTTCGATGGATGTCTACCTCATTTTTTTATGAGTACGAGGAGATAGAGTAAACTCAGTACTCTTTGTGAAATTTTAACGAGTCCAACAAAGAAAAACTCAATGCCCTCCGTGGAATTTTAACAAGTCACACAGAGAAAACTCGATTACCTCCGTGAAATTTTAACGAGTCATGCAGAGAAAACTCGGCTACCTCCGTGAAATTTTAATGAGTCATGCGGAGAAAACTCAATTACTTTTTTGATTTAAAGAGCTTTGAAAAAGAGGAAAATAATGGCTCCTTACTCTCTGTCGTGGTAGTTTAACGAGCCCGACAAAGTCAACTCAGGGTTTTTTTAGTTTTATGAGTGAGAAAAAGGTTCCTAAAAAGAAAGCTCAGTGCTTCTTCATAGTTTTAATGAGTCTAAAGAAGAGAACTCTAGGTTTTTCAGATTAACGAGCAAGAAAAAAGACCATAAAAAAGAACGCTTGATATCAACTTCGTATAAGTTTAATGAGTCCAAAGAAGGGAACTCGAGGTTTTTTGGATTAACGACCAAGAAAAATACCGTAAAAATAATTCTCGAGTAAACATGAGTATGTATGCATATGAATCTTGATCACTCATCAGAACATCAGTACCAAATCTCAAAAGTTGCGACACATGCGCAGCAAGAATTCACGACTTTTTCCAACTAGCTTAAGAGATTCATGCCCCAGAATTGGCTATAAGAAGGTCGGAAGACCTTCATTTTCACTGTTTTGAGTGTTGTGAAGGAGCTCTGGGGTAAAAAGGGGTGAAATATTTAGCTGACGATTACGGTCAATCAGGGCAATGGTTTTCCTTCCCGCGAGATCTAGGTAAGAGATAAAACCTCCTGCTATCATTTAGTTGTATTTTTATTACTTTTTGCTGGTTCAAAATGAGAAAATTCTGAGGCCCTAAAAAATTCTTGCGCCTAACGTGGGCCAGTAGTGTTACAGACGCATTAAATGCATAACCCATGAAGAGATGCTATGTTAACACGCTCTGTTTTACACTGGGGCCAGCGTTAGGCACACCGTGTTTTTTAGCAACTCATTTTTTACTATTTTGAAGTGGTCCAGGCAAGTTTTGATCAGTTGAAAACGTTGCATTTGCAGGTATTCAACTGTTAATCATGAGTATCTGGCGAGAGAGAGAACATGAACAGGAAGAATGAGAGATGGTGACGGATTCTATAAGCTTGATGGCTCTCCGTAGATGCGGATTGCTAAAATATGCCCGCTTAGAACTAATGAGGGGTCAAGAGGACCTCTTGAGGTGGCTAATCCAGCAATGGGACGAATGGCACCATGTCCTTCGGATTGGGGGCAATGAGCTCTCAATCGAAAAGGATGATGTGTACTTTTTGACCAGCCTATCATGCCGTGGGCCGAGGCCCAACTTGACGGGGTCCAGAGCTGACCCACGTTCCACTGCTAATCTGATTCATGCACATTGCATACGTGACACTCAGGTTGTGAGCAACCGGGTACCGATCACACAGGTGACTTTGAGACCATTGAGGTCTATCTTATGGATGATTGTTCGCTTGGCAGGTGCCAAGAGTTAGCATGTGGCCACCAAGGCCCAGGTGCTCCTAGCCTTGCACTATATGCAGCCTCAGGTTTTTGATTGGTGTGACGGAGTTGTCCGTCGGGTCTGAGTAGAGCTTACCACATGTAAGACCCGTACCTAGAGAGAGTTTGGGTACGGTACACTTATTGTCTCTTTCTTACTGGATCGGGTACCATTGATGAGGCCCAAGATCGTTACAACGCCTTTGGGCCCACGCGAGCCGAGGCAAGCTCGGTGGGGAGCCTTGCTTCCGTGGACTGGAGAGGGTCCTGTCCGCCACTGTTTTGATGATGGTTTTTTTGATTGGCTAAACTCCCAGATTATTTATCCCTATGCAGGGATGAACTTCACAAGCGATCCAGAGTTAGTACTGCCCCCTGGTACCTAGTGGGGACTCGATGGTAAGAAGGAAATGATCAGTGCATTTCAAATAAGTACTTTATTTTTTGTCTTTTGAATGTTTATGCAATTTTTTTGTTGAAATAGGGTGAAAATTATGTTTTGACATGAAGTGTTTGTTTGCTTGACACAGATGTGGCACCTGTCCGGCCAGTTGGGGCCCCTTGCTATGCATGGCGAGGACTACAGCTACCCGGGGCTAGCGCACCAGCAGAGGATGCGGAAGCCGCCGAAGATGATGATGCCCAGGTTTTACATGAACTCTCCAGAAACCTGGAGGGTTTGAGTATGGGCATACCACCCCTTCCTATGCAGGAGGTTCCAGTTTGTTTGCAGTGGCATACAGTAGGTTTGCCAGAGAGATACCTGGTGCCTCTAAGGAGGATAGCTAGAGCAATTGTATGTTACCATGAGCATCAGGCCTAGCTGGCGGAGCGGATGTATTAGTGTCAGAGCATGGCTTAGTATAGCCAAATTTTTGTAAAACACCCAAGTTTTGGAAGATTTTTTGATGTAACTATTGTACTGGACACGACATATATATATACATACTTTTTGATGATTTTGTGTTTTTTAAATTTTTATGTATTTTCAATGGGATAAAAATATATATACTCATGAGTACATCTTTTATAACAAATGTGACAAATGCCAATATAACACATAGTTTGCCAAAGAATTGGCTAATGCATTAAATTCTCTAGGAACGTGCTCAAATGTGAATGTTTGAAATTGACGTTCTAAAAGTTGCACCTTTTAAAAAATAACGTAACAAGACTGGATGACGGACACGGTAATGATTGTTTAACTGCATAATGACGAGTTGGGAATCTAACCTGACCACTAAATTGGAGATGTCACGAGATGCCGCTTCTGTGAGGAGTTGGGTCACTAACATGTACTTGGAAACATTATTGGTGGCACTACTTAGGAAGATTCCCCTAGAACCAAGAAGGTCCGACTCAGGAGTGTAGATAACCCAAGCAGCTGAAGCAATGCATCTAGTGTGACGACTAGCACCTTCCGCATATCCGACATATGATAAGGATGGTGACGACATCTGTGTGAAAGAAAAATATTATACATGAGAAAAAACACCTCAAAAACCAAAAAATATCCAGAAACATCAAAACAATAGGCAAAACTTATATACATAAAATTACAAAGCATATGCCTAGTGCGAAACTAGGCAAAATACTTCTTTAGATAGAGCTTGTTGCGGGGCTCCGCGAGTGGAATTCTATTACAGTCCTGAAGTTCATAAGCCCCTTTTGAGAGGACTTTAGTGACGATGTAAGGACCAAGCCATAATGTTTGGAGTGTTCCTGCCCCCAAGAGATCATGTTTCTGATCATAGAGTAGAACAAGATCACCCTCTTGGAAAGAATGAGGCTTGACAGATTTGTCGTATTGAGCTTTGACTCGGCATTGGTGAGCTTCGAGTGCTAGTGTAGCATCTCAACGAATTTCGTCCAAATGATCGAGTGAGGGCAAGCGCTCTTCTGTGGCAGTGGTGGCAGGCAGGAGTTCAATGACGAGTTTGAGTGATGGAATTTCGCACTCGATTGGAAGTAATGCCTCCAGGATGAATGCAAGTTGAAATGGCATGAAGCCTGTGGTAGTTTTGACTGACGTTCGGTATGCACATAATGTGGAATAAAAATTCCGATGCCATGTGTTTTTATGATTTCCGACCAATCGACGAATCATGGTTTTGAGGACGCCATTTACGGCTTCGACTTGACCATTAGCTTGAGGATAATAAGACGAAGATTGATCTTGATGAAAACCTAGCATGGATGTTAATTCAGTCATCATATGATTCTGAAAGTGGGATCCATGATCTGTGACAATAGATAGGGGTACGCCGAACCGACAGATTACCTAATTGAACAGGAAGAGAGTGGCGGTTTCACCATCGGCCTTAAAAGTGGGAATGGCTTCCGCCCATTTCGTAAAATAGTCGACTGCAACCACGATGTAGTTGTGTCCATTTTCCGAAGTGGGATTGCAGGTGACGAAGTCAATTCCCCATTTAGCGAAAGGACCAATGGAGATAATCGGATGAAGGGGGGTAGGATGAGTGCACATTTTCTTTGTGAAAATTTGACATGGATGGCACTTCTGGATTGCTGCAACGCAGTCTTTGAACAAAGTGGGCCAATAGTAACCTGCGCGCAAGATTTTTTGGGCAGTAGCTATGCCCAAAATATGACCATCGCATGCCCCTGCATGGCAGTCATTCAAAACGAGTTCTGCTTCATCGAAAGTGAGACAACGTCGGAGAATGGTATCAACACCATGGCGATATAGTGTATCGTTTAGCACGAGGTAGTGCTTTGCCTGGTGGTGAATACGACGACGGTCATCGAATGTGAGAGTTGGGCGGAAGCGTTGGGTTTGTAGGTAGACCAAAATGTCTCCATACCATGGGTCCGAAGAATCGACCAAGTATACAGATTCATCAGGAAATGGATCATGAGTTACTTCTCCTGGGTCGATTCTGGGAAGGTCCAATAATAATTCGACGAAGACTAGGGATTTCTTTGCTTTGGTAGCTGTGAAAACCAAATAAAATTGTTGGAGGATTATGATCCATTTGGAATATTTTCCTCCAATAATTTTTCTAGACAGGATGTGTCACATGGGGTTTTCCAAAGCAATAACCGTAGTCTGTCGCAGCAATATATAGTGTCGGAGTCGGGTGACGACGAAAACTACTGCCAGAGAAAGTTTCTCCACATGTGAATAACATAGTTCATGACCAATTAGACCTTTGGACAAATATTATATCACATGTTCACTGTCGTCACTGTGAACTTGAACCAGAACTATTCCAAATGAGGATGGTGAGGCTACCAGGTAGAGGAGAAAGTTGCGTGAGTAGTTAGGGGCACTAAGGAGTGGGGCTGAAACAAGTGCATGTTTTAAAGCGTCAAATGACCGTTGAGCTTGGTCATCCCACAAGTATAGTTTTCCTTTCTTCAATAATCGCATAAATCCTTTCGTCGTTTTGGCATAGTTAACGATGAATCGACGTAAAAAGTTTGCCTTCCCTTGCAAACGTTGGAGTTGAAGGATGGATTGTGGTGCCGGCAATTCAACAATCACCTTAACCTTATCAGGATCAACCCTAATCCCATGCTTGGAGACAATGAAACCTAACAGACGCCCGGACTCGACCATAAATACGCACTTATGAGTATTCAGACGTATATTGTAGAATCTACACCTAGCAAAATTTCTTTTAGATGAGTGAGGTGATCAGGTCGTTTCTTGGAATGGGCCGGAAGGTCATCCAAGTAAGCCTGTACAATATGTCGAATGTCGTGAAAAGCGTAGTCCATAGCCTGCTGAAAAGTTGCTCCAGCATTCTTCAGACCGAATGGGAGTTTACGATATGCAAATGTGCCCCAAGGACAGATGAAGGCAGTTTTATGTTGGTCGTCTTTTTTAATTGCAATCTGGTTATAGCCCGAGAATCCATCCATGAAGGAAAAAGATTCGCATCCGGCACAATCATCGAGAATCTGATCTATGAACGGTGTAGGATAATTGTCTTTGGGACAAGCGGCGTTTAGATCGCGATAGTCAACACAAACTCGAATGGTGCCTTGTTTTTAATCGACGGGAACCGGATTGGAAACCCATTCCATCAAAGGAACGGGATAGATGAAACCAGCATTTAAATGTTTTTCTACCTCAATTTTGATGGCGGCTGTTTTGCGCGGGTGGATAGGTCTGAGTCGCTGCCGAATTGGTTTGGCATTGTCATAAATCTTGATTTCATGCTCGACTATAGATGGATCTATGCCGGGCATTTCATCATAAGACCAAGCAAACACATCGCAGAATTCCTTGAAAAAGGATGTGAAGCATGCAATTTCCTCAGGATTGCAATCGGCTCCAATCTGAATATTTTCCACGATACTTGTTTTGACTGAGATATCAATGAGCATTGTCTTAGAAATATTACCCATGTTCTCTTCTGAATCAATAGTTTGAACAATCGTGTAAGCGAAGGGAACCATCTCAGGTGGGTCAAAGGATGGGATTTCAGTTTTTATCACATCTGAGTCGATCATCGAAGTGCGATGGTGAAATTCTCCCCAAGGTCGTTCTTCTAAAGACATGATCTCTCGAATAGCTTCGTTTGTAGGTAAGACTTCATTGAGGAGATCCTTAGAGAGAACTGTGATGGGTGGAAGGTTTGTACCTTTGGTCGAAACCATAGCAGTGGAGGGTTCAGATGTGATTTGGATGGCTTGGTAAGCCAACTCGGTCAGTGAGAGCGGCATCTGATCTCCGTAGGAATCAATGTCTAAAGGTGCTGGGATGATCCATGAGTCGATAGAGCCATCCAAAGTGGTGGATATCATTGCAAATGTGTTTGGGATCTATGGCAGCGGGAGAGGAAAACAACCCAGTAGGGAAGAAGTCTTCAGAAGACCGGTACCGATGCTGACGTAAGAGTCAGGAAAGCCTTCTATTAGGGGTACAGTGCTACTTGGTAACATGGTATAATCAGGGGTGTAGAAGGATAACTGATCCACTGTTACTATTTTCCCATCCAATGGAAATAGGATGAGTCGGAAGACCGAAGAAACAATGGAGGTCATGGCATAAGACCAACTGCGACCAAGAAATAGATTATAGTCGAGATGGCACTCTACGACTTCAACGTCCATGGTTACCATTTTCCCACTCAGAGTGATG
This sequence comes from Pinus albicaulis, assembly GCA_034641835.2. NCBI lineage: Eukaryota > Viridiplantae > Streptophyta > Pinopsida > Pinales > Pinaceae > Pinus > Pinus albicaulis. The sequence goes on along the minus strand of CM076571.1, from coordinate 718,303,293 downwards.
GGAAAGCTAGCAAGGTATCCTTTTGGGAGGAACGTGTGGCCATCGAAAGCTTTGAGGGAATTCGACGGCGGTGTTAAGGTAGGAGAACCTAAATTGAGCCAGCAAGCTTGTGACATAATGCAGGTCGAAGCACCTTCATCTATGACAGTGCGATGGATTGGTCTCCCTTTCGACACAACCTGCACCTGGAATGCGAGTTGGTGTGAGAGGCGAGGTTTAGATTTTTCCATATCAAAGATAGCTAGCATGGAATCCTGGGGGTCTATTCCACCAATGGCCGAAAGCAAGGCTTTCCTTTGTGCTGGACAAGTTTGCAATACTTCGAGAGCAGACATAGCTGACGGTGCCTGCGCCAAATCTTCTACAATGTTGTAGTTTTGGGCTGCACGTGTAGAGGTGTTATGAGTCGTGCGTCAAAGTGTCCCTTTGGGGGGAAGAATCACGGGGTCAGCAGTAGGCCGTTCGATATGCAAATCGTTGGGCGGCGGTGGATTTGAACTAGTACCAGGTTCTTGAGCATCTCTGGTAGGATTTCCATAAATCTTGGCTCGTGTTTGAAGTTCAACACTCTCAATGCCATAAATGGCAGATGGTCCTTCACCAGAAGGATGTGAACCACCATTGCCCCGTTGTTGGGGTTGTGGCGGGTTGTCAACCATGTGTTGATGTTGCTGCTGTTGATTAGGGAAAGGATTATGAAGAACGACAAGTGTTCGCCCATAATCCTTGTTTGTGATAAAATCGGTACATTCCTGCAGCCGAGGACATTTGTATGTTAAGTGATCCTCTGCACAGATCTTGCAAGGAAATTTCATGGATTTATCCTTCCCTTTGTCATTTTTGGCAGCGCTTTTCTGATTAGGGTTATTCTGATTGTCCAACTTCTCTTCCGAAGAAGATGTTTTTTTTTCTTGTTCTTCTTATTTTTCCCACTAGGTTTTTGTGAAGTTTGCACAGAATTTACCTCAGCGGTAGGAAGAGTAGTCATTTGGTGAGGGGCGGTGGCAACCGAAGATGGTTGGGAGGCTTGCCCCCGAGATTGTTTTGTGGCTACACCAGAGATCATGCCAACAAGACCGTCGGCATGAGCTCCAGTTTTCTGAGTAGCCAGAGGATTTGGGTTACCAGGGGCATTGGGGAGAAAATCATATAGCGTGCCAGATTGTGAATATATTAAATCCAAATGTTGGGCACGACGAATGCATTGATCTTCTGTAACCACACCGGAAATGCCAATGTCTTTAGAGATGTGGGGTAAGAGAGACTTACAAAACCAATTAGCTAAGAGATGATCTGAGATTGGTGCTTTGACTAGCCTCCTCCTACGTCTCCATTCATGAATGTGATCGGAGATGTGGGTGGTGGTGTCTTGGCGCAGCAAGGTTAATAGTTCTGTTCTGGTTTCAAATCTAATTGGTAGTTGGAAGTTCTTTAGAAACTCTGTCACTAAAGCGCCAAAAGTGTTGATGGTGACGCGTGGCAATTCAATATACCACTTGGAAGCATTGCCTGTAAGGGTGCGGGGAAACCATCGAATCCGGACACTATCATCCACCATGGAATTAGATATAGACCATAGATGAAAGGTAGTGATGTGTGCGACTGGGTTGTCCCCTTGTTTCCCGTCGAACTTTGGGATTTCAGAAGGAATCTTGTGCGGTACTGGAGGCCAGAGCGAGTTGTGATTGATGGGATCATTAGTCAATTTATAGATGTCGGGGATGTCCAGAGCTGCCAAAAATGGAAATTGTGGATTTTCCCCCGAATCTAACCAAGGAAGTATGGGCTGACTACTTAGACCATAGGGTCCACCCATCAATGTGTTACCAAAAGGATAAGTAGGACTTTGATACAAATTTCCTATAGGTGGAGGGGTAGGGACATATGGTTGCTTTTCATAGGGCATATTGTATTGCGGGGCAAAAAGTTGGTTGCCCCCAGTATAAAAGTGCCCTCCCATTCCAGATGGAGGTTGGGGTGGGTTAGTCCATATGGATGCAATAGATTTTCCCGAAGGCATGCTACTACTTGCATAGTTCGGCAACGGCATAGACCCTACACCTATATTTGAACCACTTAAGGGAATATTATTGACAATAGGTTGTCTCGTTTGTCCTAAGGATTGCAGGGGAAGTGAAATGTTCCCTACTACCTCTGTGTTGGTGACACTTCCCCTTGGTATAGTGGCCAAGGGGTTTGAACTCAGCAAAGGGTTCCAACCGAAAGGGTTGCTAAAAGGATCTGAATTAGTCCCACTCTTTGGAGGAGCAACCGTGGGTCCCAACGTGGTCAGGGTAGGAGTAGAACCCGAAGGATTCGGTGAGCTACTGACAGTTGTGATGACCGTAGGGTTGGGATTAGGTATATGTTGACTACTGGGGTTACCAAGTGATGGCATAGAACTGACAACCGGCAGGGAGGATGGTGGTGAACCTGGAATGGTTGCCATTAGCATAGACCCTGTGGATGCTGGTGGTGAAATGGATGTTTTTGCGGCCGAATACATATCTTGGCGTGGTGGAATCTGATCTATTACAGGCCCCAACGGATCAGTGAGTGGAGGATTGTAATGAGGTACAACCCCTTCCGTGAAAGGGTCCTCTAGAAATTCCGTATGATATGAGGCTATGTGAAAATTAGGATTTGTTAAAAGAGACCGCTCTTCCGTAGAAGGCACGGGTTCACCAAGGTTTAGTTCTTCCTCAATAGTCAGAGGAGGTAGACCTTGTTGTCGTCGAGACAGACAGCGTGGGTCAGAGGACGCCACGGGGACTTGTTTATTTTTAACAAATTTTAATAAATTGTGATGTATTATAAAGTCTCAATGACAGTAACCACACACCTAAAAAATAAAAAAGGACTCTCTAAAATCAATCAGCAAGCAGCCAGAATAGGGTGCCCTGTCTGAGTACTACCGTTTTCTGGTGATGAAATCTAGTATCACAATAGTATACAGAGAGGGTTGGTCGAAAGTACAGTTACGGTCACTCTAGAGCTTCGCCCGAACCTCAGACGATAGGTGTAAGCACTCTCGTGAAGATGAGTACCCTCCTAAAGACCGAAGACAGAGTGGGTCTGTCTGTTTCAGGTACCAGGATAGCCCGTCCCAGTCACCTTGTGTAAGTCCCTAAAAATTATGGCCACTAAAGATACCTCAAATCACAGACATCATCAGGGGGGTCCACGGTCAAGGACAGTGTGCTATATGGGCAGAATACCTAGATCCCCGATCTAGTTTCGACATCCCCGAAGGGAACCCCAATATATAACACACCCACCGAATGCAGTCGAAGGCGGGCTACCTTCTTGTGCACCCAAGTGTTGTCTCGCGCTGAGCTCCGGTAAAGGAACGGTCCCAATAATATGAGTGCAGTAGGATTTTGCTTGTTAATGACTCTAGTTTCAAGTTTTGAGATCTTGGGTGATTTTCTCACTTTACCTAACCCAAGAACCTAACCTAAACTACTGTTTGTGTGAGCTCAAAAAGAGTAATGTGATTGATTTTATTATCGCTTGATTCTTAGTGTACTTGATTATTAGTCTTGCGGAGGGGGATTGGACATATGAAATGTAATGAGACTCTTACTCAAGAAACCATGCAAAAAATTCTCTAAATATTCAATTCGATGAAGAGTATTTCTAGAAGGAGAGGTTTCTTTTCAACATCCATGCACTAACATTAAAATATCATAGTTCAAATTTAAAGATTCAGACTTCTATCTACCTCTTCTTAATAGTCTATGAATTGAAATTTTCAGAATAAACTCAGCTAGATGCAAAAAAATAAAAAAAATAATTTTTTTTTTCTCTAAAAAGTAAATGTTTTTGACATTGACTTTTCAAACAAGAGCAAACAAACAGAAATGCCAGCTTAGTAAACAAGCATAAGGATTCAGTCAAGGAGAGATACTGATGGCCAAAAAAAATCTGCAACTAAAACACAATCACAACAGTGAACATCAAGTTTTGGCTGAGTAACACACTGTCTCTAAGTAAAGACAACGTTAATCTAGAGAATAATGCACTGTCTTTAAGCAGATCAAGTGTTATAACACATTGAATAACCTACAGAGGTAGCATTAGCCAGGGTAAAGTTGTTTATATGGTCAAACAGAAACATGATTAAAATCTGCAAGCTTTTCAAATATCTACTGGGCATAAATACTGGTCGGAAGGATCTGTGAACAGAGGAAAGAAGAAAGGAGGAAATAAATAGTCCGGAAACTATGGGGAAACTCCCCAGCGGAGCCACCAATTCTGCTGTAGGGTAAAATGCTTGGGTTTTTAGTTATCGTATATCCCTCTCAGGGCTTTCCGGTGCCTAAGGCAGACAATAAGATTAGTTGTATAGTTCACAAAGATGGCATATGCATGTTCATATTAACTTAAAACCACTTGATAGAAAATGATAGATGATTACCTCTTGAATGATCTTGGAGTCCCTTGGAGAGCATTAGGCGGCGGAGCAGCGGTTCTCCTTCACCAGCTCCAAATCTAGGTCTTGCAATCAATTAAAGCACCTATGTAATTTCTAACATAACATACATTTCCTATCAATTAAGCCAATATATAATAAACATTTAAGTTGTGCACATCTAAGCCATTCATATCATGCTATATAAGTGATTAAACAATAATGACAATATCAACGCATAGAATGGACAAAACAGATACAATTCTATTGATTTATAAAAAAGGAGGATTACAACCGTCTGTTGCACCAAGCCCTCCTCAGCCTTCCAATCTCTCTATCTCTAAAAGTGGTGATGTCTTGATCAAAAATTTCTCAATGAACCTCTTTGACCTTTGACCTTCACACTACAACAATGATCTCTACTTCACAAGTATTCAAAAACTTGACAATCCTTCGACCTTGAACCAAGAGCCTTCAACTCCATTTTATAGGAGATGGAGAGAGCAATCATTGCCCTTCTCTTTCCACCAGTTCTGAATAGAAAAAACCAAGATGTTTCTCCAACCTCCATGCTTTTGCCTTCTTTGAGAGTTTAGTTGTTTATGGCAATGCCCAATAAGAGATTAGTGCTTTGCAGTTTCCTTTTTGTACTGACTCTCTTGTGAGAAAAATCTGGAGATTCAAATCATTCTCCACGGGTTTTTCCCGTTTCAAACTTAAAACACGGGTAACACTACCCTCTAGTGTAAACAGAGCATTTCCCTAGCCACTAACGCAGCCTATTCACTGATCAGCTATTTTATAACACTCCTGTGTTGTTATAGAGAGGCATTACCTTGGCAGAAATAGGTTTAATTTAGGTCTTTTTATTCCTTCCATATTTGTCTTCTTCTCTGTGATGATGAGGAGGTATTTTGACCTGTAACAGGGAGCCAGATCGATGATAGAGAGTGAGCCCAATGGGAGAAGGTGCGGGCGATGGGACCAGTGGATGAGGTCAGTGGGTGATGTAATATTTATTATTAGGTAGCGTAATGTGATCGGGCGGGGTTTAGAATCAGGGATCTGCATGAGCCATCAGATCTGAAGGGTCAACGGTTGAGATGTGATTTACGAAGATGTATGAAGGAGGGATGGTTAGGTGATGGATGGTGGGGGAAGGAGCAGAGACCACTGGATCTAGGCCAAGGGCCTTTTATCAATGGTGGATATTTGTTTAGGAGAAATCAATGGGCACGAGGTAAGCAATGGCTAGGGGAAAACATAAGGCGAAGGGGGCTTTAAGTTTTAACGGGAAAAGTGGTCCTGTGGGGAGAATGTGATCGGGTTAAGGAAAAAGGGGCCGAGGTTTAGAAAGTGATAGAGCCCCTAGGTCATATGAGAAAAAGAGCAAAGGGTTTAAGCCCAAGAAGGGCTTAAGGCCTATTTTCTTAAATGAGCGGATAATAAGTCAAAAAGAGGGTTTTTAAGCCCTTTTGGAGGTTTTCGATAGGCTAGAAAAAAATTATTTTAAACCAAATAAAAGGGTTCTATAAGGTTTAGAGGATTTTTAGGAAAAATGAAGGAATTAATGAAGGAAAAATGAGTTTTATAGAGGGAAAAGGTTTGATAGAAAAATAGGGGTAAAATGTTAAAATGGGGGAATGAAATGGAGATGAAATGGTGGAAATAGCCTGAAAACAGTTCTTTTCTGAGATGGAAGGATAACTTGGAGTCTTTGAGTGAAATTTTTTGGTGATTTGATAAAATTGGGATAATGAAGGCAGTGAGATTTCTAGAACTCACAATGTTTCTGCAAATTTTGTTTCTAGAAATTTGAGATTTTCAACTTAGTCATCTTTGCATAAAATCAAAATTATGGATGACTAACAGTGGCTCCACTTGGGGAGGGCAACTATCTTTTCAAGGTGTCCAGAACCTCAACTTATGAAATATCTGAGTTTCAGCAGATCAGTGCCTTCTCCATTGGGCAGATTTCTTCTTTTTACATGCTGATCTTTCTTTATTTTTGACAGCTTCAATCAATCTGCAACATGTAATTACTTGTCCTAGCATTTTTTCCTTCCTCTTGAGTGCATTTGATCTAGAAAACTCTTTGACATTTTATTTTTAAAATCTTAAAATAAACTAACTATATTATCCTTATTTCTTCCAAGAGCCCAGATTAAACTATTGAACTCTTTTTATTTCCTACCTATGCTACTTGACCGCCAAGATTAAACTGTTTGGAAATCTTGATTCTCTAGCTATTGACAAAAAAATTCAGAGCATGGTTCAAATCAGGATTAGATAGTCTGATCAACCATGGTTGTCGCATTTTGAACAAGCTGCGCACAAACATTATTTTTTCATAAAAAGGTAAATTTAGAAAAATAAGGCCATGATTTGTGCTTTGTAAGGTATCCTTATCTATCTCTTTGGTTCTGTTTTGAGCATGTGGAACCTGCATATTTTCAATCTCCTAATCTACCTTTCTTTAAATAAATCAAGTCTGAAATAATTTTGTCAATCAATGTTTCTATTAACTTATCAACATAAATTTAAAGTATGTTCAGCCATGATTAGGCTAGATGGATGAACAATATATCATTTTTAATCAGAATTGGCACTTAGACTTGCTCACTTTCAGAAATTCTCTTTTTTGGGTATGGGGCTGTACCTCTTTTGAATCTTCCCTCTTTTCTTTTTCTTTTCTTTTTATTGTTTTTTGTATTTTTCGTGATTTCTTTTCAACTGGGTTATGTACAATGAATAAAAACTTTGAAGCTAGGATTCTTGACAGAAGTAGTTCTTAAGCATCCTGCCATTGACAGGACCTCCAAATATGTCTTCTCCATTCAGCTCTTGCAAAAAGAATGCATTATGACCCTTTATAGAATGAATGATGTAGGGCCCTTTCCATAAATTCTAAAATTTTCCATGTTTTCCCTTTTCTTCCCTTCTAGAATCCCACTTTAGAACTATATTTCCAATTTGGAAATCATTTTCTTTAGTCCTTCTATCAAATAATTTCTTGATGCCTTCTTGGACTATTTGTGTTCTCTTATACATTTCCTCTCTGGACTAATGTAAATGAATGGTTTGATTTATCCTTCTCTGCATATCATTTTCCTTAATTTGTACTTCTTGAAGGAGTTTCATAACTGGAACTCCTAAAGAGGTTGGGAAAACTGCATCCATGCCATAAACCAGCTGATTGGGGGACATATTTATTGACTTCTTGGTGGTTAATCTATCAGCCCATAAATTATGAACTAGCTTACTATGCCATGATTTCTGATTTTGCTCCAACATTTTTTTGATGATATTGACAAGGCTTTTTTTGGAGGATTCAGCTAATCCATTCCCTTGGGGATAGTAGGCAGTGGAATGACCTAATGTGATATGATATTTATAGCAGAAGTCAATCATTTTCTTGGATTTGAAGGCATCAGCATTGTCTGTGATAATTTTTCTAGGACAACCAAATCTGGATAGTATGTTGGTTTCAAGGAATTTGATAATGACAGAGTCAGTAGCATTCCTAGAAGGTATGGCTTCTATCCATTTGGTAAAATAATCAGTGGCAGCGAGGATCCACTTATGTTAGGCTAATGATGATGGGTGAATTTCCCCAATGAAATCCAAGCCCCATTGTTGAAAGGGAGCCTCAACACTGATGGGATGTAAGGGTAAAGGGAGGAGTTTCTCTTTCCATCAAAAATTTTACACTTATGGAAAGACATGAAAAGCTTCTGAGTATCTGGGAAAAGGGTGGGCCAATAGTAGCCAGATCTGAGGATTTTATTTGTTGTAGTCTTCCAATAAAGATGTCCTCCACATTCTCCTTCATGCAACTCATGCATGATTTTTCCTGCATCAATCTCAAGCAAAAATTTAAGCAATATTCCAACAACATTCTTCCAATATAAAACCTCATCTAATATGCAATAATTTAAAGCCTTCTGTTTTAAAAATCTAACTTTAGTTTTAGACGGAGAAGGAGGGGTATTTAGATAAAGCAACACATATATGATATTAGCATACCAAGGTGAATTCGCAAAAGTTTCTTTAATAAATGGAGTTGTGAATTCTTCTATTTCTTCGAAAATATCAACCATATTCATATCTAAAGCTTGGAAGTTTGACTCAGCCATGAGATTTGTTAATCCCCGCCCTTTGATTAATTTGGTGGGCCTGATTTCTAAGTCATATTCTAGAATAATAGCAATCCATTTTCCCCTTTTACCATCAGGGTCTTGACTTAGAATGTCCTTGACAATAGTATGTGGGACAAAAACAATGATGTGAGAATGTAAAATGTAGACTTTAAAGTCTTTCAATGCTTTTACCAAGGCTAAGGCTTGTTTCTCCATGATGTTATATTTGAGTGGATCATCTCTTAAGGCCCTACTAAAAAAGGATATTGGTTGTTCTTGCCCCATGATTTTCTTTTGCAGCAATACTGTAGCTATTGTATGTTTAGATGCAAAAAAAAATATGTAGAAATCTTTGGTGAAATCAGGACTGATAAGAACTGGTGTTTGAGTAAGAGCTTGTTATAATAGTTCAAATGACTATTCATCTTGTGTTGTCCATTTAACACCTATCTCTTTCTTTAGCGTGTTTGTGATATTTCTTAATAGCTCAGCAAGATTGGGGATGAATCTCCTTAAAAAATTTATCTTCCCAATGAAAGATTGCAATTCTTTGAGGTTTCTAGGATGGCTGATCTTCAATATGCCATCAATCCTTTTAGGGTCTACTTTGATTCCCTCTTCAGAAATTATGTGACCAAGAAGCTTTCCTTCTTGGAGACCAAAGAGTGTCTTTTTGGGATTCAAAGATAAGCCATATTTCCTACATTTCTCAAAAACTTTTCTTAAATGAATCAAGTGTTCTTCATCAATTTTAGAGAAAATAGTAATGTCATCAAGGTAAATGATTATTAAATAGCCTATGTCTTCTGAGAAGGCTATTTCCATGGCCTTTTGGAAGGTGGCCCCTACATTCATCAAACCAAATGGCATATTGACATACATGAATGTACCCCAAGGTGTAGTAAAAGCAGTTTTATGTTGGTCACTTGGGAGTATTGATACCTGATTGTAACCTAAGAACCCATCCAACAGTGATATTCTCTTAGACCCAACCATTTTTGGCATGGGATAGTTATCTTTTAGGGAGGCTCTATTCAGATTTTTGAAGTCAATGCAAAGCCTAATTTCCCCGGTATTCTTCCTAACAGATACTAAGTTGGAAACCCATTTTGAATATCTAAGGGGAACTATGATCCCAACATCAAACATTTTCTTGATTTCTTTCTCAACTAAAGGCAATAAAACAGGGTTTATCCTTCTGAGTTTTTGTTTGAAAAGTTTCTGATTTTCCTTAAGAGGAATTTTGTGTTGAATGATGCTGGCATCATATGATTTTAGATCCCTGTATCCCCATGCAAACACATCTTTAAATTCTTTGAAAAGTTCTATGTATTGTTGCTTGATATGAGTTGGGAGAGTGCTAGATAGTTTGATCATTTTGGGTTCTGCTAGACTACCTATGTTATGTTCTTCTATATTTGTTTCTATAGGCTCCATTCTTGGTTCTTTGGCTACATCATTAAAATCAAAGAGCTGCTCTAATGGTGTAATACCTTTTGGAATTGTATCATTTCTACATTGTAAATTTTCCAGTTCGTTTTGGTCTATATTATCAACTATTTCTGCTCTAAAAGGATGTTCATAATGGTTTATATCAGCAGAAGAGGACAACTCTGTTTCAGGGATTTGTTCTTCATTTAAATAGATTTCTTTATGGCTTGAAGTAGGTGTTGGTATGGAAAAATCATTCCTTGATTGAGGAAAATCATCTATGTGTTTGTCTCCTTCAAACACTTGCCAGTAATCTTCATTGTCAGGTATTGCAGGCCTGTTTTTTACCTTCACATTGAATTCTTCATTTATTTGTGGTATTTAGAAATTACTAGCAGCAAAGGCAAGTTCATTTTCTTGATGATTTTGAGCTCTTGGGATGAAAATGAGTTCATATTTTTCAAAGGTTTTTAGGAGATCAAGGGCAGTATTTCTATACTCTCTGAGTTTTGGGTTTTTGGCTGAATACTCCCCTTTAATTTGTCTAATGATTAGCTCAGAATCTCCTTGGACTGATATTTTCTTAGCTCCTAAATCTTTGAGCAAAATTAGGCCAAGGAGGAGGGATTCATATTCAGAAATGTTATTTGTGCATGGAAAATCTAGTTTATAGGAATATCCTTTGTTTGTGTTATGTATCCATAAACCATCCCATGAACCTAATTTTATATAAGAGCCATCAAATTTTATTCTCCAAGGTGTTTCAATCTCATTTTAATTTTCTTTCTATTTTTTAATGCTACTAAAGTTTGAACTATTCTGTACTTGAGTTGAGGACAAATTTGACTATTCTGGTGGACTGAATTCTTTCTTGTTTTCCTTTTCTTGTTAGTTGATTTCATCGTCATTATATAAGATAAAGGAATCTAAATCTGAATGAATAGAATAAACAGGAGTATTTTTTGGCCTATCTATGTTACTCACCATGTATTTCATATGAGACTCCCTGTATAGTCTTCTGGTTTGATGAACACTAGGATGGTGGCATAGGACATGTCCATTTGAAGGCTCCCCTGAAGTTTGGCTCCCCATGATCAAGATAGAAGCATGCCATACTTTGGGCAAATTTCAGCTACTACTATGTCCATATCTAGAACTTTAGCAAGAATTTATTCCAAGTTTACACATAAATCTTTGATTAGGCCCAAGAATTTGACTCTGCTTGAATCAAAGGAATACAGGTCCTTATATGGTTTAGTGGTTTCTAGGCCTAGGCTTTCCATTACTACTTTGGGCATAAGGTTATGAGAAGCACCTAACTCTAGCATGGCATTGTGCAAGATTTTTTTATGTATGTTCAAGCTAACATAGAAGGGAGGGACAACCCCTTCTTGGTATTTTCCTTCAACTTGTAATATTCCAAATTTTCCCTTCAATAAGTTGGAATATTAGATTTTGCTAAATTCACTTGGGAGATGAATAATTGGGTGAGAAGGTCCATTCATAATAAAAACATGGATAAAATCCCTCTAGTATGAAAGGGGATCAGCCTTGGAACTAGATTTCACACCCTCATGTGTGAAAGGGGACATTTTGCAAAGAATCTTGGTTAAATTTGACCAAGTCAAACAACACAGAGGTATGAGGTGGAAAGCATCTATGGAACAACGTAGAGATAGAGGAGGGAATATTCCTTGAAGGAGGAAACCCGAATAGAGTGGGACCCATGGAGAGGGAGCTCTCATGTGTTTAAAAGGAGGGCAAGGCAGCCATTGTTTCTCATGCATATGATTATTGATTTCATGTCTGCTTAGACATTTCTGCAATCCCAATGGTTTAGCTCAGTTGTTGTGCTGCTTAGCTCAAGGATTTCCTGCCTAGGAATCATTCTCCTTTCTTGAGAAGCCTCTTGAAGGATTTGTACTGATTTCTCTCACATCTAGGCTTGAGGCCAAGCATCCTCCTCCAGGACAGCATTATTGCTGCAGCAGCATAATTTTGTGTTGCAGGGTGTTGCAGTGAGAAGTCACAACACCTCTTCCATTGCTTTTTTTTCAGAGGGAGAGTCTTTATTTCCTTTGGAGGATCATATTGGAAGCTATCAAGAGCTTATTGCAGATCTTGGCACTTGGCCAAATCATTCTATTCCACCTACAACACAGTTACCCTCTTAGACTGTGTTATTTTCATGGAGCATTTGTAGTGAGGGATTGCAGGTTGATTGGAGGGTGAGATATCAAGTGTAAGGATCATCCTTCCACTTAGGAGATCCATTGGAGAAGGTCTACTTCAGATTTATCATCATCTTCAGCCTTCTCTATTGAGTTCCAAATTTGAGTTGCAACAGCTGCCCAACAACTCCGACATTTTTTCCATTTTGTATATTTCAGCCAATCCTTTGGAGGATTGATGTATTATTTCTTCTAAGGGTTATAGCTTTGATCCCCTATTGTATTTGAGCCATATATTGTCATATATTTCATTTATTATGTAATACGCAGCAGTACCTTTTATAAATTGTGTCCTCTTAGCCTGAGTTTATGCAGAAATAGCAGTGTTCTTTTATTTTCATGTACATGTCTTGTTGAGGCTTGCATTGCCTTCTTGAGTGGATGTTTCCTCAAGAACTTGTACTTTATTTGATGCTATAACATTATTTTTTGGCTATCTATATCTTCTTGCCTCATAGCTATTAAAATAACGTCGTTGATTTATTATATGTTCATACATTTGTTGGAGTCCCTCATCAGGCATTTTCAGAGGACATCTAAGTGTGGGAGATCTATTTAACCCACTTAGAAGGATTTCTTTGGAGCGTCTTCTTGGATTCAGCACTTAGACACATTTCTCTAAGGGATCCAGGTCCTAGTTTCAAATCCTGTAGTAGCCATTGCTAGAAAATGCGTTTTCCAGCAATGCCTTGCTAGCTGTTCCATATTTGGGATATTACAGTGGTATCAAAGTAGATTTATTGGCTTAGCCTGTGAGTCTAAGCCCAAGAAGATCAAAATGATGAAGAAGATGAGATTACTCTCATCAATTTTCATAAATAAGAAGATTGAAGAAGAAGAAGAGGAAGGATTGTTCACTTCCTATTCTTAAGAAGATTTGTACATAGAAAATCAAAGCATGACTCCACCACTTGGAAGAATGATGAAAGAGGAGATCTCCCTACTTCTTTTCCAAACTATGAGAGGTATTGAAGAAGACCTCAAGGAGTTTAAATGGGAAGAGCCTTGTGATAACGTTGTCACACTCATGGAGGAGCAGCTACATGCAGCAATAGTTGGAACAACCAAGACTTTCGAGGAAGGAACTCTTGCAGCCCTACAAGAAGTTCCCAAACATCATCAAGGTATGGAAATATTTCCACAATCTATTGTTGCAGCAATTTCTTCTGATAATTTTGGAAATTTAATTTTACATGACCAAGGGTCAAATCCCATTGCTACCATAGAGAAACTTGGTTGCACTACGCTGTGCAACATGGAAACATTCAAGGAAGAAGCAAACCATCATTCTCATGAGCCATTGTTAGATTGTACATCACACTTGCGGTTGGGGTTTGAAGACTTGTAGGAAGATAGTAGACATCTTGGAGTGAGAAACCCTTTCTCCTTTCAAGATGACACTTTCTCAATGAGCTCCTCTCAGCTCAAATAGGAACTTCTACTTTTAGCAGATCCAAGACCTCATTGGTTTTGGAAGACTATTGTTGAGAGGGAGGTCTCAAGGAGAGATCTAATTAGAGGTGCACTTCAACACACCATGGAGTGCAAATATTTTCTTTTTTTCTCGTAGGAGCAGATAGAAGATGGGGGAAATCTTAGGATGGATAACATCTCTCATGCTTGTGTTGGACATTCCTTGAGCCATACACATCATGATGGGAGGTTTTTTCCTACCACCTATTTGTATCCTTATAGGGTCTCATTTATCCTTGTGAAGGTTTCATTTGAAAATCCCATGAATTTCAAAGACAGAGATTTGGTTTGGGAGGATGGTAGCCCTCATAGGAGGAGTACCAAGATGAAAAGAAGGAGAAAGCATCCACAAGTGATTGAGTGGATATGGTTGATGAGCAAGGAGATGGGAGGCTACTTGCAGATTTATGATACCAGGCAGCAGGAGGCTGGGCTGCACTGGTTACTGTTGAAAGAGTTTGGCCATCACTTGGCATACACTCCTCCTAAGAGTAGGAGGATGGAGGAGAGATGGCAGAATGCTTGCATCATTGAGCAGCTTGGATTAGGGATGCATGATGTTGATGTGGTACTCATATCATTCATTGTGTCTTCATCATATGAGTTACATGATGGAAGTATGTGGAGGAAGCAAAATCTTTTGTTGCTTTTCTTGTTCTTGGGCTAGCAAGAGCAGATTTTCTCTCACACTTTGCATGATGTTGCAGGAGGAGGAGATGGAACTATCTCCTTGGCTTTTGATGATATAGAGGTACCTCCACCTTGGGAGGAACTTCTTATGTATTGCAGCACTACTAGAGGAGTATTTGACAAGGAACATGTCAAAGAACAGAGCTTGGTATTGACAGGAGCTTATTTGCATGAGCTCACAGCGCTGTCATTTTGGAGCAAAGATTTATGGATGGAGTGTCCCTAGGATCACTTCACTTTGGATGCACTTGGTGAAAAAGGAGGAGGTGATGATGATAGTGTGGTGGATAGGGGCATCTATCACTATGACATATTCTTCTTGACTTGGATTTCCAAGCATGAAGGAGAGGATCTTCTTGTAGCACATGGTACATTCTTATTCATAGCATGCCCAAGCACTATGGAGGACTCACTCATGGATCCATGTACCATCTTACTTCTGGCATATGGTAAGAATTTTGTTTATAAATTCATTTATTTGCATCCTATTACCATTACTATGCAGTGCATTGCTTCACAAGAGGGCAAGCTTGCCACATTGCTCCATGATCATTGTTGGGCCAATCTACATGATGGAGGTAGCCATATTTTATGTGGCCTTGGGAAAATGTTTTATTATCACATGTATGTTCAGTTGATGCACCCAAACATTCACCATATGAAGACATGCATTATTGACCATGTAAAAAGAAACATTTTTCCTTGTACTTTTCTCAAGTAGCAGCTTGTAAAACTGCACTGTACACATCTAGGAGACTGTTGGTATCCTCAAGCACCACATGAAATCATCAGTATTTCCTTCATTTTTTTTCTAATCATGACTTAATTTTCTGATAGGGATAATATTTGTATCAGAAGCATGATTATGAGAAAGACACATGAGTTGGATGTGTCCTTAAGTGGGGAAAACTCCCACTTTTTCTACACTACATGTTCTAATGGGAGCATGGGAGGAGGTATGGCCACCACGGCTACATATGTGTTCTCTTTTGAGGTGGACCATGGAATTGATAGTCACTCATTGTATAACCATGGGCAAGTGCTTGATCATGTATTGTTGTTACATTTAGCCATTTACTATTCACTAGTAGATCTGATGAATTTTGTATGTTACTTGCCATGTTACTTTCTGAGACTGCAGTGGATGAAATTGCACTGTGTCCTCTTGAGATATTGTTTGTATCATGCATCATCATATAAAACTTGCAAAAACGTTTTCATTGGGATACTCTATGATGACCATGTCCTATTCATCATGGATGGATTGTTTTGGGCCAGCTTATTCTTCAATGTTGGAGAAGAAATCTTTGGAGGATTATTCTTCACTTTGCCATTTGAGGGCAATACTCTTGTAGCCCAGGATCAACACAGACTCTACACTTATCATAAGTGGAGAGAAGGAAATTATGGGGTAGCCTATGATGCTTACCATGTTCATATTTTCAGCCCACCTTCATTTCCGGAGCTTGAGGTGGAAGGAGAATTTCAGGAGTTGCCTTGTTGGGAGGTGGCTAATTTTGTTTGGATGATTTCTTGAGGATGGAGGATCCACATGGGGGAAAATTTTCCTCATCACATTTATGACTCCATGCCTTGAGTGGAGAATTTCCAATTCTATCCTTGCAGTTTCTTGAGGACAAGCAACATTTGGGAGGGGAGGATTGTAATATTCCAGATTTTCCTTTCAATAAGTTGGAATATTAGATTTTGCTAAATTCACTTAGGAGATGAATAATTGGGTGAGGAGGCCCATTAATAATAAAAACATGGATAAAATCCCTCTAGTATGAAAGGGGATCAGCCTTGGAACTAGATTTCACACCCTCATGTGTGAAAGGGGACATTTTGCAAAGAGGCTTGGTTAAGTTTGACCAAGTCAAACAACGCAGAGGTATGAGGCGAAAAGCATCTATGGAACATTGCAGAGATAAACGAGGGAATATTCCTTGAAGAAGGAAACCCTAATAGAGTGGGACCCATGAAGAGGGATATCTCTTGTGTTTAAAAAGAGGGCAAGGCAGCCATTGTTTCTCATGCATATGATTATTGATTTCATGTCTGCTTAGACATTTCTACAATCCCAGCGGTTTAGCTGAGTTGTTGTGCTGCTTAGCTCAAGGATTTCCTACGTAGGAATCCTTCTCCTTTCTTGAGAAGCCTCTTGAAGGAGTTGTACTAATTTCTCTCACATCTAGGCTTGAGGCCAAGCATCCTCCTCCAAGACAGCGTTATTGCTGCAGCAACATAATTCTGTGTTGCAGGGTGTTGCAGTGAGAAGTCACAACACCTCTTACATTGATTTTTTTTCGGAGGGAGAGTCTTTATTTCCTTTGGAGGATCAGATTGGAAGCTATCAAGAGCATATTGCAGATCTTGGCACTTGGCCAAATAATTCTATTCCACCTACAACACAGTTACCCTCTTAGACTGCATTATTTTTGTGGAGCACTTATAGTGAGGGATTGCAGGTTGATTGGAGGGTGAGATATCAAGTGTAAGGATCAGCCTTCCACTTAGGAGATCCATTGGAGAAGGTATACTTCAGATTGATCATCATCTTCAGCCTTCTCTATTGAGTTCCAGATTTGAGTTGCAGCAGCTCCCTAGCAACTCTGGCATATTTTCCATTTTGCATATTTTAGCCAATCCTTTGGAGGATTGATGTATTATTGCTTCTAAGGGTTAGAGCTTTGCTCCCCTATTATATTTGAGCCATATCTTGTCATATCTTTCAGTTATTATGTAATACGGAGCAGTACCTTTTATAAACTGCATCCTGTTAGCCTGAGTTTATGCAAAAATAGAAGTGTTCTTTTATTTTCATGTACATGTCTTGTTGACGCTTGCATTGCCTTCTTGAGTCGATGTTTCCTCAAGAACTTGTACTTTCTTTGATGCTATAAAATTATTTTTTGGCTATCTATATCTTCTTGCCTCACAGCTATAAGGATAAATGACACCCTATAAGGATCCAAATAGGTGGTACTCATATCATTCATTGTGTCTTCATCATATGATTTTCATGATGGAAGTATGGGGAGGCAGCAAAATCTTTTGTTGCTTTTATTATTCTTGGGAGAGCAAGAGCAGATTTGCTCTCACACTTTGCATGATGTTGCAGGAGGAGGAGATGGCACTATCTCCTTGGCTTTTGATGATAGAGAGGTAAGTCCACCTTGGGAGGAACTTCTAATGTATTGCAGCACTACTAGAGGAGTATTTGACAAGGATCATGTCAAAGAACAGAGCTTGGTATTGACAGGAGCTTATTTGCATGAGCTCACAGCGCTGTCACTTTGGAGCAAAGATTTATGGATGGAGTGTCCCCAGGATCACTTCACTTTGGATGCACTTGGTGAGAAAGGAGGAGATGATTATGATAGAGTGGTGGATAGGGGCATGTATCACTATGACATATTCTTCTTGACTTGGATTTCCAAGCATGAAGGAGAGGATCTTCTTGCAGCACATGGTACATTCTTATTCATAGCATGCCCAAGCACTATGGAGGACTCACTCATGGATCCATGTACCATCTTACTTCCGGCATATGGTAAGAATTTTGTTTATACATTCATTTATTTGCATCCTCTTACCATTACTATGCAGTGCATTGCTTCACAAGAGGGCAAGCTTGCCACATTGCTCCATGATCATTGTTGGGCCAATCTACATGATGGAGGTAGACATATTTTATGTGGCCTTGGGAAAATGTTTTATTATCACATGAATGTTCATTTGATGCACCAAAACATTCACCATATGAAGACATTCATTATTGACCATGTAAAAAGAAACATTTTTCCTTGTACTTTTCTCAAGTAGCAGCTTGTAAAACTGCGCTGTACACATCTAGGAGACTGTTGGTATCCTCAAGCACCACATGAAATCATCAGTATTTCCATCATTTTTTTTCTGATCATGACTTCATTTTCTGATAGGGATCAGATTTGTATGAGAAGCATGATTATGAGAAAGACATATGAGTTGGATGTGTCCTTAAGTGGGGAAAACTCCCACTTTTTCTGCACTACATGTTCTAATGGGAGCATGGGAGGAGGTATGGCCACCACAACTACATATGTGTTCTCTTTTGAGGTGGACCATGGAATTTATAGTCATTCATTGTATAACCATGGGAAAGTTCTTGATCATGTATTTTTGTTACATTCAGCCATTTACTATTCACTAGTAGATGTGATGAATTTTGTATGTTAATTTCCATGTTACTTTCTGAGACTTCCATTATTTTTTTTATTGGAGAGATCCCTCTTCGGGTCTAGGAGGGCTAGATCTAGGGCCCCAAAGTGGTTATGATGTTGTCTCATCTTTTGGTCTTTCCAATCTGGCCAAAACATGGGAACCCCAACAACAACTGCCCAGCAACTCCAGCATTTTTGCCATTTTGTATATTTCAGCCAATCATTTGGAGGATTGATGTATTATTGCTTCTAAGGGTTAGAGCTTTGCTCCCCTATTGTATTTGAGCCATATATTTTCATATCTTTTAGTTATTATGTAATATGAAGTAGTACCTTTTATAAAATGCGTCCTCTTAGCCTAGGTTTATGCAGAAATAGAAATGTTCTTCTATTTTCATGTACATATCTTCTTGAGGCTTGCATTGCCTTCTTGAGTGGATGTTTCCTCAAGAACTTGTACTTTCTTTGCTGCTATAAAATTATTTGTTGGCTATCTATATCTTCTTGCCTCACAACTATTAAAATAACGTTGTTGATCTATTGTATGTTCATACATTGGTTGGAGTCCCTCATCGGGAATTTTCAGAGGACATCTAAGTGTGGGAGATCTATTTAACCCACTTAGAAGAATTTCTTTAGAGCTTCCTCTTAGATTCAACACTTAGACACATTTTTCTAAGGGATCCAGGTCCTGGTTTCAAATCCTGTAGCATCCATTGTTGGAAAATCCGTTTTCTAGCCATGCCTTGCTAGCTGTTCCAGATTTGGGATATTACAAACTTCTAGACCAAACAACAATTCAGGCTTATTATTTGTCAATTTTAAAGTATCAGTGTCACTACCTATATTCAAAGCTTTCAAAACTTGATTTTTGTATACCTCCTGAGTTACTAGTTCAGCTAGAGGTATGCTAATTTTGATCTTGGAAATTTCACCCTCAAAGCTGAAAGGAACTATTGTTTTTGAGGTATTTACATCTGTTTTGTCATTTGCAATTCTTTCAGCAATTCTGATTTGCTGAACTTTATTTAGGCTGATATTTAGGATAGATTTGTTAGGGCCACTAGTAGAGGTACTAGGGCAGCTTTGTTCAACACTTTTTTGGTTGTTTTTGTCTTTATTTAGATCATATTTCTTGGCCATAGTGTTGGTGTTACTTGCTGTCTTTTTAGGCTGATTTTTTGAAGTTTTCCTAACAACAGTACTAGTATTTTTGTCATTGGAAACCTCTTGAATCCCTTTGCTTCTAAGATTATATTGTTTGTGTACCTCCATGATTGCATTTTTAAACCTTAATATGTAATCTTCAGAATCCTCATGATTTTTTTCAGTTTTCTCTAAGGAGAAGAATCCTTGTTCTTCTTCAGTGAGAAAAACATCTGTCCCACTGTCAAAACCTATCAAATTTACATGATTTTCTTCGAACCTTTCAGTTTCCCTTTCCTCCTCTTGATCTACATAATTTTGTTAGAAGGGGGGCCTAATTTGTTGGTCATTATCTCTTTGCCTATCTTGATTAGGATCTCTTCTAGGATTTGGATTTCTATTTCTATTTTGGGGATTGGTTTGTGTCTCCCTAGGAGGCACTCTATCATTCAAATTTATATTTACAAGAATTCTCTCCATTACCTTCACTAAGTTATCAATTTTAGCATTGGATGATGAGGTTGATGCCATTGTTTCATCCCTATATGTAACTCTTTTCTCTGCTTTTAACCTAGCTCTTTTCTCAATCAGATTTGCTTCCACACTTAAGGCTCCCCTTTGCATATCTTCTAAAGTTGAGTAGTCTCTTTCTCTTAGCTGGTAGGCCATTTCTGGATCAAAGCCTTCTGTAAATTTAGCTAAGGCTAGGCCTAGTGGAGGTTTCATGTTTGGGAGAAGTGCATTATACACACTATTGAATCTAGTGCAATAACCTTGGACACTTTCCCCAGTATTTCTCTTGAGGTTATTATAGTCTGAAAGTATTTGGAGAGGGTTCTTTTTAATTTCCCATTTGTTTGTGAATGTTTGATATAAATAAGGGAGATCATTTATGTTGTGAGGAATTAAGCCTTTGAACCATTTTTTGGCTTCTCCTCCTAAACTTTGAGCAAAAATCCTCATCTTAATGGTCTCTTCTTCTATTTCCATATAATCAAAAGCATCATTCATCTTATCTACATGTTGTTGAGCAGTAGTAGGTTCATTTCCAGTGAAATGGGGAATTTTGGACTGATATTCATTGGGTAAAGGAACTAGAGGTTGTGGTAACACTAGTGGAGCATACCAGGCTGCCATGGTAGAAAATAATGGGGGATTTACAAGAGTGAAAGTGGGCTAAGCTGGAGTGCTTTGAACAGTGTATGTGTGGACAGGAGTGGAAGAAACACTTGGGCCAGCAAGCTGATGATGAGAAAATCTGTTATGGAAGGAGCTGAAGTGATGGAGAAGCTGAGAATTAGGTGGAGTAGAAGGTGAGGCTTCTATGCTAAAGCTCTGTTGCAAATCTGTGGTTTCAAAGTCAGCTTGGTTTAAATCACTCTGAGACTTATTTCTAAATAGGTTCTTTGTATGAAGTAAGTCAAAGTGAGGATATTTCAAGACTGTGATTTTTTCAGGGACAGATCTTGTTCTTGGGATGGTCCTATCAATAGTTGATTTTCTAGATCTTGAAGTTTTCCACAAAATCCTTTCTGGATTATCAACTATGGTAGGAGGGTTAGGATCTGGATGGGATCTAGTATTGACCCTATGTGAAGCTAGATTTCAGTTTTTCAAAATTTTTAAGAGAGGCTGAAGTTTTTAGGACTATTTTTCAAAAAAATTCCTCTCTCAGTGTTACACCATTTTTTGGTCATCTAATCCATTGTTATTAGATGGACCCAATTACACCAAGTAAAACCAATTTTACCCCAAGTAAAATCGCATTCACTATGAAAAATAACTTAGTAAACTACCTTTATTAAATTGTTTATGGTCTAAACAGGAAACCCCATATGGAAATATTAAATAAATATACATTTCTTTCATTTTCCTCAAGAAATAATTAGTTAAACATTACTTTAATTAATATTTATGGTTATGTTTAACCCAAAACAATGAAATTAATTAGATAAATCATTATTTATCTTACTATTTTCTAACAATAATTGTTTAAATCTTATTTAAATAATATTCTTTGTTAAATATGACTAATTCACCCTTACATAATTAAATAAATCATTATTTATTTGATTATTACTCAACCATATCCTTAAAATAATAAATAAATCATTTATTTATTTATTACTTATTGTAATGTCATAAATGATAAATAAATCATTTATTTATTTATTATTTACAAATAAAGTTTGAACCAAGTCGGTTATTTTCCCTCAACAAATATAATAAAATATTCATAAAAAATCGGATCTAGATTTAAAGATTGTATGTTTTCATGCCAATCTCTAGACACTCAATATTTTGTTACGTAGAAAGGTTTTCATTCATTTGTCTCCTTTTGTTGCTAAAGATAATAGGATGTCTGCTCTTGGTCTGGCTATTGATCCACCATCATAGCCATATTTTTCCATTTTTGTCTGGGTTTTTTACACCATCAAGAGAGAGGAATTCTAAATCTGAAGTGCTGAGGACTTACAAGAACCCATCCCATTGAGGAGAACATGGAACACCCTCTTGTGTTTTCTTCGTAGGTGCCATTAATAAAAATTTTATTGGATATATTCTTGCCTTGTCTATTGGATCTATGGAGTAAATCTTATTTTTCTACTGTTTAATGTCTTCTAATGCATAGATCTAGATTTTTGTAGCATTTGTCTTGATCATCTAACTGCATATTTGAATATATTAGCAGTCATTTCTGCTGTTAGGGCTATTTGTTATGTGCAGCTAAAGTGGTATTTTTTTGTACACCTCGAATCAAGATTCATACTAACAACTGGTGACTCCACTGGGGATTTACCATTACGACCGTTGTCAGTTTTATGATCCTTGCATATCCAGCTACTTCAAACCCCAGGATTTCTCTTCAGCCCCTTGTTTTGTTTATTCTTGATGTTGTTTTTAACCCATAAAACCCTAAAACGATAAAAATTCTAACTTTCGCATGTTTTTAGACCCATTGCACAGGTGGAAGACATCAGCCACAGCTGAGACGACAAATTTTTCTGAAACCTGCCAGCCAGACTGCCGGAAGTGCAGGTCGCACTTTTCTACCCAAAACCTATGACATCGTCCTCTAGGGTGCACTTTACAGCCCAAAAAGTGCGACCTCTGCAGAAAACAGGTCAAAAAATACGACCTGGACTTTTTGCAGGGATTTTTCTGAAAGTTTTTTGGGTTTTGTTGAGCCTCTGTTAAGGGTTGTCTGACCTTCGTATCCACCCATTTTGGACCTGTAATTATTCTGTTTCACTCAAATAAGTGGGAACCTAGCCCCCTAAGGCTTCAGTACCCTCCACTTTTTGTGAAAGAGTGTTTATTGTTGTAGGTTGTCTGAAATTTGAGAGTCTTCAGCGATTTTTTCAGATCTGATACCTCATCTTTAGATCCACTTTAGATTGGCTTGTTATCCATCCAAATCACCTCATCTAGCTTTGTTTGGGTTTTCCTTTAGGGTGCACTTCGCTTCCCTCCTGGAGATAGCCTTTCGCCACCTCTTGTTACAACAATTTTCTTCTGATTTGTTGCTGTTTTATGCACCACTTTCCAGCAGATTTTGTCTTTTAGATCTTTGTCCCTCTTGACCCTAGATCTATTAGCCTTTTTTAGTGTGTTTAAATTAGTTTTTTTTACTCACTTATAGACTAGTTGTTGAGATACCCGCCTCCTTAGGTTTAGATTGGTGCATTATCAGCTGTTTATTTTCTGTTTTGCAGGCCTATATACTATGTCCAAGTTTATTTACAGCTATACAACAAACTTTTTCTTTTTTCTCTACAAATGTCTGGGTTTAAAAATTAAAATTTACACACTTTTACACACACACCCTAAGTGAAAAATTTCTTGGTTAACATTGCCAAGAAAAGACTCTAAAACATTGTAATAGGTTGATCCTACACCTCATTGCCCTTTTCAGTCTCTTTTTCCTTTGTGCCATGTTTGTGTCATCACCATTGTGCCACCAAGGTGTTCATCCCAGAGACTTCTTGGCCTTCATCCTCAGTGTCCAGTAGGGAGACTTACTCCTCCGCACATGATTCGAGTTAGTCCTCAACCGAGTCTGCACTCCGACTCTTCTTCTGGTCCTTTGGGTTCTCCTTCCCATTCCGCCTTCGATTCTCCCCCTGTCACCTTCACCATGTCCGGTGCAGGACCTAACACTGGTGGTAAGCCCGGCCCTCCCACCGGGAATACCACAAGTGGGACCGCAACGGACACTACCCCGACTGCACCCTTGCTCCCTTTCATGGCAGGCCTCAGCCTCCTCAATTTCAACCAATTTATAAATGACCCTATACACCATGACGCTAAGTGGCCTACTATGCCAAAAAATCTCCCTTCATACATCCTAAAGTTTTAAGGTCTTGCTGGATAATATCCTTCAAATCATATTCGATCTTTCCACATGTGGTGTTCATCTAATTCCATTACCGATGACTCTGTTCGTCTTCGGTTTTTTCCAATGAACGCTTATAGGTGAAACTTATAAGTGGTATGCTGATCAGGCCCCTTCCTCTCATACCACCTTTGCGACTCTGGCCTGGGCTTTTTTGTCTTATATCTAGCTTCCCCTTCATTGTGACACTGGTATTGAGCTTTTGACCTCTTTCCGTCAATCATCTATGACCCACCTATCCGAACATGTTTAGGAATGGCGGAGAAGAAGGAGACGATGTCGAGCCCCTACTTTCGAAGAATGTGTCTACATGGACTCGTTCCTTAGGACTCTCTTACCGCCTATCGGGAAAGACGTCGCATCACAATTTCCTCAAACCAAAGAAGCCGCTCTCCAAATTTCATTAAAATATGACCTGATCTATGCTCAGTCAGGTTATGTTTATACCATCCTACCTGATCTTCCCAGACCTGGTGGTGCCAACAAACCGGGGGCATCTCATGCCACCGATGGTATCGTTGGAGCTCTCTTTAATCCGTATGCTCAAACTCCCATGGGCTATGGTTTCTCTCAATGAGGGGCCAGCTCCTACGACACTTTTCCCCCTCCCAGTAGCACATATACAGGATACGATATGCCTCCTTTTTTCCAACCTTTTGTTTACCACACTGCTACCCAACCTCCTTATTATCCATATCCATAGCCTCGTGCTCCAGCTCCTACAACATTAGCACATCCTCCTCCCTTTCCTTCTCAACCCCCGCAACAACAACCACCACCCCCTCTGGGGCAGGTGTACGCACAGCAGGGCACAACTAATCCTCCTACCTCAAAAAGGAAGAGGAAAGGAAATAAAAATAAAGTTGCCTCTAGTAATCCTGGACCTAATCAAGGTAATTCACCTGACACCACTCAACCCAATCAGGATAGGCCTCTTCGTACAAACAAGCCCTATTCTTTTTGTTGTGTTTACGGTCATTATACGCATGATTTTCCTCTTCTACCACAAATGCGACAGTTATGGGAATCTCAAGCAACATTGAGAGGACAACAAGCCATCCCTTCCATTCCTCCCAGTCTTGCACCTAGTCAGCTGGCTGTGCTTACGGATCCTTTCCCTCAACAGGGATTTATGGCTACCCAACCACCTGAAGGATAGGTGGCCACTCAATCTCTTCCATCTGGTTCCCCTGATTACCAGATTTTCATGATGTCCTCTGATCAGCCTTCTGAACCTTCTTCTCCTGGCCCTTCACCTTCAGCTGGTACTCATGACCCCCTTTACCCTCTTGGGACGGTTCCTCCTAGCCTCAACCATCTTGGCACCGTCCCGCCTGGTCATTACCCCTATGGTCAGATAACGTTCCTATCTCCCCCACCAGGAGTGTACACAGTACCTGTTATGGCCACCCTCTCTCTTCCTAACCTGACCCTTGGGATTCCTGCCTGGTACCTTGATCCTCCAACTGCTACCCCGCCTGGTCAACCTAAACCTTATCTTGCTTTGACACTGGTTCAACTGGTCCCTATGACTTCCCCTTCTGCAATAGTGCCTTGTTCACCTCAACAGGAACCACCTCCCATTGTGACCATTTCGGGTAAGAAGGGCAAAGATCGCAAGGGGGCATCAAAGGATAAGGCTACCCCGACAAACCCTACCACCTCTCAGCCTCCAAAGCATACCATCCAGTGTGATTTTTGTGACGATGTCAACCACGCCACCCATACTTTCCTGGAATTGCCTCACCTCAAGTCCATGGTCAATGAGTCGTTTCCAGAATCTGATATCCGAGAGGTATATGTCATTATATCCGATTCAATCCCTAAACTCAAACCATTGTGTACAAATCATCCTTTTTATTTATGTGATTTCCATGGCCATTACACTCACTTGTGTCGTCACCATAAAGAGTATCGTTCCTCTTTAGAAGCCTTATGCCAATTCGAGGCCGAGTGCCATGAGTCACCCGCTCCCTTATTTTCACATCTTGCTTCGGCAACACCCGAGGACACAGATGCTCCCATTAAATTTTCCCCTTATGATGTTGAGATAATGGGGCCTTGGTTGAAAGTCCATGATGAGACCTCCCCTGATGTTGCACCTGACCTCCCTTCAGCCCCCTCCCTAGTCTCAACATTGGTGGATCCTTTGCCTACTCACTCTCCCGCTACCCCTTGTGACGATGCGCATACGAACCTCTCCTCTCATGATGAGGAGTAAGGTTGTTTCATCGTGTCAGGTGGTATTTCTTCCATCATCACCCCATCTTCTATTACGATGACGACATTATGGAAGCAAGGACCACTCCTAATTTTATCTACCCCCTTTGCATCGAACTCATGCATTCAAACCACATGCACCATGTGGCCATTACATTGGCACCCAATGTTTGGGTAAGGGGAGGCACTCATATTGGAGAGACTAGGAGAAGCAGTTCTTCGACACTCTCCTAGTGAATCTAGTCGTGACGACTCTAGTCCCATTATTCTTCCACATTTAAAAGAATGAATAGAGTCCCATATCACTTCAAGATCACTCTTGGAATGATACCCCTCATCATTCCTTCATTTTTCATCAACAACCCAGTCTCATAGACATTGTGGTTGACCCACCTATAGGTTTTTTGGGAAAACATCAGTTCATTATCGCAAATACTATCTTTGGGGTATTAGCACCATGTATGCTAACCTAGAAACTTAAATTCCATTTGATTCATATAGGCAGTACCAAAAGAGATTGGTAATCATCTATTTCCTTTCTCAAACTGCATAACCATAGCGAAAAAAAATGGCACACCACATCATTTAAATGTGTTTAGATTTCCCTTTTAGTAAATACATTTTGGCATGTCCAAAACATGCTTGGAGGCAACTATGCCCCTCAAGCATAAAATCCCAGATCTCAGCAAAAACAGTAGCAAAAACTCCTTTTTCTGACAGGTCGCACTGTTCAGGTCATTTCCTGGGACAGGTCATAGTTTTCTGCCTAGAACCTGCTACCTAGGTCGCAGAACAGACCCCAAAAAGTGCGACCTGGCCTGTTCATGAGCTCCGGGTACCTAAACTGAACTTTCAATCCACTGAAATGAAAGAGTAGTATTAGGCCTCTTACCTACAACTGATAGATCTCAAATTCCAGTGGTCAGTTTATTCGCTACAACTGCCACAAGCCTTAAGGCCTCCTCTCCTCACAACATTCACCACAACTCCACCGACAAAGAAGTGAATCTAGCAGGAAAATGCCTTATTAAAAGAAAACCCCTTATTTTTCTTTCCCTTACTGAGACGAAACTGTAGCTCAGTTTGATGAACTGTATATACCATTGGAAAGATCTCACCAAGCCCTCAAATGGGTATCTATTAGCTTTTTTGATTTGATACTTCACTAGGACACATTTTGTCGAAAAAGTGCCACTTCACCCCTCCTAAAAATCAAATTTCTTCACTTGTAACACTCGTACTAGGGGCACCATGTTGCCTCCATACTTGTCCACACTCATGTCGACTTTTGTCGTGAGTTACCATCTTGTACTTGTGCTTTTAGGGTCCCCAATGAACCCCTTTTCTGTGTGGCAGCACCATCGAGTCACCCTTGTTTAGAGCATCCGAGTTGAGTCATCATAGCTTTCATGGAGTCTATCCCACTATATTCCTTCTTCCTTCATTGCTTGGTCCCTCTCTCGTCTCGCACATTATGACCTCCAGTTCCACTGTCCCCTATCCCTCATAATATTGTGTCAGTAGCTACCAGGTCATCCATGCCATTCATGCTCTAACAAGGGAAGTCGTCCATTTGCTACTCAGTCTCCCCCATTTCATCATCATCATTGGTGTCAGTCTGTTAGTCACTCTACTATTTTCTCTCGTGCCTTAGTTGAGGATCCCTTATTGCGTCACCTATGGTAGATATCCTTTTGTCGACATCAGCTCATTCATTCCAGAAGATGGGTCTAGAGAGCGGTGTACCTTGGTTCTAGCTTCCACTTTTTTTCGGTGCCTCAGATCAAGAAAAGGGACTCCTTCTTGCCCTTTGACTTGATTTTTTCTCAGCTCCAGCTCTTTTCAGCACAATTGAGATCCATATACTAGATGGTTCAGTGATGCAGCAACTAACATCAATTATTCTCGGGTGTGTGTGAGATGTCTCTGCCCTCATGAGGGGGTGGCCCTACGGGTAGCCCCCCACACACTCATATGACCTCTTCATTTCAGCCTTCGATGTAGCTCCATACATTTGATGATGTTGGCCTTCAGCCGCTTGCACCACCTTTTTGTTTGCATGTATCAGTCAGATTTTCATAGCCATCTCCTGTGTTCAGGGGCATCTGGGTTGTATTTATATCTCATGTACTCAGATATTAATTTACAAGCCCTGGCTGTTATCCCAGGCACAATATGTATGTGGGATTCATTATTGTGTTATTTATCTGGCTCATGTTTATGCTAGCATATGCTTCATTATTGTGTTCCACGGTTTTCTAGGCACCGTATTGTTTTTACTATTGCCTCGGTGGGCATAAGTATGCCTCCCTTGCCGCCTATAGCAAGTACTCACTTATCAAAAAGAATTGTCGCACCTGCAAGTCACCTCCTCAGGGTCTATTTCTTTCATCACCTTGGTCTACCTTACAATCTTCTCTCTTTGACTTCCCCTTTGTTGTCTAGTGATTGAGCTCTTACAACGTACTTCGGTCATACGATTAGCTCCTAACACTCGCATGCTGGGGGGCAATATGTTACACCATTTTTTGGTCATCTAATCCATTATTATTAGATGGACCCAAGTACACCAAGTAAGACCAATTTTACCCCAAGTAAAATCGCACTCACTATGAAAAATCACTTAGTAAACCACCTTTATTAAGTTGTTTATGGTCTAAACAGGAAACCCCAAAAGGAAATATTAAATAAATATACATTTGTTTGATTTTCCTCAAGAAATAATTAGTTAAACAATAGTTTAATTAATATTTCTGGTTATATTTAACCCAAAACATGGAAATTAATTAGATAAATCATTATTTATGTTAGTATTTTCTAAGAATAATTCTTTAAATCTTATTTAAATAACATTCTTGGTTAAATATGACTAATTCACCCTTAAATAATTAAATAAATCATTATTTATTTGATTATTACTCAACCATATCCTTAAAATAATAAATAAATCATTTATTTATTTATTATTACTTAATCACATCCTTAAAATGATAAATAAATCATTTATTTATTTATTATTTACAAATAAGGGGATTTGAACCAAGTCAAATTCCTTTTCCGTCCAACAAATATAATAAAATATTCCATAAAATTCGGATCTAGATTTGGTTAATAATATTTTAATTATGCACCAATCTCTAGACTAACTCAATATTTTGTTATAAATAGAAGGGTTTTCCCATTCATTTGTCACCTTTTGTTGCCTAAAGATAACTCTGGATCTCAACTCTTCATCTAGGTATTGATCCATTATCATAGCCATATTTTTCCATTTTTGTCTGGATTTTCGACACCATCAAGAGAGAGGAATCCTAAAAATGAAGTGCTGAGGACTTACAAGAACCCATCCCATTGAGGAGAATAGGGAACACCCTGTTGTGTTTTCCTCCCAGGTGCCATTAATAAAAATTTCATTGGATATATTCTTGTCTTGTCTATTGGATCTATGGAGTAAATATTATTTTTCTACTATTTAATATCTTCTAATGCATAGATCTATATTTTTGCAGCATTTTTTGTGATCATCTATCTGTATATCTGAAGATATTAGCAGTCGTTTATGCTGTTAGGGTTGTTTGTTATGCGCAGCTAAAGTGGTCTTTTTTCGTAAACCTCGAATAAAGATTCATACTAACACTCAGTAATTTCAATAATAGGGGACTAGGTTTCTAAAATTCCTCAGGGCTGGTTAACACAGTCCTAAGGAAATCTAGAGATCTAGAGAAGTACTAAGCCTACTGGGGCCAGTGGAGTCGCTAGGTGGAAATTTTTAGCTTTTTTTAAGGTAAAATGTTTTATGGTCCACCACCAATGATTTATTTGAAAACCAATCTAAAATATTTTGGGTTTTCTGAGTTTTTATGGTTCTATGGTTGTGAGAGTGTCCTATACCTGATTCAACACTTAGCTAAGGTGGTGAAACAAACAGAGTGTACTCTTTGGATTACTAGCTGATTTTTTCAAGGTTTGATAAGGGTCTCTTAGAATCCTAAGGGTTGCTTAGATTTCCACTAATTTAGATAGGTCCTGTCATGATCACCATTATGTTGGTAGTGCTTGAAGAAAGCTATAGTTTACTTGGATGAATATTGAGTGTCTTATTTAGGGGCTTTTACTCAAAAAGGTCCCACCGTGATCGCCATTATGTTGTGGTCCTGTGATTTGGTATATTGGCATACCAAGTGACAAGGAAACATCAAAACCAATATTTAGAGCTCTAGGACCTAACCTTCCTAGTCTCAGAGAGGGATCTCTCAATTGTTTGCAAAGGTGTGAGATTATTTGCTTTTAAGGTTTGATTTTAGGCTAGTTATGAAGCATGAGTTTGTTTGATTGTTTGGTTGGACATGATGATCTAGGCAGCATAGATAAAAAAGGGAAATCTCTAATTCATTGGGCAATGGAGTCAAGTGGAAGTTGTAACAACTTTGTAAATGGATTAGGGGTATCAAAGGGAAAATCTAACCTAGCCAATGGATCTACAAGGCTCAATGGTTTAGAATGAAAAGTAGAACTAAGGGAAATTAAGAATCCTTAATTATATGTACTTCTCAAAAAAGGGACTTAAAACATTATCTGAACATAAATAGGAATTCCATAGATAGGGCTAACCATAAATTCTAGAAACCACACTTCAGCAAATAATAATTTCAATACAAACTTCTCCAATGAAATATAGAAGGCGAGAAACTCATTTAACTTCTAGTGATTTCACCTTCAAGGATATGAAAACATTCAAGATTCACATGTAACTGCATTAATAGAAGAGGGAACTCCTAAAAATCTTAGATCACAGCTATAAAGACTTTCAAAACAATTATTTAAGCAAGTACAAAGGGTATGATCAGAACAAAACCTCTTTGGCAGACTTTAAACAATGGTACTTTGAAGGGAGACTTCAGAAATAGTTTTTAAGTGGCAGCAAGTGAGCAGGGAAAACCATAAATCATTCTTGAGACCAACTGTATTGAACTATTTAAGAAATAAACAAGCATAGGGGTTCTAGAGAGTAATTAAGAATTCTCTAGAATATCTTAGCAGAAGAAAACATAAAGATAGTGAAGAGTAAACAGAACTAAGGTGCTTTCAAAACACATTTCTTAGCCCAAAATTTTTACTCTACTGCAACATAGAATGGTGAAACATGATGAAAATAGGAAATAACAATAACAGATTTAGAGTACTCACTAGTACATTTGGCGGAAATTACAACACTTTAGTTCCGACACTTTTGTCGTAATGTCGAAAATTTCCCCAATTTCTATCAATTTTTCAAATCCTGCTACAAACCGTCGCTATACCGACGTTTAGGGATATCTTCGCTTTTGCGACGTTTATGTTTGTCATCAGAATTGCGACGTTTTAAAGACTTCGTCGGTCTTACGACGTTTATGGGATGAAACGTCGGAATTGCGACGTCGCCTACACATTCGTCGGTATTGCGACACTTGGGAGAAACCATCGGAAAAGTGATGTTTCTCATATAGACGTCGGTGTTGCGATGTTTTGAAGCGAAATGTCGCAAGACCGACGTATATATGAGAAACGTCGCTTTTCTAATGGTTTCTCCCAAGCATCGCAAGACCGACGTTTAAACAACACAACATTTTAATATGAAAAGAATTGTATTATTTAACATTTTATTAATATAAATTGATTTATTTGGATATAATAAATATTGCATCATTGGATAACATTTGTTTGGTTGGAAAACAAACTTGGACATGCAAAAAAATTACATGCGTGGACATGTAAAGTATTACTTTATTAACAATTGTTCAACATTTGAATATGAAAACATTATATTATTTAACATTTTGTTTATATAAATATGATTTATTTGGATATAATGAGTATTACATTATTGGATAATGTTTTTTGTTGGAAAACATGCTTATACATCAAAAAATTTACATTACACTTATACATGAAAACTTGCACATTTTGGTATATTATTCCAAAGGCTAGGACATGCTTGGGATCTTTTAAATCCTTGATTACAACTTGGTGAGATGAGAACTCTACTATTCTACCTTTACTTGAATGAGTGATTTGATATTTTAATTGAAGGTTGCAACAAAGACTCGGAACACATAATACATTATTGAAATGTATGTTATATTCCTTAGTTGTTATAGACCCTACATCACCAACAACAGAGAAAAAAAAAAAATTGGTGTTACAATCATTACAAGCAATAAAATTGCATTTATGCTTAACCATATAATAATATGCTCTAGAATAAATAAGCCACTCATTGCAATAAGAAGTAGAGGACGAATTGAAATATAAACCAAAAGCAAAAGTGTATTTCTAAAATAGCTAAGCTTGGGTGAAATATTTTGTGGAAACAAAAAACATGATAAGCATATCTCAACGTAGGTTTGACCTTTTGACATTTGGTGTGTAAGATAAGCGCGAGAACCAACTATACAAGTCAAACATAAGTTACTAAAATACTCCATGGTTAGGGACTAATAAACAACCAAATTCACCATCCTTTCAAAAGTATTACATCTATATGAATACATTGTCGAAGGGACCTCACAAGTATATGAGAAAAAATATACTAGCATACCCTCAAAATAGAAAGTGAATGCAAAAGTGAATTAGGGTTGTTATGTTTTTCAAAGATCAATGGATATTTATTTTAAATAGAAAATGAATAATTCAAAAGGTATTCATGCAAGGGTAAGTATGAGTGGACATATGATGGAAGGATGTGATGTCAAAGGTCATGAAATATCTATTCCTCACTAAATCTACTTCAATTGTTGTTCCTAATATCCCCAACGCTATGGGAATATAAGGATTGAGGGATTGTTGTTATGTATCAGGTAATTTTTGTTACAATTAAATTAAAGGTCATTAATCATTGTTTTATATGAGATCCATAGTCCAAAGTGTACAATATGGTCATTGTGATAGCTCGGATGAATTTCATCTTATTGTAAATATTCTCTCTATTTTGTAAAATTAAAATCACCAATAAATTAGGAAACATATTCCATATTTTGGGGAATGAGATTTGATTAAGGGGGCCTGGTTGATATTAATGTCAGATTGTGCACTTTAATGAATTGGATTCATAATAAATTTGACTAGAAAAGGAATGGTTGGGAACCATACTAATATATGTATAGAGAGAATCAAAACTAAATGAACTCTAGTTGTGTTGACAGCCTAATAGGGGTGATGAAGAGGGTATTCCCACATAACCAAAGGAAGTGGCTAAAACGTTTAATGGGAGAAAATTCATGACTCTACACATATTGAAGAGGCAAGCATTGGAATTAGAAGGCACGAGAAGATAATTATTTAAGGGGTATTTCTTTTTCAAGGCGATTCTAGGGGGGAGGAATATTTTATTTTGAAAGAGATACTTCACTCTATAGGAGCACAACTAATGAAAATGAATTTAGAGAGTAGTGGCTTGGATTGAGGCTTATGAACCCATTGTTAGTGTCTTTCTCAAGGGTTGATGAACCCATTGGGAAGCTTTCAAGTTGATATTATAACGAATGAAATATGAAAAGGATATTAAGAAGAATCTTAGTTTTGTAGATATTTCGTATGTTTATAAAATTGATCCAAATATATTATTATTGAAGTTGTTTTGTAACATTGATAAATTGACCAATTTATTAACCATATATTTATATGAAAGATACCTATTTCAGATATTAACACGATGAGAATCAACTTGAAATATCAACCTGCATATTTTTCTATGAAAGACACAAAAATTTCAAGTTGCGCCTTGTGATCAGGTCGCCCGACCGAGAGTGTTCAGGTCGGGCCATTTTGTTCGAGGGTGCCCGTATCAGTTTTGCTAAGTTGTGACAACCCAGGTGCCTTGTGCACATTCAGGCGGCCCATTTTTCATTTTTCTCCCATGTGACATCATTTAGTCGGGTGCGCCGTATCGCGCCGTGTGAGGTTGCCCGACTGGGCACGTTCGGGTCGGGCCATTTTGTTCAAGGGTGATCGTATTAGTTTTTCTAAGTTGTGACCACCCAGGTGCCTTATGCACATTCGAGCGGCCCGTTTTCTGTTTTCTCCCTTGTGGCATCGTTCAGTCGGGTGCACCGTGTCGTGCCATGTGAGGTTGCCCGACCGGGCACGTTCGGGTTGGACCTTTTCATTTGAGGGCCCCTGTATTTGTTTTACTAAGTTGTGACTGCCTAGTTGCCTTGTGCACATTCGGGCGGCCCGTTTGACATTTTATCCCATGTGGCATCGTTCAATCAGGCACGTCATGTCACGCCATGTGAGGTCACCCGACCGGGAGCGTTCGGGTCGGGTCAGGTCATTTCGTTCAAGGGCGCCTGTATCAATTTTTATAAGTTGTGATTGCCTGGGTGCATTGTGCACGTTTGGGCGGCCCATTTTCCATTTTCTCCCATGTGGCATCATTCGGTCGGGCACGTCATGTCGCACCTTGTGATCAGGTCACCCGACCAGGCGCGTTCGGGTCGGGCCGTTTTGTTCGAGGGTGCCCGTATCAGTTTTACTAAGTTGTGACCGCCCGAGTGCCTTGTGCACGTTCGAGCGACCCGTTTGTCATTTTCTCCCTTGTGGCATCGTTCAGTCGAGCATGCCATGTCGCGTCGTGTGAGGTCGCCCGACCGGGCACATTCAAGTCGGGTCATTTCATTCGAGGGCGCCCGTATCAATTTTTCTAAGTTGTGACTACCCGGGTGCCTTGTGCATGTTTGGGCAGCCTGTTTTCCATTTGCTCCCTTGTGGCATCGTTCGGTCGGGCACGCCATGTCGCATTGTGGGAGGTCATCCAACCAGCCGCGTTCGGGTCGGGCCATTTCGTTCGAGGGCACCCGTATCAATTTTGCTAAGTTGTGACCGCTCGGGTGCCTTGTGCACATTCGGGCAGCTCGTTTGCCGTTTTCTCCAATGTGGCATCGTTTAGTCGGGCACGCCATGTGAGTTCGCCTGACCGGGCACATTCAGGTTGGCCCATTTTGTTCGAGGGCGCCGGTATCATTTTTTCTAAGTTGTGACCACCTGGGTGCATTGTGCACATTCGGGCAGCCCGTTTTACATTTCCTCCCATGTGGCATTGTATGGTCAGGCACAACATGTCACGCCTTGTGATCAGGTCGCCCGATCGGGCACGTTCAGGTCAGGTCGTTTCATTCGAGTGTGCTTGTATTAATTTTGCTAAGTTGTGACTGCTCGGGTGCCTTGTGCACGTTTGGGCGGCCCATTTTCCATTTTCTCCCTTATAGCATCATTCGATCGAGCGCGCCATGTCGCGCCCTGTGAGGTCATCTGACCAGGCGCGTTCGGGTCGGCCCATTTCGTTCGAGGGTGCCTGTATCATTTTTGTTAAGTTGTGACAGCCCAGGTGCCTTGTGCATGTTCGAGTGGCCCGTTTTCCTTTTTCTCCCTTGTGGAATCGTTTGGTCAGGCGTACCATGTCGCGCCATGTGAGGGCACCCGACCAGGCACGTTCAAGTTGGGTCGTTTTGTTCGAGGGTGCCCGTATCAGTTTTGCTAAGTTGTGACCACCCGAATGCCTTGTGCATGTTTGGGTGGCCCATTTTCCATTTTCTCCCTTGTGGCATCATTCGGTCGGGTGCGCCGTGTCACGTTGTGTGAGGTTGCCCGACCGAGCGCGTTCAGGTTGGGTCGGGACATTTCGTTCGAGGGCACCCATATCAGTTTTGCTAAGTTGTGATCGCCCAGGTCCCTTGTGCACATTCAGGCGGCCCATTTGCCATTTTCTCCCTTGTGGCATCGTTCGGTTGGGTGTGCCGTGTCGCGCCATGTGAGGTCGCCCGACCGAGCGCGTTTGGGTCAGGTCGGACCATTTCGTTTGAGGGCGCCTGTATCAATTTTGCTAAGTTGTGACCGCCCGGATGCCTTATCCACGTTCGAGGGGGCCGTTTGTCGTTTTCTCCCTTGTGGCATCGTTCAGTCGGGTGTGTCGTGTCGCGTCGTGTGAGGGCACCCAACTGGGCACATTCGGGTCGGGTCGGGCAATTTTGTACGAGGGCGCCCAACTGGGCACATTAGGTTTGGGTCGGGCCATTTCGTACGAGGGCACCCCTATCAGTTTTGCTAAGTTGTGACCGCTTAGGTGCCTTGTGCATGTTCGGGTGGCCCGTTTTCTGTTTTCTCCCTTGTGGCATCATTTTGTCAGGCACGCCATGTCACGTCGTGTGAGGTCGCCCGACTGGGCGCGCTCGAGTCGAGTCAGGTCATTTTTTTCGAGGACGCCCGTATCATTTTTGCTAAGTTGTGACCACCCAGGTGCCTTGTGCATGTTCGGGCAGCCCGTTTTCTGTTTGCTCCCTCCTGGCATCGTTCGGTCAGGCGCGCCGTGTCGCGTCGTGCGAGGTCGCCCGACTGGGCGCGTTCAAGTCGAGTCGGGCCGTTTCGTTCAAGGGCGCTCATATCAGTTTTGCTAAGTTGTGACCGCCCGGGTGCCTTGTGCATGTTTGGGTGGCCCGTTTGTTGTTTTCTCCCTTATGGCATCGTTCATTCGGGCGCACCGTGTCGCGCCGTGTGAGGTCGCCTGACAGAGTGCGTTCAGGTCAGGTCGTTTCATTCAAGGGCGCCCGTATCAGTGTTGCTAAGTTGTGACCACCCAAGTGCCAGCTTGTGCATGTTTAGGTGGCCTGTTTGCCATTTTATCCCTTGTGGCATCGCTCAGTCGGGTGCGTCGTGTCACACCATGTGAGGTCGCCCGACCGGGCGCGTTCGGGTCGAATTGGGCCATTTCTTTCAAGGGCACTTGTACCAATTTTGCTAAGTTGTGACTTCCTAGGTGCCTTGTGCATATTTGGGTGGACCGTTTACCATTTTCTCCCTTGTGGCATCGTTCATTTGGGCATGGCATGTCGCGTTGTGTGAGGGTGCTCGACTAGGTGCGTTTGGGTCGGGCCGATTCATTCGAGGGCACCTATATTAGTTTTGCTAAGTTGTGCCGCCCGGGTGCTTTGTGCATGTTCGAGCAGCCTGTTTTTTGTTTTCTCCCTTGTGGCATCATTCGATCGGGCATGCCGTGTCGCGCCGTGTGAGGTCGCCTGATCGGGAGCATTTGGGTCGGGTCAGGCCATTTCATTCGAGGGCGCCCATATCATTTTTGCTAAGTTGTGACCACCCAGGTGCCTTGTGCACGTTCGGGTGGCCCGTTTTCCATTTTATCCCTTGTGGCATCATTCGTTCGAGTGCACCGTGTCGCTCCACGTGAGGTCACCCGACTGGGCTCATTCGGGTCGAGCCGTTTCATTTGAGGGCTCCCATATCAGTTTTGCTAAGTTTTGACCGCATGGGTCCCTTGTGCACATTTAGGCAGCCCATTTTCCATTTTCTCCCTTATGGCATTATTCGGTCGGGCGCACTGTGTCGCGCTGTGTGAGGTCGCCCGACCAGGCGTGTTCGGGTCGGGTCAGGCCGTTTCGTTCAAGGGCACCCATATCAATTTTGCTAAGTTGTGATTGCCCAGGTGCCTTGTGCACATTCGGGTTGCCCATTTTCTGTTTTCTCCCTTGTGGCATCATTCGATCGGGTGCGTCATGTCACGCCGTGTGATGGTGCCCGACCGGGCGCGTTTGGGTCAAGCCGATTCATTAGAGGGCGGCCGTATCAGTTTTTCTAAGTTGTGACCACCCGGGTGCCTTGTGCACGTTCAGGTGGCCCATTTTTTGTTTGCTCACTTGTGGCATCGTTTGGTTGGGAGCGCCATGTCGCCTCGTGTGAGGTCGCCCGACCAAGCATGTTTGGGTTAGGTCGAGCTATTTCATTCGAGGGTGCCTGTAGCAGTTTTGCTAAGTTGTGACCACTCAGGTGCCTTGCCTATTTTCCATTTTCTCCCTTAAGGCATCGTTCGATGGGTGCTCTGTGTCACCTCGTGTGAGGCTGCCCGACCGGGCGCGTTCGGGTCGGGTCGGGCTATTTTGTTCGAGGGCGCCCATATCATTTTTGCTAAGTTGTGACCACCTGGGTGCCTTGTGCATGTTCAGGCGGCCCGTTTGCCATTTTCTACCTTGTGGCATCGTTCAGTTGGGCGCACTGTGTCGCACCGTGTGAGGTCGCCCAACCGGGCGCGTTCAGGTTGGGTCAGACTGTTTCGATCGAGGGCGCCCATATCAGTTTTGCTAAGTTGTGACCACCCAGGTGCCTTGTACATGTTCAGGTGGCCCGTTTTCTATTTTCTCCCTTGTGGCATCGTTCAGTCGGGCGCGTCGTGTCGCGCCATGTGAGGGCGACCGACCAAGCGCGTTCGGGTCGGGCCGATTCGTTTGAGGTCGCCCGTATCATTTTTGCACCATCAATACATGGGTATGGTTTCTAGACTAGTCATGAGGTGTAGTCTGGTTATTAATACTTCATCAGATGGCCATTCTTCAGACTTAAATTGTGTGACAACACTGTGGCTGAGTTTGAAACTGGAGATTGAACATACATTTGGTTTGATTGCAATATAAATTTTCATCAATAAATGTAAAGCAAAGGCTAACAAATACTATAAATTAATAAATAAATAATATATGGCAACAAGCTGCAACAATACTTACAAAATTGTTACATTGAGACATAAAGAATAAGCAACTAATTTAACCCCTAACCCATTTAACCCCTAACTCCTAAACCCTTAACCCCTAACCCATTTAACCCCCTAAAACCCTAGTAAACCCCTAACCCATTTAACCCCCTAAACCCTAAACCTATAAACCCTTAACCCCTAACCCCTTAAACCCTAAACCATTAAACCCTTAACCCTAACCCATCTAACCCCCTAAAACCTAACCCCATTAGCCCCTAACTTCTAACCCCTAAAATCCTTAACTGCTAAATCCCCTAACCCCCTAAACCCCTAACCCATTTAACCCCCTAAACCATAAACCTCTAAAACCCTAACCCATTTAACCCCTAAACCCTAAACCTCTAAACCCCTAACCACTAACCCTTAAACCCTTAACCTGTAACCCATTTAACCCCCTAAACCCCTAACCCATTTAACCCCCTAAACCCTAAACCTCTAAACCCTTAACCCCTAACCCCTCAAACCCTCCCAACCAACCTAACCCATTTAACCCCCTATATACATAATACATAAATTATAAAGAAAAAATATATATAAAAAAAAGAGATTAAAAATTCAAATATTTAAAATACAACATAATTTAATAGTGTAAAGTTTAAAACTTCTTTTAATAAAGCATGATGATTTAGTAGGGTAGAAGGATTACTATATGCAAAAATAAGTCCATTATTTACTCATATAACTTTATTTGCTTCTCAAAAAGATATGTTTTATTTTTTTTATTGTAAATATTTTTAAACAATCAAAATCAACAAACATTTAATTATTTAGAAATTATTTTAATTATTTAAAATGATTATAATTATTAAAAAATATTTATTTTTAAATTAATTTGAGTGGCCTTAAAAAAAACACACGTGTTTCATTTCAAAATGTCAAAAATTTTCAAATATAAATAGTTTTAATTTCCCTCTGGTTGCATGGTTTGTCTAGGGAAGGAGGGAGGATCTGATCCAAATTTGAGTTGGGTCGATAGCAAAAATGCCAGAGATCCTTCACATTCAGGGGGTCCAATGTGGCAACCAGATCGGCTCCAAGTTTTGGGAAGTGGTCTGTGAAGAACACGGGATGGATCCTACTGAGAGATATCAGGGCACTTCAGATCTATAGCTTGAAAGGGTTATGGACAGGTCTTCAGACCTGATAAATTTGTTTTTGGCCAATCTGGGGCTGGAAATAATTGGGCCAAGGGGCATTACATGAAAGGAGCTGAGCTCAGTGATTCTGTGCTTGA
Organism: Pinus albicaulis; assembly: GCA_034641835.2. Taxonomy (NCBI): domain Eukaryota; kingdom Viridiplantae; phylum Streptophyta; class Pinopsida; order Pinales; family Pinaceae; genus Pinus; species Pinus albicaulis. The sequence continues at coordinate 718,263,146 of CM076571.1, read as the reverse complement.
TGTCATTAGGAAGGAGACTGAGAACTATGATTTCCTGCAAGGTATGTCTTTTTCAGATTCGAATCCTTGACCTTGTGTTTTTGAAATGTAGGATTTCATTTGCTAAAATGATGTGGGTTTTTGTTGTGTACAGGGTTTTTGTTGTGTGGAGGGTTTTTGTTGTGTACAGGGTTTTTGTTGTGTGGGTTTTTTATTACCTAGATTTCGTATTTTTATCACCAATTAGATTTTCAGTTAATATGTCAAATGTATCTTATAAAATTTTCTGCTTTTTGATATTTCTTCGTTTGTGAAAAATTCTCAGCGTGAGAAGCTTTTAGATGAAGATATTAGGGTTGATGTGCTTTACCCTGCAAACGAGCAGTATGTATGCTACTTGTCGGTTAACTAAATGCGATCTAAAGACTAAGGATCATTCACAGCTAAACTAATAGAAGCAAAAAAAGGGAGAATTTTGCAAGATGAAGAACTACTTATGAAGTTACCTCAAATATTAGTGCAATATTAAGTCATAAAAAGTCCCAATCTGAAGCCGCAGAGTGTTTTCATCCGTGTCTCTGCAAGTCCCAATCTGAAGCCGTAGAGGTACGATCTTGTTCATGCTTTATGTTTTTTTTTTTAATGCATGAATTAAACTGTTGATGTGATTCTCTATGATGCCAAATTTGATGATGAGTCTGATGCGCATAGTACTTGAAGCGAAATGAGGCATTTTTTTAAGAGGTTACAAGTCTTATTATTGCTAGCCGCCATATGGTGAAAACAACTTGTTTTTCACGACGGTCAAGTTTTACCCTTTTATGTGTTTTTCATTAAATGCTATGAAAAACAATGCAATTGTGCCCATCATCATGTTCCCATGGCGTTTAGATTGTCCTGTACTTCTTAGAAAAATTAAATATCAACATCATGAAGAAAGATTCACCAGAAGGCTTGAAGCCACAATCATGGATTGACCAGCTCTTGCAAGATCTTTAGGTAGAAATAGCCAAGGAAATAAAAAGCTGGTGGCATTGCAGAACTCTTGTCATTATGCCCGTACATAAGCCTAAATACAAGAATTGGAAACGTATTGGCAAGGAAACTTCGAGACTTTAATTATCAACCACTTACCCACTTGTAATTGACCAAGTTGTCCACTCTGTATTTAAGCAATGCATCCCAAAATTCCTTGCTGCTTCATCATACAAGGCATCAGTATACTGATTACAGTCTTGCATTTGTAGTTATTGTCTAGTATTCATCTAGTTAATTCCCGCAGAACTGTACCATTCATTTTGAATATATGGGCTACAGAGAATCAAGATTGATCCCATCCAAACATTATATGCAGGTGAGATATATTGCCTATTGGTTGTACTTCTTCATGTTATAATTTAAGAGCATGATTATTTTTTCGATCACTCACAATGCGTACCTAAGGCACTATTATGGATGAAATTAGATTTATATCAATAAAACTAGAAATTGTTACAGAAAAGCAAACCATGAAATATTAATTGAACCAAAAAGCTCAAGGATGGCTTAGGCAAAAGAAAAGGGTCACTCTTAGAATTATTCATTTGTAAACACTGTTATTTTCTCACTTGCCAAGCTAGTAAAAATGTACAATAAATGTGAGTACAAATATCTCAAATTCAAATCCCCGATTGTTTATCTATGAACACCTGTGTTCATGATGGATATAGGGGAGTGATTATTTTGGGGAAAAAACCCATAACTGACATTCAATTGATCTGTGTGTCCATGCAGTTGGTGACTTGAACCACCTGATCTCTGCAACCATGAGCAAAGTTACCTGTTTCCTAAGGTTTCTTGGTCAATTGAACTCAGATCAAATCCAATGTATTATAAAACGATCATTAATATATCTCTGAGGCACAGTTACTATCAAACATCAATATTGTTTCCATAGCAATGTTAATAAGAGGACATATTGTTATAGGTAGAATAATGTTGTTAAGTGTTGTCAAATTTAATTTTGTTAAGTGAGGTCACACCTCAAAGTGTCACTATTAAACTGTTGTCAATGTTTACACCATAATTCTATACATGGAGCTTTAAGGGACTACACATATGTTAATGATATTAAGGTGTTTTGTGCTTGAATTATGATAATAAGGATACCCTAAGGATGGCCGAAGGTGATTGCATTAAAATTTCTTTCAAAATCTTACAAACACTCCAAACAAATCCTTTTTTACTAAGCCACAACGCAAAGAACTTTTCTGCCCAAGGTTCACTATCCTAGAGGGCTGAGCGATGTTCATAACTGTCAGTATTAAAGGAGGGCTCATGGCCTTCGCAAGTCACAAGACTCATTTTTATATGTTACCGATGTCACAAAGATAATAATTGTTATTTTAGATTAGGTTGTATGAACAAACTTTAGGTTCAATGCCCTAAAAAGTCTCCAAACACAGGTAATTGGTACACAGGTTCACATTTTTTTGTCAAAGGGTGAAAAATTTCCCAACTTGCATGGGAAAATTGATGTGAGAGGATTGGAGTTTCAAACTTTGGATGTACCATCATCCTTTTATATATGTGCCATGCATTGCTTCTATTTTATTTTACACATAGTGAATGCGTTCTGTGGAAATGGAAGTGCTAGGGGGTTGCTTATCAATTCTGTTTTATGGGTTTGAGAGGTTTCAAGAACCTCACAGGAGATGCTAGGGAAGACTGCTACAACTATCAGTAGGGGTTTTTGTCCTATTTATGGGCTTCCCTCTACTTTCCTTCAATAGGTCGAGGACCCCTTAACTTTCCCCTGTAACCACAATATTTTGGAAGACTGGGTATCTGTAGTGATGGAGGTCTGATGAGATATTATATATGGTCTATAAATAAGGGTTTAGGGTTAGTTGTTCCTGAGGTGGAAGGAGTTGGGTATGGGTATTTGGCATGATGGCCCAAGTTCTAGAAGCCAAAAGTCTTACCTAGCCATAGCAGAAGCAAAATCCAAAACGGACCTATCCTTTATGAATGGAAAATCCATTGTTAGATTTTCTATGGCAGTTTAACACCTCATTAGGTGCAAGCCATGATTTTCATGTCTTTGAATATCCAGGTGATGGGCAACACTTCAAAAAAATTAGGCCTAAAGAGGCTTGTGGAAGCCCACAACCAAGAAATTGTTTTATTTAGGAATCTATGATTGAAGGCTCTAGACTCTAAAATATCTGGGGAATTAGGGAAGAATTATGTAATGTTAATATATAGAATTAATATTAATGACTATATATAATTAATGAATTGAGGAAGTATAGTTCAAGTTTTGTATACACTGAGAAAGTTTTTCTTTTATGTCTTCCAGATCAGAGACTTAAGTGTGAGAATGTTTATTGGATATGGTTTGAATGTTTCATTAATGTAGCCCTAGTTCAAATCATGGGTGAGGTTTTTTTCTTTTTGTTGGAAATCATAACCGTATTTTGGTGAAACCTGGTAACAACTCATCACAGAATTTAAATTTTTATCTATTGGTGAGACCTCTATTAATTCAGTTGAGTTTATAATCGACACAAGCCAAGCATTGTTATCATAGATACAACTATAATTGGTGTAAATGGCATGGTTTTAGTTTTTGTTATGTTTGAAGCTTGGTGATTCTAGGAACACCCTATTTTTTATTCATTTCCATTGGTCGGAGAAACCACGTAAGTGAAGACCAAACTGGTGGGTCATGTTGATAGGCCACGGGAGTGGCACTTTGGTAGGATTGCCACAACTGAATATGTTTCTAGCACAAGGACTATCCATAGGAGTAAGTATAGAATACACAATAATATTAATAATAATGACTATATATTAATTCATTTTTTTAAAAATATTTTTAACTTATCGTTGGTATTGCGATGCTTCCTAAGCGTCGGTCCTTCGATGCTTTCAACCTACGAAATTTTTAACTTATCGTCAGTATTGCGACGCTTCCTAAGCATCAGTCTTCTGATGCTTTCAACCTACGAAATTTTTTCCTTTCGTCGCTCTTGCGATGCTTCCTAAGCATTGGTCTTCCAACGCTTTCAACCTACGGAATTTTTTTCCTTTTGTCAGTATTGCGATGCTTTATGAAGAGCGACGTTTAGGAAGAGTGACGTTCTAAACGTCGGATGACATATCGTCGGAATTGCAACACTTCACAAGTGTCAGTATTGTGACACTTTGCAAGCGTCGGTATTGCGACAGTTTGCAAAACGTCAGAAAAAGTGTCACTCTTCCGACACTTTATTGAAGTTTCCGAATTGCAACGTAATGGCTAACCACGTTTTATCCGGCCTCAAACTGTCGCTCTTGCGACGACTATGTGTCGAAAAAGCGACGAAGTGGCCGTCGGAAATTGGGCAAAATTTACTAGTGACTTCACCAACAGCCAAGCTTAGGGATCCAATGACAGAGCTTTCTCCATTAACAAACAGGTCAAGACATCCACAATTTCCATAACATCAATTTCCTTTCAACTTCAGCAGAACTATGTATTACTTCAAAGAGTCACCAAATGCCAACAATATAATGAGTTCCAACGCAGTATTTATGTTGTAAATGAGGAGGTGGAACTTATCTATGGTTTTGAGAGAAATTAACTATAGATTAAATGCATTCCTAACCTTGAAAACCATGCAAGGCATAAGGTAGGAATATGTTCAACTACTTCTCTATTTCAATAACTCCGTTTTAACTTCTGATAGAAAGATAGGAGAAAAGATTGACTTTTGAGGCTTATCCTTATCTTTACAATAATTTTCCTGACAGTTTTAAATATTTTCTTTAGTGTAATAACTGTTTGTTTGTCTTTGTAGGCAGAAAGTAGGTCAAAAGGTGTCAGTTAGATATTCTGAGTGAATAACTGCTCCTGTTTGAGGTATCTGAGGTTGTCTTTAGCCTAACTTTCCTTTATTTCATCATTAAACTATATTTAAGGCTTGATATTGCTTTTGGCCTTCATAATTCATTTATCTTTAACTGTATTTTTATCCTTAATCTTTGATTAAGCCTTTAATCTTTTGTCTGGTTCTTTGGTCTTCAAACTTCACTAGTTATTTCTGCTTTTGCATGTAGGAGACTTTTTGGTGCGCTGGAGGATTTCAAAAGGGATCAATTCTCATGAGGCACTGATCAATCATTGATATGAAACCCTGGATCCCTTTCTTCTTTGCTTATAGGCCTTTTTTGGATCGTCATCCAAGGCCTGTCACTGTTTTGACTATTGGATGGCCCTTCGGGCTCGAGGCCACCATTAAACCTGCAACCAAACGAAAAATATATTATAAAACCTGCGAATTTATGGGATATGCTACTTTCAGAGGTTTTAGGGAGATGGAAGAGAAATCGTAGAGGAGGGGAGGATGCATGAGAGGGGTCCATGGTGGGAATACAGAGAAATGGGGATGATTTTTGAATTGTGGCGCAAATTGGGAGGGAGGTGGTTTTCCAAAAAAATGGGTGGTTTTCACGCAAGGAATGGGCAGTTAATGGCTTTAACCTTGGTGAATGCGATACCATAGGATGGATGACACCTGTCCAGGGCCAAACCACCTTTTTCACGCAAAATATAAGCATTAATCCCTGTGGGTGAAATGAACACCAAATCGATTCTGCACCGTCAAATCTTGGGGAGCCAGATTGACGGTAGAGAGTGAGCGAGACGGGAGAAGGTGCGGGCAGTGGGACCATTGGATGAGGTCAGTGGGTGATGTAATCTTTATTTTTGGGTAGTGGAATGTGATCGGGCGGGGTTTAGAATTGGGGATTCACGGGAGCCATTAGATCTGAAGGATCAATGGTTGAGATGTGATTTGCGAAGAGGTATGAAGGAGGGATGGTTGGGTGATGGATGGTGAGGGAAGGAGCGGAGACTGATGGATCTAGGCCAAGGGCCTTTGATCAATGGTGGATATTTTTTTAGGATAAATCAATGGGTGTGGGGTAAGCAATGGCTCAGGGAAAATATAAGGCAAAGGGGGCTTTAAGTTTTAACGGGAAAAGCGGTCCTGTGGGGAGAATGTGACCGGGTTAAGGAAAAATAATTCTAGGTTTAGCGAGTGGTCAAGCCCCTAGGTCATATGAGAAAAAGAGAAGAGGGTTTAAGCCTGAGAAGGGCTTAAGGCCTATTTTCTTAAATGGGCAGAGAATAAATCAAAAAGAGGGTTTTTAAGCCCTTTTGGAGGTTTTCGATAGGCTAGAAAAAAATCATTTTAAACCAACTAAAAGGGTTCTATAAGGTTTAGAGGATTTTTAGGAAAAATGAAGGAATTAATGAATTGAAAATGAGTTTTATAGAGGGAAAAGGTCTAATACAAAAATAAGGGTAAAAAGATAAAATGGGGGAATGAAATGGAGATGAAATGGTGGAAATAGCCTGAAAACAATTCTTTTCTGAGATGGCAAGATAACTTGGAGGCTTTGACTGAAGATTTTTGGTGATTTGATAAACTTGGGATAATGAAGGCAGTGAGATTTCTAGAACTCACAACGTTTCTGCAAATTTTGTTTCTAGAAATCTAATATTTTTAACTTAGTCATCTTTGGATAAAATCAAAATTATGGATGACTAACAATATCTTCCACAGGTAGAGTTCTCCTACAACAATGGGTATTAGGAGTCATTGAGGATGAGTCCATTTGAGACAATGTATGTTGAAAGTTGAAACACTCCTATCAATTGGAGTGATTCGGTTAACAGAGTACTGATTGGACCATATATGTTGGCAGAAATGGAACAAGAAATGTAGTGATGAAGAAGAACTTGAAAGCATCGCAGGATAGGCAGAAGATTTATGTAGACAGGAACAAGTTGTTAAGGGAGTTTCAGATAGGGGATCATGTGTACCTGCATATTAAGCCCAAGAAGAGCTCCTTGCGGATTGGATCGTGTGGCAAGTTAGAACCAAGGTTTTGTGGACCTTTCAAGATCATTGAGAGGATTAGACCAGTGACCTATCGACTTGCATTTCCTTCCAGAGTGAAAGTACATGATTTTTTTCATATATCATTGCTTAATAAATATGTTAAATATGTTGTTCATGTGATTGACTGGTTTGTATTATAGGTGCAGGAGCTAGAAGGAGAGTTCCAACCAAAACCGCAATGCATTTTGTAGAAAAATATGCTCATGCTACGAAATTGAGCAATCGAGAAAGTTAAAGTGAAATGGAAGAACTTTGAACGCGCTGAAGCCACATGGGAGATCACAGATCAGATGCAAGCTATGTATCCTTCCTTGTTTGCTAGTTGAGGCAAAGAAGTTTTGGTGTGGTGCTGGTATATTTTTTGGTGATATTTTGATAAATGTTTTGATGTGATGCTCAAGTATATTTACATATTATATGGATGCAAATACCACCATGAGCTATGTTATAAAGATCCAATAAGTGGTATGGTGTCATGTCATTATATTTGTCATGTTATTACGATGTCATGTTGGTTTTATTTTCAACAAGATGATCATTGTAAATATTGCATCAAGCTATGCTATAAGGCTCCTTGGGCAGTATGATTTCTTTTCAGCAGTGTTTTTGAGGTATATGTGTTATTGAAAATCGAGGACAATTTCCACCAAGGGGGAGGGTTCTATAACATCCCTAGTGAAAAATTACATGTAATAATTTAAAATAATAACCATAGTTTATGGGACACTTATTCCAAGCTGGATTTTGGGAAAAACATCCTAATGTGGGTGCTCACATAGTTTATTATGACTAAGTAAATTGGAAAATGCTATGGCTAAGGAATTAAAGAGGCAAAAAATATTTTTGGCACAATTATTTATGAAAATAATGGAAATTAGGATAAAATGGAGGTAAAAGGTCATAGGTTCCATGTGAGGAGAAAAATGAAGGAAAATAATTAAAATTGAAGAAAATAGAGGACTCTTCTGTAAAATGGATTCTGAGGATCATTTAGTACCTTTTTTCAGTGCACTTTTAGAGCTCTCTCAATATTCTCTCTCTCTCATACTCTTGGATACTTATATTTTTCTTGGAGCACTCTTGCAGAGTGTGGATACTTGTTGATTTGGAGAAAGAAGGAAAAGGAAGAGAAGTAAAGTGCAAGTGTGTTGTGAAACCAACTCCAAAAATAGAAGAAAAGAGATATCAATGCCTTAGAAATAAGTCACTTTGAAGGGGAAACCTCCAATACATTACATGAATGAACAATTCTTGGATGATACAAATTACAAAACCTCCTTTCTATATATAGGAGTCCATGGGGCCACAATGTAATCCTAGTGGTGCCACAATGTAATCCTAGCCGACCTAACAATAATAATTTAAGGGCACAATAATAACAATATGGGGGTTACAAGGGTACAATAATAACAATAAGGGGGTTACACTAGCAACAATAAGGGACTATACTAGTAATATAGGGACCTAACATGCCCCTCTCCTTCAAAAAAAGTGTTGTCCTCAACGCTTGAGTAGCTCTGGGTGCTTTTGTATAAAATTCTCATTCTCCCATGTAGAATCTTCAGTGGGTAAGTTCTTCCACTTGATGAGATACTCTGAAATTGATCGATTCCGTAGCTGTCGAGTTCTTGTTTCCATGACCGCTTCACGTTCCAATATGATTTTTCCTTCCTCATCAAGTTCTGGCAATATTGTTTGAACTGGAAGATTTTCACCTATAACCTTCTTTAAGCATGAAACATGGAAAACTGGATGTACTCGCGAAGAAGCAGGAAGCTCCAATTTGTATGCCATAGTACCAATCTTTTGAAACACCTTGTAAGGACCATAGTACTTTGGCGATAATTTATTATCCTTCTTAGCTTGCTTGAGGGACATTTGTTTGTATGGTTGTAGCCGTAAAAATACCCAATCTCCTACATCAAAACTTCTCTCGCTGCGATGTTGATCTGCCTGTTGTTTCATTCGATTTTGTGCCAAATTCGGGTTATCCTTTAAGAGTTGGAGAACTTCTTGTTGATGCTCGATGTGATCTTCCACTGCTTGAACCTTCGAATTTTCTCTTAAAGATGATGTGATGGATGGTGGATGATATCCATAAAGTGCCATAAATGGGGTCATTTTTGCTGCAGTATGGAAGGAATTGTTATACCACCATTCAGTGAGAGGTAGCCACTTGACCCATTGTGTTTGTTTTTAAGATACAAAATAACGAAGATATCCTTCCAAACATTTATTTACTCTCTCAGTTTGACCATCGGATTGAGGATGATAAGATGACATATGAGCTAATTGAGTACCCAAACAAGAAAATAACTTCGTCCAAAAATTTCCAGTAAAAATGGGATCTCTGTCCCTCACAATAACCCTTGGGTTCCCATGTAGCTTTTGAATTGTGTCCATAAATGTAGTAGCAATTGTACTTGCTTTAAATGGATGAGATAATGCACAAAAGTGTGCATACTTGGTAAGTCTATCAACTACCACCATGACGACACTCTTTCCTTCAGACTTAGGTAAACCTGTGATAAAATCCATTGAAATCTCCTCCCAACATTGACTTGGAATGGATAAAGGTTGTAGAAGATCCGGGGTCCTAATTGTCTCAAATTTATTCTGCTGGAAAACCAAACATTCTGCCACAAACTTTTGAATATCGGATTTAGGGCCATCCCAAAAAAATTATTTCTTCACCCTATGGTAAGTTTTTAAAAATCCTGAGTGTCCTCCTAAAGGTGGAGTGTGCAATTCAAAAAGAATCTTTTGTTTTAGTTGAGAATTCTTACAAAGATATAAGCGATCTTTGTACCATAAGGAATCATTTTTCCAACTAAATGTATCAGATTTACTAGGATCTTGCTGCAACTTTTGAATGAGTGTCCACACTTCTTCGTCCTTCTTCCATTCATCTATAGCTTCGGTTATCCAATTTGGTTGGATAATAGAAATGGCACAAAGCAATGCTTCCACCTCTTCATTCTTTCTTGAGAGTGCATCTGCAACAACATTTAGCTTCCCTTTTTTGTAGATTATTCAAAGTCATAACCCAACATCTTTGTGACCTATTTTTGCTGCTCTTCTGAAGATATTCTTCGTGCCAAAAAGTGTTTAATACTATCATGATCAGTTTTTACCTTGAATTCTCTTCCCATTAGGTAAGTTCACCATTTATTTAGTGCATCCAGTATTGCTAACATTTCCTTCTCATAAAAAAATTTCTATAAATACTTTCCTTTGATTGGACCACTTTCAAAAGAAATGGGTCTTCCTTCTTGCATTAAAACAACACCAATTCCATTTCCTGAGGCATCACATTCCACAATAAAGGTTTTCATGAAGTTTGTCGTAGCTAAGACCGATGCTAGCCACATTTCCTCTTCAAGATGTTCAAAGGCCTTAGTTGCTTCAGGAGTCCATGAAAATGCATCTTTCTTCAATAATGTTGTTAGAGGTTCTACTATTCTCCCATAATTCTTAACAAATTTGCGATAATACCTTGTTAACCTAATAAATCCTCGCGATTGCTTTATGGTTGTGGGGACTTTCCATTCCTTAATGGGTTTAATTTTGTTAGGTTCTACCTTAACACCCTTGTGAGATACAATATGACCTAGATATTCCACCTCTTGTACTCCAAAGAAACATTTGGATGTTTTTGCATATAACTACTTCTCCTGCAATATTTTGAGCACCTTGTCAACATGTTGAACATGATCCTTCCAAGACCTGTTGTAGATTAGTATATCATCAAAAAATACTAGCATAAATTTTCTAAGGAAGGGTTTGAAAATGGAATTCATCAACCCTTGAAATGTAGAAGGTGCATTGGTGAGGCCAAAAGGCATGAACAAAAATTCATAATGACCCTCATGAGTTCGAAATGTTGTTTTTGGAAAATCTATTGTATTCATTCTAATTTGATGATATCCTGAACGAAGATCCAACTTGGTAAAATAAATTGCTCCATGTAATTCATCCAATAATTCATCAATCACAGGAATGGGAAATCTATCTTTAATGGTGAGCTTATTGAGCTCCCTATAATCTCGACACATGCACCATGATCCATCCTTCTTGTGTACCAATACTATAGGAGCATAGAAAGAAATTTTACTAGGTTGAATTATACCTGCCTCTAACATTTCTGCAATCATACGTTCAATTTCGCTCTTTTGGACATAAGGATATCTATAAGGCCTAACTTTTGGAGGAACACTTCCTGGAATCAAATGAATAGCATGATCATGATCACGAATAGGTGGGAGCCCTTTGGGAGTTTCAAACACCTTGGAATGATTGTCCATGACTTTTTGGAGATCTACAAAAATAGATGATTTTGATGTTGGAACTTCTAGTAAGCATAATTGTGCAATCACGCCTCGTTGTTCTTTCTTTAGAAGCTTTGTCATGACATTAGATATTATTATATTTCCCAGCTTCCCTGCAATACCCCGTAATTCAACTTCCTTTCCTTCTGAAAAAAATTTCAAAAAAAGTTCTTGAAAATTAAAAGCTACCTTCCCCAAATATTGTAACCATTGTACTCCTAGTACAACTTCAGCACCTCCCATAGGAATGGAAAGCATTGGACTATTCAATACATATTCCCCCATGGTTAGCTTTATATTATGGTATTTTCCATAGCAATTTATAGTTCCTCCATTTGAAACCATCACTTGAAATTATGGTGTTGGGTATAGGAACCAATTCAATTCCTTGGCTACCTTACAATGAATAAAATTATGGGTGCTACCTGAATCAATCAACACTATTACCTTTTTCTTCTTGATATGTCCTTCTATCTTGAGAGTTTGAGGAGTGGTAATTCCTACCAATGCATTACACGATATGGTCAGACTCAGTTCTTCCTCTTCTAGGGCTGGTTCCTGGTGTATATCCTCTTCTTGTTCATTTTCTTCTTCCTCTTCACAATCTATGTAAAATAACTTCTTCTCAACACACTTATGACCTTTGGTGTATTTGTTATCACAAATGTAGCAAAGCCCTTTTGCTCTTTTTTCTTCCAATTGTTGTGGTGTAAACCTTGTGGGTTGTGGAAATCTAGGAGTAGCAACACTTCCATCTTTATAGAAGTGAGTGGTAGGCTTCCTTGTCGCCATAATTTTACATTCAATTTTTTTTTCCAACCTGAATGCCTTCTCCAATGAATCAGGTTCCAAAATGTGAACTTCATGTTGGATGTTATCCTTTAAAGTACCTATGAAGAGATCAATATTTTGTTCCTCTGAAATATCAATTACCCTTATATTCAATTTTTGGAAGTCCTCAATGTGCTCCCCCACTGAACACTTTTGTTTAAGATTTATCAATTGGCTAAAGAAAGTGTTGCTCTTTGTATCCTCATAATGTGCTATCATTTCCTCCGTAAACATTGACCAAGTGAAAAAAAAATTTAGGTAGAAAAGTCATCAATACCATAAAAATATATTTTTTTCTAAATGTAAAGTTGCAATGTGTACCTTTTGTGTGTTTTTCACATTATTTAGATCAAAATATTGCTCCATCTGTAGTATCCATGTTACAGGATCCTTTCCATCAAACTTCCTCATATCCATTTTTGGAATATGGTGTTTCTTCCCTCCAACATTAGAGTTTATGAAATCATGATTAAAATTTATTTTGTTCTCATCATGAGTTTCCTCTACTATCTTTTCACCATTAGGAAACATTTCTTGTATCAAAATTTTCAAACCTTCCATGTCTGTTTTTAGATCATTCTTCATGTTTTCCATCTTAGCTTCCATGTCATCCATCTTAGACTCCATTCCAACTTCCATGCCATCCATCTTAGCTTCTATGCCATTCTTCAAACCATCCATCTTATTTTCCATGCCTTTCTTCAAAACTTCCATGTCATTTTTTCTAGCTCTTTGCGAGAGTGAAATTTGTTGCACTTGCTCTTGTAATTTTGATATGTCTTCATGAGTCATAGTAGAGCCTTATAAAAGCTTAATGGGTGTTGAATTCTTTTTAGGGGCCATTTGAGAATGCAATACTGATATCCATTCTATAATATGCCCTTGGAATCAATTCAACTTGATTCTTCAAACAAGACTTATGAAATTCGGAAAAAAAAAAATACACACCTTTTACTTGCTTTTGAGGAGCTCAATATTGAAATTGACTTATATATATACATATAGATCCTCAATATCTAAAATTGGGCCCTCTAGTAGTCCTCTAAATATTCTTTCAAATGCCACAGGTCTGACTTGTTTTGGATTCTTCAAGACAAAGTTATGTCAATCTCCCACAATGACCTAATTATGGACTAGTTCAGTAGAGCGAACTTTTACGACTTGCCACGTGTCACTGTTTGCTCCTTTGGATATGAAATTTATAAATAGGAAACTAATATATGTGTACTTTCAGTCACTTTTTACAGAATTCCAATCCGATGCTCAGAGAGAGAGTTATGAAGATTTTCCCACAATCACCTATTTGCGATGAAATTCAGGAGACTGAAAAAGGCATAACTTCCACAGATCATATCTCCAAAAATATTACGAACCAAGCTCTGAAATATCGCAATTATTATCTTCAGGATTTCAACTTCTGAACCTTCATAGAAAATAATTTATAGCGAAAATTTTGCGATGACCCTTTCAAGTGAAATTCAAGAGCCTGCAAAAAGACCTAACTTCCACAGATCATATCTCTGACAATATTGTTAACCAAGCTCTGAAATTTTGTGATAATGTTCCTTAGGAATTCGGCTTTGCACTCTATAAATTTCAGCTTCTGAACCTTCGTATAAAAAACATTATAGTGAAAATTCCACGATGAACTGTTTGGAGCAGCAAAACCCTAGAATCCAAAGCTCTGAAACCAAATGTTGTGAAACCAGCTCCAAAAATAGAAGAAAAGAGATATCAATGCCTTATAAATAAGCCACTTCGAGGGGGCAACCTCAAATACATTACATGAATGAATAATTCTTGGATGATACAAATTACAAAACCTCCTTTCTATATATAGGAGTCCATGGGGCCACAATGTAATCCTAGCCGACCTAACAATAATAATTTAAGGGCACAATAATAACAATATGGGGGTTACAAGGGTACAATAATAACAATAAGGGGGTTACAATAACAACAATAAGGAATTATACTAGTAATATAGGGACCTAACAAAGTGGACATTGGGATCAGTAGCTACAACAGGATTTGATTACAAATACCGAGTTTCATGTATGTTTTCCTCACTAATTTTGGCATGCATGGTGTATGTATGTCAACTTTCCTAGCCTTTCCATTTCTTGGATAGCCATGGTGTTCTGGGTTTATTTCATTTGATTGTTTTCTAGTTGTTTCTCATGATTCCTTTAGCTCCGGGTTGAGTTATTAGTTCTTAGAAGCCTTGGCTAGAAAAATGCTCTAGAAGCCCGTCAAACAACTATGGGTTGAGTAACTAGTCTGGAAGCCTTAGTTGGGAAAACACTCTAGAAGACCTAGGTGGGTTGAGTTACTAGTCCTAGATTCCTTAGTTGGAAAAATTCCATGGAAGCCCTGTAACAGTTGGGATTGAGTTAGTAGTCCTGGAAACCCTGGTTGGAACAAACACTCAGGAGCCCTGGAAGAACTTTGACAAAGACCAATCCATGATGCTTTTGAGGTCTAATCATGAGGTGGAGTCACTGGATGAGGGTTGAGGTGGTTTTGCCTCTAGAAGCCCTAGATTGATTATGATTGATGTGTTTGGTGAGATCCCACATTCATGCTTGGAATATGGCATGGGGATGATTGGATGAAGTGATACTTGTCTCAGCCAATCTATGGTCAGGTGGAATGTGGAAGTACCATCTCCAATTGGTTTTTACATTCAGTAATGAAGAACTCATTCCTTTGGTATTTTTTATGAAAATGTATTGGTTTATTTATGTAATTTATTGATGTTCCATCCATTGTATTTATAATTTTATTGTGTTGTTTATAAGCATGTATTTGATCAAGGATGATGTATGGCTCTATCCATGTTTTTACATGTAAATGAATACACAATGTATATATGGTAAAATAGTTTTTATTGTGACTTATTATGTAGGGGAGCAATGGATCTTACCAATTCTAAGATAAGTAAGAGACCCCTATGCTTAAATATGTTGTTTACACCTGTAGATTCAATGTTTGTGACATGTTTGACAAAATTCATGTCATAGATGGAACGGGTCTAGATGGGTTCCTGGTAGATGTAATTGCTTCAGTGTCATTATTCCAATGTTATTTATCATTCTCTAATTTTTTTTGAAGTTCTGGGCAGTGACCTGGGCTCTAGGCCTAAAAATGTGGCTCAAAGCCTAGAGTTGCGGGCACATAACTGAGTAATTGGGACTTTGGCCGTAGGCTTGTTGTGTTGTGCCTGCGGCTATAACCTCTTGGCTACTAGCATATAGTGTCATGCCTATGGATATGGCTCAAAATGGTCAAAAATTTAGTCTAACCTAGGTGTAAGAGGCTTCAAGATTTGGGATACCTGCTAGGGATGTTTTTGATGTTGTGTAAGGTTTGTTTGTCAAGTTTCCATCAGTTCCACTTCCTCAAGGTCATATAGGAGGTTAAATATCATATTAGTAGCCTATCATCACATGTTTACCCCAATTGTCCATTTACTTGAGTAGATGTGGGAAGAGGGTATTACAATAGTGTATTTGCAGAACCGAAGTCCTCATCGTATTTTGGCCATGATTACACTGGAGGAGGCTTTCTCAGGGAGGAAGCTCAATGTGTCACACTTCAGGATTTTTGGAGCCTCTCTCTATTGGCATCTATCCAAATAATCAAGGAATAATCTACAGCCAACAACAAAATTGGGGTATTTTTGGGTTACGAAAAAACTCCCCAAAAATATCATGTGTACTTATCATCCCTTAGAATGACAGTTTTGCAAAGGGATGTAAAATTTGATGAGGATAAAGTGATGTGGTGCTCTCTTGAAAGGGAACTTCGGATCCCACTAAAAGAGGATAATTTAGCTCCAACGGAGGAGCCTCAATAATTTGTGGAGTAGCCACAAATTGAGGAGCAGAGAGTGGAGACGACCACTCAAGCAGAACCATCCAGAGAAGGAAGGAAAATAACTAAGGAAGATGAGAGACTCGCACAGGATGCAAGGGAGAATGTGGGTTCTCCTTCAACTTTGCGCAGGAAGAGAAGATCACCTGATTGTTACACTGGCTACATGGCTCTAATGACTAAACTTGTAGAGAATGAGCCATTCTCTTTCGAGGAAATAGTAGAGAAACTTATATGGGTTGATGCAATGGTGGAAAAATACAAATCCATTGTAACGAAAAGGGTTTGGGAAGTGGTCCCAAGACTATCATATAAATTAGTTGTGGTTTTGAGATGGATCTTCAAGGTTAAGAAGGAAATAGATGGAAGAATAGAGAAGTACGAGGCTATATTTTTAGCCAAAGGGTACCCTCAGGTTCAAGGAATTGACTATGAGGTTACCTTTTATCTTTTACAAAGGTATTCATCCATTAGATTAATCCTTGATATTGCTACACAGATGGCTATAATATGCACCAAGTGGATGTAAAAACAACATTTCTCAATGGATTTATTGAGGAGGAGGTGCACATAGAGAAACCAAAATGATTTGATACTTTTGATCAGGATTCTCATGTGTGCAGACTCAAGCGAGTATTATATGGTCTCAAACAAGCGCCTTGTGCTTGGTACACCAATATCGATAGTTATCTCACTGATTTTGGATTAGTCAAAAGAGAAGTGGATGCAAAACTCTATCATGTCTTGGTAGAAGGTAAATTGTTGATTATTGTCTTATATGTTGATGATTTTATTTTAACTAGTGATGAACAAATGGTTAGAACTTTCAAGGAGGACCTTGCAATTGAATTTTGAATGAAGGAAATGGGTCTCATGCACTACTTCCTCGAATTGGAATTATGGAAAGGTGATGGGGAACTATTTATGTTTCAAGGAAAGTATGTAAATGAGATACTACATAGATTATGCATGGAGAGTTTCAAACCCATGGAGACACCTATAGCAACCAATTGGAGGAATGAGGATTCCACTTCAAGTGATGAAGTGGATGATACTATTTACCGGTAGTTGGTGGGTACACTAATGTAACTTGTGAACACACTACCAGATATGTATTATGTAGTCAACGAGTTGAGACAAGTTATGGTTAGTCCAACCAAATTATTTTCGAAGGTAGCTAAGCTTGTTTTACGGTATCTCAGAGGCACTACCCAATTTGGAATATGGTACAGAAAAACAGAGGAAATAAAGTTGTGTGGCTTCAAATATGTAGATTGGGTGGTGAGTCTATCAAATTGAAAGATTAAATTAGGTAGAATTTTCAGTGTTGGGTCAAAGTTGTTTCCCATTACAACAGGAAGAAAATCTTTGTGGCACTCAGCTCAATAGAAGAAGAATACATGGCTACAAGTCAAACAACATGTGAGGTGATCTAGATGAGAAAGATAGTGATATACTGTGATAATTAGAGTTGCATCAAAATTTCTGAGAATCATGTTTTTTACGATCGATCCAAGCATGTAGATATCATGTATCACCATTTACGGGACTGTGTGTAGAGGCGGATAATGTTGTTGTAGTAAATTCTAACAGAGGAAGAAGAGTCTGAAATTTTCACAAAGGCTTTATCAAGAGGGAAGTTCGAGTTCTACAGGTGCAGGATAGGGGTGGTTCATAATCCCTTTCTTGCTGAGAGGGAGTCTTGAAAATTGCAGCAAGAAATTCTCAATTTGATTTTGCCTTGATTAAATTGATGTAGTTAACTTGTGTGACATGTTTTGTGTCACCTAGTTTACTCAGTAAATTCAAGTTGGAGGAGTTCGATTTATGTTAATCACGTGTGATTTCTAATTTGTAGCAATCAAGATCACTTATATAAGGTTGTTTTAAGTTAAATAGTTCTAAATATTGAAGGAAATAGTGGTAGGTCACTTAAGAAGTAGAACTTCAGTAAAAATAAGTTATCATCTAGTTATCTGATCAATCAACCCAGGCTTGGTGGATATTCCAAGGCTGTAATGTTCCCAATTTTTAGCCTCAAGCTAAATGGAACATTATAGTTAGCATATTTTTATTTTGTTGAATAAAATGGGTAAGGAGACCCCTTAACCCTTTTTGATGGAGAAATAACACTCCTTGTGTGAAAGGAGGAATAATAATGTAGCTGAATTGAGCACCACATGGTGTGAATAGGATTAGATCAAGCATGATCTAGTAATTTTGACCAAGTCAACTAAAACTGTCTAGATACATTGCACCTACTTGGACAGCGTAGTTTTAGTGGAGGCTCCACTTTCTTGAGCTAGAAGAAAGTGTGAATGGGACCCATGGTGAGAAGAGTTCATTTTCTTTATAAGGAGGATATGGTAGCCCATTTTGATTATGCATTGGCTTATTATTTTTGTAGGGTCTGCAAAGACTTGCATCCCCGGGCTGTTTAGCAGGATTTGTAGTGTTCTTCACCCAAGGGTGTTCCTGGTCAGGAATCCCTACCTCATCCTCAAGGAAGGAGAGGGTTTGGACTTCATTTCCTCATTCCGACATTTTTCCAAGCTTTTCCCTTCAGCTACAGTGTTATTTCTGCAGCAGAAAATGTTGTGTTGTTGGGTGCAGCAATAGGGAAACTCATAAAGTCATCCTTTAGCTTGTTCTTCAGTGGAGATATTTCATATTCTTTGGAGGAGAAGTAGAGGAGACTCTCGAGCATCATTTCAGATCTTTGGCACCAGGCCAATCACTCACCATCTCTCACAGTGCAGTCAAGGGTAGAAACTGCGTTATTTATGTAGGCAGTTGCTGGGAGAGCCATTGGAGCTTGTCAGGAGGAGTTTTTTTGAGTGAAAGGGATCAGCCCTTTGCTTGAGAACATTATCAAAGGAGGGAATGAGTATTATATATCTGGCATAGCCTCATTCTCATTTTGGTTTAGTTGTAGTGACAAGTTATTTGTCACATTGTACATTTTCTGGCATTTCTAGCAATCTCTCCTAGATTGGCTAGAAGTCTTGTATTGGAGCCCATTCTTCTATTCTTGGGCATTTATTTATATATTTCAGCCATATTTCATGTATATCTATCTATTGCAGTAGCTACCATAATATAGATAGCGCTGTCACTTCTCTTCGGCATTTTGTGCAGTTGCAGCAACTCATGTATTTCATTACTTGATCATTGGAGATTGGTTCTCATAGCTTGAGTGGCTTGTCCCTCAAGATATTTCTGTATATTGTAGATGATATATTAATAAAAATTATTTATGTATTATATTCCATTTATTGATGTGCACATATTTGCATAGTTTCATGATTGTGTTCATGTATTGTTGTAAGCTCTCTCTTTGAGCATTCTTTGAGGGATCTAGTTTGGGGAGATCTGAATAACCCATCTAGAGACATTTCTTTGGGCTCCACTTCTGGAAGAGAAGTGTTTAATAATTTTACAAGGGGATCCAAGCCCCCTTTCAGCTTTTTTTTACATATGCTTCCTTATACAGCGTCCTTGGGGACCAAATAGAAGAAATTCCCAAAAAGGAATATTACAGTGGTATCGGAGCATGATCTTTGGCTCAGCTTGTGGCTTCAAGACAAAGTGCTGAATCCCTAAAGGGGAATATTTCAAGATCTATAGAAAGATTCTGTAGATGGCCAAGTAGCCTCTGGATCTCATCCTTTTTTCAAAGGTGACATATCCAGTAAATGCCCCTGCAGTCAATCTCTGGAATAGAATTTTGATATTCTTGAGAAGGGAACTTTACAGCTATGCAACCCAAGATAAAATTCCATTAGAAGGAGGATCTTCTCATTTGGAAGAGGATATGTACAGAAAAATAAAAAAAGAGGAATGACGGAAGAGGAGGTTTCCCTTCTTCTTTTCCAGACCCTGGAGGGTATCATTGAAGATATTGAGGAGAAAGAAAGGGAAAATTAGGAATATTTTCTGAGAGGGTTTGTGAATGAAGCAAGCCCTATCTATTTTTATGATGGGTTTGAGCATTCAGCCACACATGCAGATCCACAGCGCAGTCCATTTCCCACTTGCACTGCTGGAAGGATGGAGGAAGAAGATGAGGCCATTGGAGGAGCAGCGCTGCAACTCAAAGGTATGGCTCATGATTGTTCTGTTTCATATTGTCATGAAAATGTAAAATCATATGATGTATTCACTAAAGGGTTGGTGAGAAAATTTGATGAAAATCACTGTGAATCTCTATGTGTCAAAACATCAAACACTTTGTATGCATTAGAGAGAACCATGAAACAAAATCCATTCCATATTTCTAAAAGGGATGAAAATGTGTATGATGACTTGCTAAAGGAAAGATCCCTATTATATGAAGGGAAATTTTCTATTTGCGATAACATGGAGATCCCTCTTTCAGAAGAAGACCAAAATCCATGGTCTCTCATTGAAGGGGAGACATACTCACATATTTATGAAGAGAATGTGCATGAAAGAATCCATAGCACTATCATATTGGAGGAAGATCCATCACCACATGGAGATGAGAGGGGAGCCATTGCTTCCAAGAGAGGAGTCCTTTTTTCTATGCAAGGGATTCCAAGTATTTTAACATGTGGGAACCTTGGCACAATTCCGGAGTCATTTGTAGCAACTTATGGGGATTGTGAGATGGAGGAGGAGGAGAAGGATCAATATCAAGGGTTGATACACCCTTATCTATTCTGGAGAGTATTTTCACAAGGGAGAGAGACTGTACAACGTAGTTAAGAGAGGGAAAAATCAGTCCTCTTATACATACAGTCCACTTCCGAGCTTGATGTCTCACTATATGGAGGCATTCCACCTAGGAGGCCACCTAATCTAGAGTTGATGAGAGGCATCTTGTCATTTTGTTGACCACTCTTGGATTACAGAGAGGTGAAGACATTGGAGGATTCCAACACAGAATAGATAGTTTGGGATAAACCCAAGGAGGAGAGAGACACTCTCTCATTTTCAGCATCACCCACTCTCATCAGTTATACTGTGCTGACACGATTTGTTGTAGGGATGGAGGATGGCATCTTCGTGATGCAGGATGATTGCTCCACAGATTTTATGGGGAAGAGGATACTTCCTTTAAGGGAGGACTCTTTCATATATAGGAGTGTATGGAGGCCACTCATGCTTAATTTGACCCAGCTTAGGAGATTTCTGTTGGATGACAGCTTCTCATGGGAGGCTAACTTCCCAAGATCACCATTACTATTTGAGCATGAGCAGCTACATCATGGGCATGGCAGCATTTTGGAGGATGACTTTGGCATGGGGGATGTCAAAGTAGTGGGCAGCAGCATGAGGGGAGCATCACATTGCAGATCACCAAAACTATCTATGAGGAGGATTGATCCATGTTGGGGGTCTCCACTTTTGGAAGAGTATTGCCAGGATCTTGGTGCATGCATGATTCTTGATGGCCCAGAGGGAGATGACAGATACATGGTGGATGATATGGTCATATTTTTTATGGCAGGATCTTCTTGAATAGATTTTCTAGTCTCAAGGAGGAACTATTGCATGCAGCACACGAGGACTTTCTAGCCATGCACTTGGATGCAAATTCTACTTTTCTAGAGGAGTTCATTTGGGAGGACATTCAGCATGATCTATATCAGCATATGGATATATGCATAGCCCAGATGATTTTTGAGAGGTTGTCACAACCATTTCCCTACTCATTCGAGGTGAGGGAGAGCACTTAGATGAGCCATTTCAGCTCAAGGACCGGAGTACATGGTAAAGGAGGTATATGTTTACATTTTGGTTTACCTTTCTTTACTTTATATGAGTAGCTTGATGAGCTAAGGATGATCACATCTCCTTATGCTCCTTATTATGATGTGCTTGTGGCCCATTGCAACAATGGGAGTGGCTATTTTTATGATGGTTTGTGGGGAAAGCCACATAATTCTCGGTGTGCATCATTGGCACCAAATTGTATTTTCATATTTTCATCTTATGAGATGTTTGTGGCAGCAAAAAATTGGCTGGAAAAGCACTTATTGTTTTTAGTTTTGATGCAGGAAAGAGGTGCACTATGTTGGTCCCATGAATGGACCAGTGACCCGCTCTCTAGTTGTCTTGTGACAACTTGTTTCCATTGCATGTTGCCTCCTTGTATTTCTGATGTTTATACATTCACAAGGAGCACTATTGTGAGAGTGTTGTATATTTTGGGACAGCCCATTGGGAGCATGATTCTACCCATTGTATATGTTTTATATTACAGGAGACACCATGGGAAAACCATGATTTCCACATTGCTACTTTTCTCTTCTTGTGGGAAAAACCACTTGGAAAACTTGAGGGGGCATTTCATGGCTGATTTTATTGATGGGGAAGCTTGGGCCATTATTGGAGGCCATACCATTTCAGCCCAAGGACAAAGGCAGCCCCATGTGTACCACAAATGGAGAGAGAAGCACCATGGGAATCAAAAGCCCAACTCTCCATTCAGCCCCAACACATTGCATATACCAGGGGTTGAGACTTTTATTTGGGTGATAGCATGGATGAGAGGATCATCATTGGGGATACATTTTTCCATGCATGTCATCACTCCTACCTTGAGGAGGCCATAGCACAGCAAGAAGGTTTCCACCTACACCTTCTATTTTTCCATGATGAACACCATTCTAGTTTGCATATTTGGAGGAAGCATGGGAGGATAGATTTATTGCAGCATATCTTGAGTAGTGGTGGAAATTTTTGACGAGGAGGCCACAAGAGAAGAAGGGGGAGGAATTTTTTTCTCTCTATGCAGTTGCTAGAGGAAAAGCAACATGTGGGAGGGGAGGACTATAATGTTCCCAATTTTTAGCCTCAAGCTAAATGGAACATTATAGTTAGCATATTTTTATTTTGTTGAATAAAATGGGTAAGGAGACCCCTTAACCCCTTTTGATGGAGAAATAACACTCCTTGTGTGAAAGTAGGAATAATAATGCAGCTGAATTGAGCACCACATGGTGTGAACAGGATTAGATCAAGCTTGATCTAGTCATTTTGACTAAGTCAACTAAAACTGTCTAGATACATTGCACCTACTTGGACAGCGTAGTATTAGTGGAGGATCCACTTTCTTGAGCTAGAAGGAAGTGTGAATGGGACCCATGGTGAGAAGATTTCATTTGATTTATAAGGAGTATATAGCAGCCCATTTTGATTATGCATTGGCTTATTATTTTTGTAGGGTCTGCAAATACTTGCATCCCCAGGCTATTTAGCAGGGTTTGTAGTGTTCTTCACCCAAGGGTGTTCCCGATCGGGAATCCCTACCTCATCCTCAAGGAAGGAGAGGGTTTGGACTTCATTTCCTCATTCTAGAATTTGGCCAAGCTTGTCCCTTCAGCTACAACGTTATTTCTGCAGCAGAAAACGTTGTGTTGCTGGGTGCAGCAACATGGGAACTCATAAAGTCATCCTTTGGCTTGTTCTTCATTGGAGATCATGAATATTATTTGGAGGAGTAGCAGAGGATACTCTCGGGAATAATTTCAGATATTTGGCACTAGGCCAATCATTCACCATCTCTCACAGTGCAGTCAAGGGCAGAAACTGCGTTATTTATGTAGGCAGTTGCTGGGAGAGCCATTGGAGCTTTTCAGGAGGAGTGTTTTTGAGTGAAATGGATCAGCCTTTTGCTTGAGAACATTATCAGAGGAGGGCATGAGTATTTCAGATATTCCATAGCCTCATTCTCATTTTGGTTCAGTTGCAGTGACAAGTTATTTGTCACATTGTACATTTTCTGGCATTTCTAGCAATCTCTCATAGATTGGCTAGAAATCTTGTATTGGAGCCCATTCTTCTATTCTTGGGAATTTATTTATATATTTCAGCCATATTTCATGTATATGTACCTATTGCAGTATCTACCATAATATATACAGCGCTGTCGCTGCTCTCCAACATTTTGTGCAGTTGCAGCAACTCATGTATTTCATTTCTTGATCATTGGAGATTGGTTCTCATAGCTTGAGTGGTTTGTCCCTCAAGATATTTTTGTATATTGTAGCTGATACATTAATAAACATTATGGTTGTATTATATTCCATTTATTGATGTGCACAGATTTGCAGAGTTTCATGATTGTGTTCATGTATTGTTGTAAGCTCTCTCTTTGAGCATTCTTTGAGGGATCTAGTTTGGGGAGATTTGAATAACCCATCTAGAGACAATTCTTTGGGCTCCACTTCTGGAAGAGAAGTGTTCAATAAGTTGAAAAGGAGATCCAAGCCCCTCTTCAGCTTTTTTTTACATCTGCTTCCTTATACAGCGTCCTTGAGGACCAAATAGCAAAAATTCCTAAAAAGGAATATTACAAAGGCAGTCTAACATTAATTGTAGACCAGTCTTGAGTGTACAAGTGTTGCATGAAATCAGATGATAAGCCTAAAGAATTTTGGACTCCATTTTGGAGAAATTCCTAAATAATAGGGGCCTAATTTATCAAGGAACAACGCAAGGAAATAGGAGCTTAAGTAGAGGCAAAAATTGACTAAGTCTAGGTCAGAGCTTCTCAGTGAGTAGAGAGATAGGTTAGGCATTTACAGGTTGTGCTTAGGTTAGCAAAGAAATTGTACTACATCTATATTCATCATATTAATGCAAGCATACATTGGGCTTTTTATCAGATTTCTTTCCCCAGGTAAAAATACTTGTTTCACGTGTGTTATTTATTATTGCATGTCTAAAGTTTTTGTTCTAAATTGTGAATTACTTTCCACATAGTAGTAGAGTAGTTTTGTGTCATGATTTTGATTAAAACTTCATGAGAATTTGCAAATATACAACGTAATTTATACATGGTATCAAAGCATGATTCACATTAGGGAATAAATTTCGAAATTTTTTCTTAGGAGGTTCGAATTTGGAGTTCATTGCAATAGGATATCTTCAGAGATAAGACGGTGGCCTTCAATGGACTATGGCTAGAGCAGGCAAGTTTTAGAAGTATGTTACATTATAAACAATATATATAGAACTATAATATATAGCTATGTGATGTTATAACTAAGTTATAATTTAATTTAATTTTTATAATTATATGGTAATTAAATATATATATATGTATGTTATAAAACTATCTTATGTTATATTTTATATATAGAACTATAATATATATTTATGTGATGTTATAGTCAAATATAGATATGTTATGTTATATAGTTATATATAACTAAGTTAAACGTTTTTGTTATATATAGTGACATGATGTTATATATATATATATATATATAAAGATTAATATTTTATTTTTAAAACTAGAATCTGGATGATATTTATTATTACAAAATTATTTAAAATATAAATTAATTTAAATTTAAAGTCAAAAAAAAAAAAAAAAAATATTGTTTTATAAATAGAGGTTCACAATGAACAACCATATTCATCATGTCAACCTGAAGCTCCTAATTTAATTATTTATTTGTTATAGTTTCATTATTTTCTGTTTTGGAGATTTTTGGAGTATATTTTCAATCAAATTTGCTAGAAATTTAAAATGCATTTTAAAAAACAAATAAAAAAAAAAAAAAATATATATATATATATATATATATATATATATATATATATATATATATATATGTTTCACAATATTCCTAAAAAAAACTTTAAAAGCTAAAATAATTAGAAAAAAAATTGGTTTTACCATTCAAAATCATAAAATATGCATTTAATAAACAAAACGTTGCAAGTAAGAAAAAAATTAAAACCTAAATTATAGTTTTTTTGGTCGTTTAGAAGTGTTTTCTTGGTTATTTTGAAGGGGTTTTTTGATGATTTTCTAGGTTGGTTTTGTGGTTTTCTAAGTTGTTTTGAATGGTTTTTTTAATGGTTTTTTGTTGTTTTCTTGGTTATTTTGTGATTTTATAAGTTCTTTTGAAGGTTTTTTTGTGGTTTTTATGGTTTTTGTAGTTTTTTTTTAAATTAATTTCTTTTCATGGTTTTTATACATGTTTTTTTTTAATTAATTTGTTTAAATTTTCAAAAAAATAAATAAGAAAGAAAAAAAAGATAGAATATATACCTTCATTTGAGCCTCTTGGACATTGGCAGAGTCGTTGAAAAGATCGATTTGAAGGCTACATGCTCCAATTGCTCAATCAAGCTCTAATACTCTCGGTCAAGCTATCATCACTCTCGGTCGAGCTCTAAGTTTACCCGTGGCCTGTGAAAATGGCATGTGCAGACTGCAGGAGCGGTATTTAATAAAACAAGGCTTGATTGATCCTTCAAGCTCGAGTGAGCATTATAGCTCAATCAAGGGTTTTTTTTTAACCCTTGATCGAGCTAAGTTTTTTGTGCCCAAGGAGCTCGATCAAGTGCTTAATAAAGGCTCAATCAACCCATTGTTTTTTCCACCTAAACCCACCCTCTTTCGCCAAAAGGTGTAACCCAAATCCATCCTTTCACCGTTAGTGACCACAATAGAAAATGGATTTCCAAAAATGGGATTATTGTCATCAAGAGCGGGAAAGTACACATCCTTTTTCTTTTCTTCAATGACAACATGAGGCTACTCATACCTTGAAGTGATCAGTGTCTAAATAACTGGAGTTTCCACCACCTTTTTCCTCCACTGTACCTTCTATGGTGTTTTTATATGAGCCTTGAGAGAACTAGAAGTTTGCTCTGAAATGGTCTATCTCCTGAAAAATATAACACCTAAAAGGGACCTTCCAATAATTTAATTTTTGTAATATCCCAAATCTGAAACAGCTAGCAAGGCATGGCTGGAAAATGAATTTTCCAGCAATGGCTGCTACAGGAATTGAAACCAGGACCAATATCCCTTAGATCAATGTACCTAAGTCCAAAATCCAAGAGGTGGCTCCAAATAAATCCTCCTAGGTGGGTTAAACAGATCTCCCACGCCTAGTTGTCCTCAGAAAGTGCCCGATGAGGGACTGCAACAAATCTTGAGCAAGAGATGGAGTGACAGCATTATTTTATAGCTATGAACACATGAAGATATATATAGCCAAAAAATATATGAAATGGCAGCAAATGTATACAATACTTGGAGGAATAAATCACTCTAGCTAGGTAATGGAAGCCTCAAAGAGACATGTACATGACAATAGATAAACATTGTTATGCAAGAATGTCATATGGCTAAAATAACGTAGTTCATTGGAGACACTACAACATATAAGATAAAAATACAATGATATGACAATTATAGCTCAAGAAATGTGGGGGAGAAAGCTCTCAACCCCTGAAAATAACTATACAACAATCCTTAGAAGGATTGGCTGCAATACATGTACAAATGGCAAATCTGCAGAAATGTCAGAGTTGTTAGGTAGCAGTTGCAACTCAGAAAATAAATGGATATGGCTGAAGATGATGTACAATATGAAATGAACCTCCTCCAACAAATCTCTAAAGTGATAGGCTGATCCTAACACTAAAGATCATGCCTTCCAAAATGGTGGTGCAAACCCCCACTGCAGATACTCACTAGAATAACACAGTCTAGAGAAGGGACTGCGCTGTCTATGATGGGAGATGCTTGGCCTGATGCCTAGATATGAAAATAAACTCTAAAATCCCCTTCACTAACCTCCCGAAGGAATAGGAGCTCCCTCCTCTGAAATATGAGCCAAGGAAATGGTGTTGTGGAACCCTCCACTACAACACCCAGCAACACTATGTTATACTTCAGCAGAAATAACGCAGTGACTGAAAGGTGTGGCTTTGGCCTTGAGCCAAGTTGTGGAGAAATGAAGTGAAATCCTTCAATAAGCCTCCCAAGAAAGAGAGGAAATCCTAAACAGGAATCCCTCATGCTAAACAGCACTGCAACTCAGTTGAAAAGTCAAAGAATGCAAATAGTCTTCAGACAAAAATCATATGCTCAAAGATATCTCACTATGGTTGCCTCTTCCTCCTTTTATACAAGTGAATGCCTCTTTACCCTAGACCCCACACATTAGGTTTTCTCCTACAAAGAATATTCCTCCCTCTCAAACTGCGTTGTCTTCTCATGTAAGCTACACCTCTTAGGCAGCACTGTTGACTTGGTCAAACTTGACCTTGTCCTCATGCATTTGCCCTTTTTCACACTAGAAGGTGCAAAATTAAGCTACTCCATTGATCCCTTTCACACTATGAGGGATTTTATTCCTACTCATGGGCCTTTTACCCATTTTATTCATCTCCTATATGACATAAGCAAAGATTAATATTCCAATTTGCTTCTTGCAGATTTTGGAATATTACAGTTTTTGAGTCCAGATTCTCCTATTCCTCTTGATATAAACTTTCGGCAACCACCCATACTTTGCAACAATATCCACTTGAATTCACGCCCAAAATTTATCCACCTTTGTCTTCCAATTTTGCACCAGCCCTTTAAAAACTCCAACCTCATGTCCAATTTCTTGAAGGATACCATCTTCCCAAAATTTCCAACAAGAACCCTGACATGATAACCCACACTTTTTTATGATTCAAAGGTTCTTATGTGTGATCAAAATGTACATACCATATCTGGATAATTAATTGCATTAAACCCCAAGACCATTGTCTCTCTAACATCTTCCTTTTGTCCTTTGCATAGTTCATCATGAAGAGCAACCACCCTAAACATAGTAGATGAAAAGAAGGAGAGTAACCTAAAATTGGTTCCCAATTTTCTTTCAACCAAATAGTTTTTTCTTCCTATCCTTCCACCTTCTTGCAAAAACTCCCAACTAGCTCATTTTCTATCTAGACTGGCACATCTTCCATCCCACTTCCATCTCCTAACACTACTTTTTCCCTATGGTTGCACTGCTTATTCCCATTTCACTTCTTGAAATTTCCCTTATAGGATTTTGCAAGATCCACAATACCATCACCTTGGACTTTGTTTAGGCCCCTTGCTTCCTCTCCTCTAGTGGGTGCCTTTTCAAGCTCAATCTCTTTCCTTGTTGGAGTAGAAATTTTATGAGATATCACACATCAATGTGTGGCTTCAATAAACTCCTTGTTAGTCATGAAATCACTTCTAATATTCTTACTAAATCAGTAGTCTGGGTCATCATCCATTGTTGAAATAAGTTAAAAATTGATACCTAAAAAAAATTCCAACCATGGGAGGGGAATCACCTCGTCTATACCCTAACCCTAGAAAAACTACCCTCCCCTCTCCTGTGAAACCCACAAAATCAAGAAAGACCATCAAATTATATATATATATATATATATATATCCAATACATCATCTCAATCATTATGTATATTAACATAGTTATATAAATTAAATGACTGGTAAAGCATAATTTATATTAGCACACTTACCTCATAATTCATCTCACATTCTCAAGATTAAAAAAATATTAAAAATTAACTAAATTATAACTTTATTTTGCATTATTACTATTATTATTAATCATGACATATCTATTTTGGAATAGGGCTCCATAATTTTAATTTAATTATCAATAATTATTAAGTGGATAGTATGGATTTAACCTCCATTGAATATTCTAGATATTCTCTATAGTAGTCATTGTTGGAAACTAGATCACTACTGGGGGAGGTGGGGGGGGGGGGGTGAATTAGTAGTGAGAGAACATATAAAAATTTTCTCCAATTAATTAATCTTTAATCATGCATAAACTGAATCACATAAGCAAATATTAGAGCATCAAACACAAGTAAAACCATGTGTAATATCCCAAAATAGGGAAAATCTACAATAATGAGAATATCTTAACATATTCCAAAGTTGGAGCTACAGCAATACATGAACACAATAATGGATGTTAAATAATTAATAGACTCATATGATGTGTTAAAAACACATAGCCATCAATTGAAGCTACAACAACAACTTATACTTCATTCTATGATCCAAAAATTGGGGAAAAACAACAAAATAAGCCCCAAAAACGTTATTCCCAGCTATTTGTGTAATAACAGAGGAAAATAATGGTGGGATCCCTTATATTATGTCATATGGGACCTACGTACCAAATTGGAGTAAAAACAAATCACTCTAGCCAAGTTAAACAGGTCTCGTGGTCCCGATATGGCTCAAAAAGGCCCGAATACCATGACTTTTAGTTCACAAAATAACTGAAGCAAGGGACAACGTGATTCAGTGAGGGTTTCTGTAATAAATAACGTTCCTCAATATATCTAGAGTTTATATTAAGCAATAGTGAAGAAAAATGGGGATTCAACCCTTTTTATACATCAAAAGACAACCCGGCAAGGGCCTCATGAAAGTACATGTATAAAATGACAAAGTATGCAGATCTAGATCTGAAATAATGTAGTTAGACTATAGATCTGCATAAATGGGCTGAATAATACAAATAATAGAAGAATAATTATGCACAAAGCCTCCTGGGAGAAGGGTTGGCCCTTCCTCCAAGGAATGAGCTCACAAGCAAGAGTTCAAACCCTGCTACTGCAACACTCTGAAAAAGGACGTAGTTTCTGCAAATGACTGCACTGTAGAAGATGGGAAATGATTTAGCCACATTCCAAGATGTAAAATATGCTCCAAGACCTTCCTCATAGATCTTGCAAAGAAAGGGAAGTTCCCTCCTCTGAAAGATAAGCTCAGTAGTGGTGTTGTGATCTTTCCACTGCAACACCCTACAACACAGTGTTTCCTGCTACAAGAATAATGTTGTAGCTAAAGGAGGATGCTTGGCCTCAAGCCTGAATGTGGAAAACTGAAGTACAATTCTCCTCCAAGAGGCATCTCAAGGAAGGAGAAGGAATCCAAGCAGGAATGCCTTGTGCTAAACAGTATTGCATACTCAACTCAACAGCTGAAGAATGCTCAATAGTCTAAGCAGACCAAAATCAATAATCAATAATATAACCCCAAATGGCTGCCATCTCTTTCCTTATAAGATTTGTGAGCCTCCTCACCTTGGTTCCCACCCATTAGGGTTTCCAACATCAAATGATCACTTTCCCTCCAAAACTGTGTTGTAGCTCCATCAAGGCTACTCCATACTACGTTGTTGACTTAGTCAACTTGACTGAATCAACATGATTCTCTTCCTGTTCATACATGGAAAGTGTAAAATAAAGCTAATAGAATGATCCCCTTCCACATTATGATGGATTTTATTCATTTTTTTATTCTTCATGAGCCTCCTTATGCATTTATTCAACTCCTAGGTGAAATTAGCAAAAATCAATATTCCAATTTGTTGCATGCAAATTTCGGAATATTACAGTCCTCCTCTCCCAAATGTTGCTTGTCCTTACGCAACCGCAACGATAGAACTGGAGAACCTCCCCTTCTTCCCTTGTAGCATGCTCATATGATTAGATCCTCCAAAGATCAAGATGATGTATCATCAATGCATCTCCAAGTTTCCCCTCCCAAATGTTTAAGCTAGCTTTTGGTGAGCATCCCAAACAACTATCATCCTCTAACAAAGAAATGTCCATGGAAGCAATGATGGGCTGTCTAAATTTCCTCTTGAGGCATGTGGGCTGATATATATTGGGGTCCACTATCCCCATTTTAATCTCTCATCCCCAAGCTATCAACCATACAAAATGAGTCACTCTCCAAAATGGAAACTCATGAAGAATCTCTTCCACCTTTGGCTCTTGAAATGCAGGTGGGCTGAATAACTAAACATGGTAGAAAATTTGGCCTACCCCACGTTGTCTTTCTCTCCACTCATGATGAGTGTAGAGTTCATGTTGATCATGGGCTGCAAACAAGTTTCCCTCAAGTGGCAAGAAAAAATTGGATCTTCAAAGATCCCCTCTCCAAAGTTATGGATCATGCTAGCCCAAACCATTCCATTCAAAGTTAATGGAAAATCACTACCATATGGCATCCAAATCAGAAAATTTCTGAAGTTTATGTGCAAGTGTGGATGATACAAATGGTCTCTCTGGTGGATACATCGTAGTCTTTCCAACTATTGATTT
The DNA here is from genome assembly GCA_034641835.2 of Pinus albicaulis. NCBI lineage: Eukaryota > Viridiplantae > Streptophyta > Pinopsida > Pinales > Pinaceae > Pinus > Pinus albicaulis. Next base: position 718,231,292 of record CM076571.1, on the reverse strand, counting down.
AGAACATAATGTGGCAAGCTGTTCTCCACTGAACTACCAGTTGTGTATGTTTGCTCATCTACTATAAGGTAGTAAGCAGCAATATATATTATTTGTACATGATTAAAACAATAATACACTTGCCCAAAGTCATATAGAAATGGGTTATCATCATTACAAAGTTTGGCCCTAAAGTGACCATATAACCCAAAAATAATCTTGCTCCTTTGTGGAGCAGTGCACTGTGTATAGATGGCAAAAAGATGCAAATACTCGATGGAACAATCAATAAGTATAGAAATTCATTTCTTACCATACATAGTGAGTAGGCTGATAGAGAGGCCCATGAATGAGTCCTCCCATGAGAATATCCTCATAAAAATCTGCAAAAAGAAGGGATACATACTCTTCTTGGAACACACCATCAATAAGAACATACTTCCAAGTGACAGCACTGTAGGACTTGGTGATAAGGCTCTAGTCACTCCATGAATTCTTCCTTTGACATTCCACATGCCAAAGCCATCCACCATCATGCTGCTATGTGAGAATATCTTCTTCCCATTTGGAAGCTCCTCCTTTTCCTTCAATGCTGAAGGGTAGCCTTTTTTCACTTTGAATGTGCCTTTCCTTCCTCCGGAAATATCATGATGAGCATGGGAAAAAATTTTCCCATACTCTCCCAAGTGTAACCACAGCAACAAAAACTCTTGGTGCTCCCTCTTCTCTCCCTCATACAAGCCATAAGGTAAGATCATGATGGTTATCTTGTATGATGACCCATACAAAAAAATATTCTACTGCCATAGCATATGGGTGCCCTGCAATGCCTCCCTCCATAACATACCTTGTGAAAAAGGATATGTCATATGCTGGCCAAACTCTCTCAAAAGTAGCCAACACAGCTTTACCTCTTGTTTCCCTGTGTCATAGATCTACAAGTGGATCACCAACCTCTTTCTCTCCATCCACTCCCATTCATCCAAATTTGGATGTCTCCATTCATGCTCCCTCTTGGTATCTTCACAATGAAGACCACCAATCTCCCAAAGTAGATTTTTCTTCTTGCACCTCATGGGAAGTTGAGATGCAAATCCTTGGAGATCTTTTGGAAAAGACCTCTCATCAATGATCCTTTTGAATCCATGAGGACCCAAGTGTGCTGAAGGTAAAAAATCATCATAAAGTAGCACAATGTTCATCATGCCTTCCAAATTTCCACAACCCAACCCCAAGTGTTGCATGCAACTTAGCAGGGGTGCATTGAGATGATTGTTTGCCCCATCATTGATCAAACCCAAGCTGTACAGGGCAGTGCAAGCTTGCTGATCTATATCAGCAATGTGTTATGATCCTTGATCATGTAAAGACAAATTTCCAAGGCTTCCCATAAGATTTTCTGAAATGATAGAAAATGGAAATTCATGCATAACTCGGTGTGTCTTGGGAACATCTTGTATGGTTGCAATATTTCCCCCCTCCAATGTCTTGGCTTCCCCAACTGCTGATGTAGATGGTTGCTCCTCTATGATTGAGACATCGCTGGTACAAGACTCCTGAAGGGGTGGTGAGGACTCCTCTTTCTCTGATCTTCTACTGTCAAACCTTTTGATCATTCTGTGAGTGAAATCTGCAAAAGTAGATACTCTTGCATGACTCACATGGCTGAACCACCAAGTGCTTTCCTTGCCCTCCAAGTGCAGCATTGAGATCTCCACGGCCTCTCTTTCTACTACTGGATGTAGTAGGAAGTATGCTTCTAGCTTCATCACCCAAGATTCTGTTGAACATAAGGGTGATCCATTGAAGGTAGACAATAGAAACCTATTGCCCCTTATCATCCTATTGTTGTATGACCTCCTTTCTTCTTTTAGTTGGATAAACTAAGGAAGATCTAGAGTCTCTTTGAAAGCTCTAGGTTGACACTTGTACTCTACCAAATATCCACTTGGGATCTCATGTTCTAAGTGGTCTTCTTGCTCTTCACTTCCTCTATGAGAATAGGAAGTGCATGGGTCTTCTTATTTCTCTTGAAACCTTCTAGAGGTCTCACTACAGCTTTCTCCTTCTTGAAATCCTCTTGGAGTTTCATTGCATCTTTCTTCTTCCATTTGTATAACCTCCTTGGAGAGGTTCTTCTTAGATCTGAAAATTGATGAGAATAATCTCATCCTCTCCATCATTCTGATCTCTCCTTCTTCTCTTATTATTTGGAAAGCTGGAACTCACGTGCTGAGCCAAGACTATGTTGATCAGCGGTTGTCATTGATGTCAACCCAAGCAGCACCAGGGACTAACCCAATATTGCATGGGAATTTTGACCTACCAAATTACTATATATTTTTTTTTAAGAATTATTTTGATGGTTTGTACTTGTCGATATGTTTCTGTTGATATATGGCACGCCACGTAATTCTTCTCGGTTTGAAAGATATTCATGTTTGAAGTTTATACCCCCAGTTAGTGGGCTAAAACCCCATAGGGTTGTGGCATGGGTCATTGAAAAGTCATAATTAATATTTTTTAAGCTCCTAAAATCCCTCCCACGTTCAGTTGTTTAATCCCCTCTCAACCTAAGCATTTATATAAATTGTGATCCTCATTTCCTCCTTATGCAAGGGATTTTTCTATCTGAAATAGGTCATCGTGGAAATTTTGTTCTAACTTTCTTTCTACGAAGGTTAAGAAGTTGAAAGTTTTACGAGGTGAAGCGAAAATCCTGAGGAAGCTGCTGTGAAAATTTTAGATCAAGGAGCGCAATATTTTCGGAGATATGATCTATGGAAGTCAGTGTTTTTTGCAGGCTCCTGAAATTCATCTCAAAGAAGTGACCTTGGTAAAATCATCATAACTCTCTCTCTGAGTATCGGATTATAATTCCGTAAAGAGTGGAAGATATTGAACAGACTTAAGTTTTCTCTCTATCAATTTTAGAGGCAAATGAAGAAACACGTGTCACGCCATACAATTTCACTCCACTGAAATAGTCCATAATTAGGGCATTGTGAGATATTGGGTATAACTCTCCCTTGAAGAATCCAAATTTGATCAAACTTGTGGCATTGGAAATAAGACTGAGAGGACTACTACAGGACCAAAAATCAGATATTGGGGATCTGAAATAATAGAGATACACCAGATTCAATATTGAGCTCCTAGAAGGCAAAGAAAAAGCTAGATCATGTGTTGTAAAGGGCTGCAAAGGACCAGACTTTCTAGGGAAGCAAAGCAAAGCAAGGTGTAGCGGAGGGTAGCATGAAAAGAGCAGCAACCAAGGTGTAGAATAGTAGCAAGAAGTTCATCACATGAAGTCTTCAAGTGGGCAGCACTGCATACAATCATTGTAAAGGAATCATTATACTTAGTCATTGTAAATACATTATTGTAAAAATTGTACTAGTGTCTATCTGCCAAGAGTTGAAGAGGCAATGTCGGGTGGTCTAGGATCATCATTAGGTGGTTGTGTTAAAGTTGGGATTATGTTCTAGTGTATCTTCTTCTTCTACATCATTCTATATCATTGTAAAGTGGACCATTTTCCCTGGTACGGGAGTCCATTCTTCTTTTATTCTTCTATAGGGTGGTAGGGTGGTACTAGGGTGATTTTTAGCTCATTGGGTGTTGGGGCATCCATTCAGTTGACTACTGAAGAATCTCGGGTGTTGGAGCATCCATCCAGTGGGAGTTGGAGAAGAATGATTTTCTAGATTCTAGGAAGTTGGAGCTTTATTTTCAATTGGAGTTGAATATTAAATAATTATTAGAAAAGCATTAGGTGATTTTTGTCCCAGAGTGGGTTTCCACCTTAAAAACTGTGTACATTTTTGTTCCTTTTGTTTACTGCTATCATTGTACAAACACTGATAATAATTTAAGATTAACTAATGCTCTAATTGAAATAAATACTGATTCACCACCCCCCCCCCTCTCTCAGTATTTCCAACAATTGGTATCAGAGCTTGGTTCCTTCAATAGCAGTTTAACAGCTGGAAGGAGGTCATGGAGCATACCAAGAATGGTGTACCTCTGTTCAATTAAAATAATTATGCACTCTGGAAAGGAAGACCGGAGGTCTATCTCTTGGTGCAAGGTTACGAAGTATGGGACACTATTCAAAATGGATTTACGTCAACCGTGGATGAACAAGGTAAGAAGAATTTGGTAGATGATGCAAAAGAAAAGAATATTATTATCAGTGGACTTATTGAATCTTCTTATCATAAAGTGTTGGGTTGTAAAACTGCCAAAAATGTATGGGACAAGCTTGAGAATATATATGCAGGTGACACAAATGTCAAAGAAGCAAAGCTTCAGATCTATACATAAAAATTTGAGCAACTCAAAATGAAAGAAGATTGCAAAATTATTGCATACTTCCAATACATTGATGAAATAACCAATACTCTGGAAGGATTGGGAGAGCTAGTTGACGAGAAGACTATTATACGAAAGATTCTTAGAACGTTACCAGGGAGAATCAACCCAAAGGTATCGGTCTTATAATATAGTGCAAATCTAGACAAACTCAGCAAAGAGGAATTACATGGAGTTCTCGTAGCATATGAAATGAGACTTGATGAAGAAGAGGGTACTTCAAATCTAGAAACTGCATTCGTTGCATCTAAGAAAGCCAATAAGGACAAACAACCTTCAATTGAAATGACATGCACCTGCAAGTGTGAAAAAAAGGGAGATGATGGAGAAGGTCTTTCAGATGAATAATATGCTTACTTTATGAGAAAACTAAAAATTGGTAAGGGAAAATTCAAAGGTAAACTTCCATTGATATGTTTCGGTTGTGGTGAGGTTGGGAATTTCACAGAAAAATGTCCGAACAAAAGTGATGGCAACTCAAAAGGAAAGAAAGGCTTTAATAAATTCAACAAGAAAGGAAAAAATAAAGGATCCAAAAGGAAATTTCTCTCTAAAGAAGATAGCTCATCATCCGATGAAGAAAGTGACAGCAAAGAAGAAGCCAATGAGAAAGTATTGTTTATGGCCAAGCACAATAAACAAGAAGTATCAAACAATGAAGAAGAAGGGTTGACCATAGAAGAATTTTATGAGGAGGCAATAAAGCTTATAAAAGAGCTCAATGCTGAGAAGATCCATTCCAATACTCTTGAAGAACAAGTTCAAGGTCTCAAAATTGAGGTTGAAGAACACAAATGTATTGAAGAGTCACTTCAAAAGAAGTTGGAAGAAAACAACCAAGAAAGGGAAGCATTAGAAGCCAAAGTAGTCTCGTTGCGTAAGGAAGTGAAGAAGGGAAAAACTATCCAAAACCATGCCAACAGCTCAAGGGCATTGGAAGAAATCATCAACAATCAACGATCTTACAATGACAGAACTGGCCTCGGTTACAAAGAAGAAGAAGTAGGACCTTCTACAACAAAATACAATGAACCTATGAGATCTAACATACATGTAGACTTCATTGGACAAGATTCGCAAGCACATCCTTGGAAGACGATTCCTCGACGAATATTTTCATCCAGGTACCAACATATTTTTCATGGCTATTGTTATTCATGTGGAAAATTTGGTCATAAAGCTGTAGAATGTCGCATGTACCCTATGAACCAATACAATTCCAAGAGATTCTTCAAATATGAACCTCCCAGGGCTCAAAAAAACATCAATAGATTTGAAAATTTAAGAAATAATATGGAATGTTACAAATGTCAAAACTTTGGACACATAGCCAGAGACTGCAGACTTGAAAATCCTCCAGAAGAATCTTCGAAGCCACAGAATGAACGAACATGGAAGAAGAAGAAGACTGATAATTGTGCTCTTGCTCTCAAGGCTCAAAAAAAGAAAGATGTGTGGTATGTTGACAGTGGTTGCTCAACGCATATGACTGGAGATAGAAGGAAATTTGTATCTCTGAAAGAGAAGAAGGATGGAACCGTATCCTTTGGAAATGATGGATCTTCAAATGTTATAGGATCAGGTACCGTCACTCTCAGAATGAAATATGTTATAGCCAAGAATGTTCTATTGGTTGAAAACATGATTCACAATCTGCTTAGTGTTGGACAGATGTGTGATCAAGGACACACAATGCTATTCAACTCCACAAAATGTGAAATTAGGAAAGGTAGGTATGGTAAAATTGTGGCTACAACAAGTGGAGCTGCAAATGACATATATGTTCTAGATGAAGAAACTAGAGCATGTCTACTAGCTAAGGAAGATGAAAGCTGGTTATGGCACAAACAAATGGGTCACATAAAATTTGAAAATCTTGTCAGGATAAGCAAAAAGGAAGTAGTACGCGAAATGCCAAAAATCTCAAAACCTTCCAACACACTATATGAGGCCTGTTGGCAAGACAAGCAGACAAAAGTCCAATTTAAAACAAAAGAACACTTTGCATCACATCCATTGGAATTGATACATACTGATCTATATGGTCCTGTCAGAACAAAAGGCTTAGATGGAGAATTATATTTCATGTTAATGATAGATGACTATTCCAGGATGACAGCCGTTAGTTTCCTAAAGAAAAAATTTGAAGCAATTGAGTGCTTTAAGATCTACTAGGAGTTGATATAAAATGAAGTTGATTTGAAAATAAAGTGTCTAAGATCAGATAATGGTGGAGAATTCACTTCCAAATTATTTCAGCAATACTGTGACGAAAATGGAATAAAAAGACAATTTTCAACAACACAAACACCTCAGCAAAATGGAGTTGCTGAAAGAAAGAACAGAACCGTACAGGAAATGGGTAGAACAATGTTGAAGGACTCAAAATTGGATGAAAAATTTTGGGTTCAAGCAATTGATATGGAAGTCTTCATTATCAACCGAAGTCTTCTCAGAAATAATTGCAACAAGACTCCATATGAATTATGGAAAGGAAAACCAGCTAATGTAAAATATTTCAGAATCTTCGGAAGCAAATGTTATATCAAAAGAGAAGATCAAAATTTGGGTAATTTTGAATCACGTGTTGATGAAGGTATCTTTGTTGGTTACTCACGCAAAAGAAAGGCCTATAAATGTTATAATCTAAGACGAAAACAGATAGTGGAGAGCATAAATGTTACATTTGACGAAGATGGTGTTCTAGCGAATAATGATGAGTATCTAGAATATTTGAAACTTGAGACAAAGGCTGAAAAAGACACAGATAAAATTGTAGAACAAGAAGCAACTATCAATGAGGAAGAAGTAAATAATGATCATCAAAATATACTAGAACAACAACAATAAGCTCCTCCAAGGAGAAAAAAAGAATGGATTCAAAAGAACCATCCATCAAATCAAATCATTGGTGACATAAATGAAGATCGACAACTTCGTTCATCACAACAAGCTCACATTGCTTTTCTAGCAACTTTGAGCCTAGTAGTTTTGAGGAAGCTAGCCAGAATGAACATTGGGTAGCAGCTATGAATGAAGAATTGGATCAAATCGAGAAGAAAAACACCTAGGAATTATTTCCATGACCAAAAGATAAAAATGTCATTGGGAATAAATGGATGTTCAGGAACAAATTGAATGAAAATGGGTAGGTTACCAGAAACAAAGCAAGATTGGTTTGCAAAGGCTATGCACAAGTGGAAGGAATTGATTTCGACGAAAAAATTGCACCAATTGTTAGAATGGAAGCCATCCGAATGTTTATCGCCTATGCATGTTCAAGAAAAATCAAATTCTACCAAATGGATGTTAAGTCGGAATTTCTGAATGGAGAATTAGAAGAAGAAGTTTACATCGAACAACCTGAAGGTTTTATACTATCAGAAAAAGAAGACTATCTTTGCAGGTTAAAGAAGGCTCTATATGGTCTCAAGCAAGCTCCCAGAGCATGGTATGCTCATCTTGATGGATATTTGCATCGACAAGGGTTCAAGAAAGGTACTATTGATAGCAATCTTTATGTACAAATAGATAAAGATAATTTAACAATCGTTGAGGTATATGTGGATGATATAATATTTGGTAGCAATGATGATCGACTAAGTAATAACTTTTCTACAAAGATGCAAAGTGAGTTCAATATTTCTTTACTTGGTGAGTTGACATACTTCTTAGGGCTTCAAATATCTCAGCAAGAGAAAGGAATATTTATATGTCAAGCCAAGTACATCAAGGAAATGCTCAAGAAATTCAAAATGGAAGATTGCAAACCCATCCTTAATTTGATGGTAACAGGTTGCAAATTGAGCATAGATGACTCATCTAAGGATGTGGATTAGAGGTTGTACAGAACTATGATTGGTAGTCTTCTATATGTAACAACCTCTCGACCAGATGTTATGCAAGCAGTTGGACAAGTAGCAAGATTCCAATCAGCACCAAAATAATCACATATTATTGTTGTCAAAAACATTCTTTGATATCTAAAGGGCACAGAAGAATATGGCTTGTGGTATACCAAGGGTAACAATCTCATTATTCAAGCCTTTAAAGATGTAGATTGGGTAGGAAGCGTTGATGATCGTAAGAGTACTAGTGGAGCAGCATTCTATCTAGGTGGTTGTCTCATATCATGGTTGAGAAAAAAGAAAACCTCAATCTCGTTATCTACAGTGGAAGTAAAATACATTGCAGCAGCAGCATGTTGTACTCAAGTCCTTTGGATGAAACAAACTTTGCAAGATCTTCAAGTACAATTCAGTGACCCTATTCCCATATTCTGTTACAACACTAGTGCCATGAGCACCTCAAAGAATCTTGTCATGCATTCAAAAACAAAACACATTCCAATCAAATATCATTTTGTTGAGAACAAGTCACTGAAAATAATATCAAACTTGAGTATGTTTGTAGAAAAGAACAAATTGCTGATATCTTCACTAAACCTTTACCTCGTGAAGCATTTGAATATCTTCGTCAGAAGCTTGGGATTCTCCAAAGTTCTCATTAGATTACAGGTCTGTAGAACGGTTGTGTGTCAGGGGGAGTGGAAGTGTGTACAGGTCCACAGGATGGTTGTGTTTCAGGAGGAGTTACCCTTTGCCATTGATGTCAAAGGGGGAGATAATGTTGTAGGGTGTCATGATCGCAGGGGGAGTACTTGTGTTGCCATCAATGCCAAAGGGGGAGATTGTTGATCAGTGGTTGTCATTGATGTCAACCCAAGAAGCACCAGGGGCTAACCCAATATTGCATGGGAATTTTGACCTACCAAATTAATATATTCTGGTTCAAGAATTATTTTGATGGTTTCTACTTGTTGAGATGTTTCCATTGATATATGGCACGCCACGTAATTCTTATCAGTTTGAGAGATATTCATGTTTGAAGTTTATACCCCCAGTTAGTGGGCTAAAACCCCATATGGTTGTGGCATGGGTCATTGAGAAGTCATAATTAATATTTTTTAAGCTTCTAAAATCTCTCCCACGTTCACTTGTTGAAGCCCCTCTCAACCTAAGCATTTATATAAATTGTGATCCTCATTTCCTCCTTATGCAAGGGATTTCGCTATCTGAAATAGGTCATCGTGGAATTTTCGCTCTAATGTTTTTTCTACAAAGGTACAAAAGCTGAAAGTTTTAAGAGGAGGAGCCGAAATCCTGAGGAAGCTTTTGTGAAAATTTCGGATCAAGGTGCGCAATATTTTCGGAGATATGATCTGTGGAAGTAAGTGTTTTTGCAGGCTCCTGAAATTCATCTCAAAGAAGTGACCTTGGTAAACTCGTCATAATTCTCTCTCTGAGTATCGGATTGGAATTCTGTAAAAAGTGACAGATAGTGCACAGACTTTGGTTTTCTCTCTATCAAATTTAGATCCAAATGAAGAAACAGTGACACGCGTTACGCCGTTCAATTTCGCTCTTCTAAAACAGTCCATAATTAGGGCATTGTGAGATATTGGGTATAAATCTCTCTTAAATAATCCAAATTTGGTCAGACCTATGGCATTGGAAAGATGACTCAGAGGAATACTATAGGACCAAAAATTAGATATTGGGGATCTGAAATAACAGAGATACACTAGATTCAATATCGAGCTCCTAGAAGCCAAAGAAAAATCTAGATCATGTGTTGTAAAGGGCTGCAAAGGACCAGACTTTCTAGGGAAGCAAAGCAAAGCAAGGTGCAACAGAGGGTAGCATGAAAAGAGAAGTAACCAAGCTGTAGAACAGTAGCAATAAGTTCATCACATGAATTCTTCAAGTGGGCAGCACTGCATACAATCATTGTAAAGGTATTATTGTACTTAGTCATTGTAAATACATTATTGTACAAATTGTACTAGTGTCTCTCTACCAAGAGTTGAAGAGGTAGCGTCAGGTGGTCTAGGATCATCATTAGGTGGTTGTGTCAAATTTGGGATTATGGTCTAGTGTATCTTCTTCTTCTACATCATTCTATATCATTGTAAAGTGGACCATTTTCCCTGGTACGGGAGTCTATTCTTCTTTTATTCTTCTATAGGGTAGTAGGGTGGTGCTAGTGTGAGTTTTAGCTCATTGGGTGTTGGGGCATCCATTCAGTTGACTACTGAAGAATCTTGAGCATTGTAGCATCCATCCAGTGGGAGCTGGAGAAGAATTCTTTTCTAGATTCTAGGAAGTTGGAGCTTTATTTTCAATTGGAGTAGAATATTAAAGAATTATTAGAAAAGAATTAGGTGGTTTTTGTCTCGGAGTGGGTTTCCACCTTAAAAACTGTGTGCATTTATGTTCCTTTTGTTTACTGTTATCATTGTACAAACACTGATAATAATTAAATATTAACTAATGCTCTAATTGAAAGCAATACTGATTCACCATCCCTCTCAGTATTTCCAACAGACTATGCTCTGATACTATTGTAATATCCCAAAATAGGGAAAATCTACAACAATGAGAATATATTAAGATATTCTAAAGTTGGATCTACAACAATACATGAACACAATAATGGATGTTCAATAATTAATAGACTCATATGATGTGTTAAAAAAACATAGCCATCAATTGAAGCTACAGCAACAACTTATACTTCATTCTATGATCCAAAAGTTGGGGAAAAGCAACAAAATAAGCCCCAAAAATGTTATTCCCAGATATTTGCGTAATAACAGAGGAAATTAATAGTGGGATCCCTTATATTATGTCATATGGGACTTATATGCCAAATGGGAGCAAAAACAAATCACTCTAGCCAAGTTAAACAGGTCTCCCAGTCCCGATATGGCTCAAAAAGGCCCAAATTCCATGACTTTTAGCATACAAAATGACTGAAGCAAGGGAAAGCATGGTTCAGTGAGGGTTTCTGAAAAAAATAACGTTCCTCAATATATCTTGAGTTTATATTAATCAAGAGTGAAGAAAAATGGGGATTCAACCCTTTTTATACAGCAAAAGACAACCCAGCAAGGGCATCATGAAAATACATGTAAAAAATGACAAAGTATGCAGATCTAGATCTGAAATAACATATTTATACTACAGCTCTTCATCAATGGGCTGAATAATACAAATAACCGAAGAAGAATGATGTACAAAGACTTCTCAGAGAAGGTTTGGCCCTTCTTCCAAGGAATGAGCTCACAATCAAGAGTTCAAACCTTGCTACTGCAACACTCTGAAAAAGGACGCAGTTTCTACAAATGACTACACTGTAGAAGATGGGAAATGATTTGGCTACATGCCAAGATGTAAAATATTCTCCAAGACCTTCCTCACATATATTGCAAATAAATGGAAGCTCTCTCCTCTGAAATATAAGCTCAGAAGTGGTGTTGTGATCTTTCCACTGCAACACCCTGCAACACATCGTTTCCTGCTACAAGAATAACATTGTAGCTGAAGGAGGATGCTTGTCCTCAAGCCTGAATATGGAAAACTGAAGTACAATGCTCCTCCAAGAGGCATCTCAAGGAAGGATAAGGAATCCCTAAGCAGGAATGCCTTGTGATAAACAACACTGCATACTCAACTCAACAATTGAAGAATGCTCAATAGTCTAAGCAGGCCAAAATCAATAATCAATAATCTAACCCCAAATGGCTGCCATCTCTTTCCTTATAATATTTGTGAGCCTCCTGACCTTGGGTCCCACCCATTAGGGTTTTCAACATCACATGATCACTTTCCCTCCAAAACTGTGTTGTAGCTTCATCAAGGCTACTCCTCCATACTGCGTTGTTGACTTAGTCAACTTGACTAAATCAACATGATTCTCTTCCTGTTCATACATGGAAAGTGTAAAATCCAGCTAATAGAATGATCCCCTTCCACATTATGATGGATTTTATTCATGTTTTTATTCTGCATGGGCCTCGTTACCCATTTATTCAACTCCTAGGTGAAATTAGAAAAAATCAATATTCCAATTTGCTGCATGCAAATTTCAGAATATTACACCATGCAATCATTCAACACAATGGACACAATTATGTCTAGTGGAAAACCCTTCACCGGGAAAAAAACCACCATGTTGTTGTTGCACTGCTCAATTATTTTATTAATATGTTTAAAAAATTTTACATGGATTATCTTACATCCATAAAGAATCATCTTCTTTCATAGTACCTTGGCACCTATCAGATAGGAAATCATTTCTCTAATGGATCTACAGACTACCATCTGCTGAAGTCCACCATGATCAACGATCCTCGCCCAACTTCCATTGGACTATCCAAGTCTTATTAGATGGATAAATATCTTCCTTCTACTAAATCCTCCAAGTCACTGTATACTTTGAAGCCTCTATGCCTTCACTTCCTCCATGCTAACCAAGATTCATAAATTTTCATATTGGGTTTTCAATTTTCTCAACATGGGAAACCCAACAACTCCATCACTCTTCTCATAAAATATGAATCAAAAACTTTACCTAGAGAGGTATTTTTATTCTATTCTACTCAAAACAAAATATTTCTCTCAAACACACCACAAGCTCCAATTTTCTATCACAAACAACACACAAATTATGAATATTCTTCTCAACTTTATCTCTGATTTCTGTTAACAAAACTCTTATATAATTTTTCAAAAACAATGTGAGTAGTTTTTGAAATATCTACTCACTCTCAATTCCCTCACAATAGCATGCTCTTACACTCCCAAAAAAACCAACCAAATAGACTCAAAGCCTTCCTCTATGTATTGCTTTTTTGGGTTGAGTAACTTAGTAAATGCTACAGGTTATGGAACACTCAAAAATCCTTTTCACATGCTTCAGATTTGGTTGAGATAAAATTCTTGACCAAATAAACCACTAACTCCAATATCCCTTTGATATCTTCAACCTTGATCAGCTTCTAGAGGGCCCACGAACTTTTCCTACAATATGTCGGACAAATTCGATCAAGAACATCACCATAACATCAAAATTAGCTTAGCAACGCAAGGAATGTGGATAAATTATCGTGAAAAACCTCAGTCGCTCCCACAACATAGGATCCATGTGACTGGAACTCCTAATTCACTCCCATAAGCTTTCTTTCTAGCAACTGGAGCTTTTCAATCACTCCAATGACACAACATCCATGTGACTAGGAAAGAGGATGAAGGGAAGCATATTTCCTCAGCTCATAAATTTCTCCACCTTCTTCCAAAGATTAAAAACCCTCTATAAGACCTCTGGAAGTCACTATCACCTTTGAAACACTCCACACTACCACATAATTTTCATCAACATCAATCAAACTAGGTTGACTAGGATGCCAACCAATAACTATACTAAACATTTGGGCCATAAAACTTCTCTACAACATATCTACCATTAGTATGCAGCTCCAAATCATGTCAGACCTCCTCCAAAACTTGTACAACTATCTTAAGCACCACTGAAACATGTAGATCCTCTCCAAGCCCAAAGTAACATCATCAACATGGGAGACCTAATCCAGGACATGCAGACCAATAAACAAGGCTCCTCAGCTCTAACTCATGTAGCAGCCACCAACACCTATAGGCAACAACATGATCAAGAGGATCATCACATCTCCAACCTAGTCCAAGCTAGTAGGAAATCCAAGAACCATATACACATCATCCATTCACAATTGATCATCATGGGAATGTTGGGTATGTGTTATATTCTTTCCACGACTAGCCCCATGCGCTGTACGTTGCACCGGGCGCAACAGGGGGGTCACAAGGGGGGAGGTAGCCCCCACTGTTGGGGTCCAGGGCAGCGCCCCAGTGAAAATTGTTTTGGTGTGTGGACCCACTCATAGGTAGACCCACCCATGTTTTGTGCATGAGTTTGCACATGGTTTTAGGGTACGATGGTTTTCGGCCCCTGGTATTTTGTAGATCCGGTCAAGGGAACTACGGTTATGTTCTAATCTAGGGTTAATGGATTGGGTTTTATGTATGCTTCGGCATGTATATATATGTGTTGTAACACTAAAAGGAATATAATGAAACATCAAGCTGGTCGTCCCAATTTGGGATCCAGGGGAAAATCTCTGTGTTTATCTGTTTTATGTTTTATGCTCTCGCTATTGTTTATTTTCTGTTATAAGATTCGTGTGTAGATAATTTCTGTTCAGGGTTAAAACCTACATTTGGTATCGGAGCTGTTTCGGCTTCAAGGGGACACCTTTGTTGTTGAGGGTTTTTTGCTCGGGCCTGTGGTAGACCCTGTTCAGTGGGAGATCTGCGGGATCGATTCTTGCGGTGAAAGAATATGGCGAGCGGCGGAAAGATAGAGATCGAGAAATTTAATGGTCAGAGTTTTGAGTTGTGGAAGCTCAAGATGGAGGATCCGCTGGTGGATAAAGATCAGTGGATCGCGGTAGATCCAGGTACTAAACCAACGGCAATGTCAGATGAAGACTGGAAGAAACTGGATCGGAAGGCTAAGAGCACAATACGGTTGTGTGTCTCAGATTTAGTATTGTTGAATGTATCTGGGGAAGCTACGGCGAAGAATTTGTGGGAAAAACTTGGGACTTTGTACCAATCTAAGTCTCTGGTGAATAAGTTGTTCCCGCGGAAAAAGATGTATAACCTGAGGATGAAGGATGGAGACTCGGTGACAGAGCATCTGAACGCCTTCAATACTGTGGTAAGTCAGCTGTCATCTGTTGATATTAAAATCTCAGATGAGGATAAGTGCATCAGTTTGTTGTGTTCTCTACCAGACTCGTGGGATAGTCTGGTTATTGCAATAGGTAGCAATACAACTACCTTGAATTTTGATGACATTGTCTCAGCCTTGCTATCGAAGGAAATGAGACGGAGAAATATGGAGGGCCAGAATGGAGATTCCTTATCTGTACGAGGAAGGTCCCAAAACATAAACAAGAATAAGGTTTCGAGTGGGAGATCCAAATCTAGAGGGAGATCTAAATCTCCTAGAAATTTTGTAAAGGTATGCTGGAAATGCGGAAAGGAAGGGCACTACAAAAAGGACTGCAGATCTAAAGCTCCTGAGAAAGGAAAGGGATCTGATGATGCTCCTTCTGCAGAGGCAAAAACCACCTCGGATGAAGGTGGGGATGTGTATTTGGCTTCTTCTTCAAAAACACATGTAGATCATGAGTCATGGTTGATTGACTCAGGTGCATCCTTTCACTTCACTCCCCATAGGGAGTGGTTCTGCGAGTATGAGAAATATGATGGTGGTGATGTCTTCCTAGGGGATGATAGGAAGGCCAGAATCATCGGACGTGGAAAGGTCAAGCTAAAGATGCAAGGTGGAAGGATTAGAACACTTCCTGGTGTTCTGCATATTCCTGCATTGGCCAGAAATCTGATTTCTGTAAGCAAGATGGATGATGCATGTGTAAAAACAGTGTTCGAGAAAGATGCCTGCAAGATGGTTCGGGGAGCACTGGTATTAATGCGGGGAGTTCGGACTGGAACTCTGTACAAGCTACAAGGTAGCATTGTTATTGATGGGTGTAATAGTTATGTGGTTCTTGAAAGTGGAGCGGAAAGCCTAGCTGTCTCTGGAGAAAAGACCATGCTATGGCATCAAAGGCTTGGACATATTGGAGAGAAGGGCCTTCGGATACTACATAGAAATGGTATGGTAGAAGGTATGTCTAATTTCTCTCTGGATTTCGATTTCTGTGAACATTGTGTATATGGAAAGCAGAATCGGGTGAGTTTTCCTTCTGGTGCTAAGAGGGCGAACAAGATATTAGAACTTGTGCACAATGATGTGTTTGGACCTGTGTCAGTTCCATCACTGGGAAATTCTATGTACTATGTTTCATTCATAGATGACTTCTCAAGGAATACATGGATATATTTCTTGAGGAAGAAATCTGAAGTCTTTGACAAATTTAAAGAATTTAAGGCTCTGGTGGAAAACCAGAAAGAGAAGAAGATAAAGGTGTTGAGGACAGATAATGGTGGGGAGTTCTGCAAGAAGGAATTTGAAGAGTTCTGTAAGAAGTGTGGTATAGCACGACAGAAGACTACTCCATACACACCTCAGCAAAATGGAGTTGCAGAAAGAATGAACAGAACACTGATGGGAAAGGCAAGAAGCATGCTCAGTGGTACCGGGTTAGGACAAGAATTCTGGGCAGAGGCAGTGGAGACTGCATGTTACTTAGTTAACAGATCACCTTCATCAGCGTTGGAGGATAAGACTCCACATGAGGTATGGACCGGTAAGAAACCCTCTCTTTCACATCTAAGGGTATTTGGATGTGATGCATATGTACATGTTCCAAAGGAGAAAAGGACCAAGTTGGATAATAAATCTCAAAGGTGCATCTTTATTGGGTATAAGGATGGTTTAAAGGGTTACAAGCTTTGGAACCCAGAAACAAGGAAGGTTGTGTACAGCCGAGATGTGGTGTTTAGAGAGGTGAAAGATGTTGATAAACATGAAATCATACCAAAGGAACCTGAGAAGATAGAGTTTGAGCTAAAGGAGGATGAATCAGACTCTACAACAGAAGAAGACTCAGAAGATGAAGAGCCACAAACTCCAAATTTGAGAAGATCAGTTCGGGAAAGAAGGCAACCAGAAAGGTATAGTCCATCTGCTTTCTGTTCAGGTTTTGCCTTAACTATAACTGATGATGAACCCAGAACTGTCAGGGAGGCAGTAGATTCAGAGGATGGAAAACTCTGGAAGGAGGCCATGGTTAATGAAATGGCATCCTTGCACAAAAACGATGCATGGGATCTGGTGGAGTTGCCGGCTGGAAGGAAGCCCATTGGGAGCAAATGGGTGTTTAAGAAGAAGATGAATGTAGAAGGCAAGGTGGAGAAATACAAAGCTCGATTGGTAGAAAAAGGTTATTCCCAGGTGCCGGGAATTGATTTTGGTGATATTTTTTCTCCTGTTGCAAAAGTTACTTCTATTCTATTACTTTTATCTGTTGTTGTTGCATTTGATTTTGAGATAGAACAGATGGATGTGAAGACAACATTTCTTCACGGGGATCTAGAAGAGGAGATCTACATGAAGCAACCTGAAGGCTTTATGGTGAAGGGTAAGAAAGAACTGGTATGCAGGTTGAAGAAGTCTCCGTATGGGTTAAAACAGTCACCAAGGATGTGGTATCAGAAATTTGATACCTATATACGGGGACTTGGCTTCACCTGTATATGAGGATTGTCATATGCATTTTAAATTAACGGTGACCGTGTTATTTATTTGGTCTTGTATGTGGATGATATGTTGTTGATTGAAATGACAAAGAAATTATCTAAGCATTTGAAGACCCAACTGTTCTCCAAATTCGACATGAAGGATCTTGGTGCTGGAAACTATATTTTGGGCATGGAAATTAAGAGAGATCGAACAAAGAGGAAGCTCTGGTTAAAACAGAGGAGGTATGTCGAGACTATATTGCAGAGGTTCAATATGTAGGATAGTAAACCGGTGAATGTTTATATTCCTGTAGGTGTAAATTTTTCTGTTGAAGAGTGTCCCAAGACACAAGAAGAAGAGGAGGATATGTCCCATGTTCCATATGCAAGTGCAGTGGGTAGTCTGATGTATGCAATGGTTTGTACTAGACCAGACATTGTACATGCAGTGGGAGTATTGAGTAGGTTTATGTCAAACCTAGGTGTTAGTTTCAATCTTCGCAGCCTTCCTCCAGTGATCAAGCATGCTCTTACAAAGTGATTTTAAGGTGTCAAGGTCAAATTTTGTCATTTCAATGAGTCTTCAAGTAAAATTTGGTCACTAGGTATTAGGTCTAGGGTTTGTTTTCACTCTTGTCAAATTTTTCCAAATTTCGGTCCTTGTCACCATTCAGATGAGTGTACCATCATTCAGAGGGTTTTCATTATCATGCCATATTCCAAAGAGTCATTTTACACCTTGTTCATGCTTCAGTTGTGCCTAGGTAAGGTTCATTTCCCTCTCCTAGGGTTTTGGAGGTAATTTCTCTTGAATGGTCAAATCATCAGCAAAAATTGTATCCTGATGTTCATACACCTTCCCCTATCCTTAATGTACCTTATTAAACACTTCCCATCACTGAGATCCCCCCAAATTCCTCATTTTCGCACAAACCCTAGTTTCTTGCTACAACTTGGCAATTTTCTAGGCTAGACCTGTGTTTTTCCCTTTTGGACCCCTTCCCCTCACTCAATATCTGAAATTCCACTTTCCCCTACTTCCTAACATCCCTCCCTACTTCCCAAAATTTTCTCAAGAATTTAGAAGCCCCTTATCCCCTTCGTTTCGCTTCATTTCGACAAATCCCTTGTTCCACACATTGGGATAGGTTTTAATCCAATGATGTTTCTGAGCAATAAAAGATGAATTTGGGAAAACTGAGAGATTTTTTTTCCATAATAGGCAAAGGAAGGAAAACCTCCTTCACTTTTTACACACATGTCATGGTTTTAGAGAAATGTCAAAAATACAGTTGCCTTGGGAGAATTGATGCACCTCTAAAGTGACCGTGCGAAAATCAATATTTATCCTAGCTTGGTTGGCCAAATGACTTTCTTGATAATTCACATGATAACTAGACACACAGATATTTCCAATGAGCTATCATGAGCTCAATTTAGAGTTGAGGAAGACCTTCAAAATTTTCTCGCAACAACACTGCGCCTTGAGGCGACTCTCATTTTGCACATTTTGACCAGTCTTGGGAGATTTGATTTTTGACAGGGCAAATAAACTCCAAATTGAAAAATTCCAGTTTGGTTGAAAAGTAGACTCAATAATATTTCCAACAAGCTATCTCATGCCCAATTTGGACACTAGGAAGGCCTCCAAAAGCCTCCTGCAAAGATGTGTTACGCATTGAGATGGCGCTACGCATTGGCAGTGGTTTGCAGTGTAATTTTGTAACTGGCGCTACGCATTGAGTGTGCACTACGCATTGGGCTAAAAAGCATGAAATCCATTCAAATATTCCACCAAAGCTCTCAAATTGCTAAATTCGTAATTTCCCAAGTAATTTAACATCCCTCCATGACCAATGAATGAATTTCTCTTGGTGGTTATGGTGATTTAATGAGAAAAATTCAAAACCCTACCTCTTTACATTTCTTGCCAAAAGCAGTTGCATAGGGTTTATGAGTTGTATTTCTTACTGCCAATTCCACTCCTAGATATCTCTCACTCCCTCACTCCTTTATTCCTTCATTTTTCCCTTTCGTTACATTTCATCCACTCGTTCCTTAATTCCCATATACCTAATCAACTAACCCTAAATCTCTAATCCCACTATCCCAAACCCTAATCAAATATCCCCAAAAAACTAATTGCCATCCCAAACCCTAGATGTCATCCCCTAAACCCTTTTCATTCCCTAAAATCCTCCATATAGCATCAAAACCTCCCCTCATTAGTCCCACTCATCCATGGCGCTCAAAAACATGAAGGCAAAACCGGCAAGTTGCCAAGAGGAGGAAAATCAAATTGACCACATTTGAGCAAGAAATTCAAAGTTGATCGTGAAACTTGGCTTGGAAGGTTAAATAGGCATTTGGAGAAATATAACAAGGAAAAAAATATGTTGAGGCACATGGTGAATCATTATTTGGCAAGAAATCATGTTTACAAGGCGCGAATCAAGATCCTGAAGGCTAAGTTGAAGAGGGCATTAAAGCATCGGAAAAGGCAAGATAGACTTCAAATTTTGGCCGAAGCTTCCTTGGCCCAGCACAGAACATGATGGAGGAAAATCAGCCCAAATTTCAAGAAATTTGGGACAAATTTTGTCAATTTTGAATTTTTTGGCCTTAACACAGATTTTTCCGCCCGACGCATAGCGCCACTTGGCGTGCGCTTATAATTGGCAGCTCCTATTGAAGAAAACTTTGTATTTCTGGATTTTTAATCAAAATTTATGCATGCCTACCCATTACCTAAATATTTTGACAAGTTTTGGGTTGCCTGAAGGGTCAAAAACACCCTAAAAATGACCTTTCGCTCTCTTTTGGACACACGGGAAGCAGTGTTGGGAAAAATCATTTTTGGAGGGGAAAATGGAAACCAAATTCAGAAATTCCACTTGGGTTGGAAAGTAGACGAGCATATATTTCAAAAAAATCTATCCCGAACTCAATTTGGACTCCAGGAAGGCCCTCAAAATGAGCCTCAAAGTGGCGCTATGCATAGAGATTTCAGGCGCGGCACATTGGGAAATTTGGCCTAATTTTCACTCAGCAGTTCAGATTTTCACCTAGTTTTGGCCAATTTGACTTTTTTATCTCCAAATGTGAAACTCTTGATGTAACTTGTTGTAATTTCATAACTTTGATGTAATTTTGGCACATTTTTACTCATGCAAGTAGATTCATTCACCAAAAAGTGAA
Organism: Pinus albicaulis; assembly: GCA_034641835.2. Lineage (NCBI taxonomy): Eukaryota > Viridiplantae > Streptophyta > Pinopsida > Pinales > Pinaceae > Pinus > Pinus albicaulis. The sequence goes on along the minus strand of CM076571.1, from coordinate 718,210,650 downwards.
ATGTAACTGAATGAATCGGTTTCCTAACTTATAGAGGCAAGTTGTTTCATTGCCTATTTTCTAGTTCTTAGTTTAGATCTTGTTGAAATAGCTCCTAAAATAGTGAACTCGACCCCTAGAGGCATGGGAATGAGTTAGGCTTGTCTATATCTTTTATTTTCTCAGTCATTTTCAGAGGTTGGACACTTGGGATTGCTTGGCACTTCATTGTACATTTCATCTCTGCATTTTGGCAAAGGAATAGACCAGGGTTTGCAGCACTCTTTGGGATCCATGTGGCTCTATATTTTGATGGTGTATTTCTCTCTGTGATTGTAATTTTATTTTATGTTTAAGGTGTATCATTTTCCTTCTCATTTCTTCTCAAATTAAACAAACAAGTAATATAGGTGGAATCCATTAGATTTGCAGTGCTCTGCCTTGAAGTTTTGTTTAATTTTCCATGTTTTCAACAGTCTGAAGAGGATTCTTGAATGCCTCTTTCCCTCTTCAACTCCTCACCGGTCTGATCTATCCATTTCATTCAATTTCGAAGCATCAAATCAATTGCCTTCCTTTCCCCATTCAGCCCTCTGAAAAACTGATCATTTCCCGAACCCAAAACTTGCCTTTCTCTTTGATTCCAACAAAAACCCAAAAATAAAATCAAACCCTTTTAAATATATACCTAGCCTAAAATTAGCTTTTATCTCAAGTCATCTCAAGCCCCATTGATTATTTTTGTTAAGATTGACAAGGAGAGAGCCCTCTCCCGATCTGGCATTGGACAGCAGTGAAGTGGGTTTTCAGATATTTACATGGCACTAGTGATTATGGCTTGTGCTACCAGGGAAGACCAAGATTGGAAATAATGTTGGACATTTGTGGTTTTGTTGATGCAGACTGGGCTGGAGATCTGGACCAAAGAAGATCTACAAGTGGGTATGTGTTTAACCTATTTTGAGGCGCAGTTAGTTGGATGAGTAAAAGACAGTCTGCAGTGGCTCTTTCAACTACAGAGGCAGAATACATAGCAGCCACTCATGCAAGCAAGGAAGCAGTTTGGTTGCAGAGATTTCATTCAAGTATGGGGTTGGTACAGCAAGCTATAAGGATAGACTGTGATAGCCAAAGTGTAATTTTCTTGGCTAAGAACCCTTCTTACCATTCAAAGACAAAGCACATTGATGTTCAATATCACTTTGTTAGAGATATGGTTGAGGCTAAAAGGGTGTTGAGGGTAAAGGTGGACACTTTGAAGAATGTTGCAGATGCATTGATGAAGTCTGTGAGCACTCAGAAGTTCTCTTGGTGTAGAGAAACAATGGGTGTTGAAGAATTGGCCCAATGACTAAGCTCTCCTGTGGCCCCCTGTGGAAAGAAAACAACAAGTGGGAGAATGTTGGGCATGTGTTATATTCTTTCCATGACTAGCCCCACACGTTGTACATTGCACTAGGCGCAGCAGGGGGGTCACAAGGGAGGAGGCAACCCCCACTGTTGGGGTTCGAGGCAGCAATCTCCAAATAAAATTTTTGGTATGCGGACCCACCCATGTTTTGTGCATGAGTTTGCACATGGTTTTGGGGTACGATGGTTTTCGGCCCCCGGTATTTTGTAGATCCGGTCAAGGGAACTACGGTTATGTTCTAATCCAGGGTTAATGGATTGGGGTTTATGTATGCTTCGGCATGTATATATATGTGTTGTAACACTAAAAGGAATATAATGAAAAATCAAGCTGGTCGTCCCGATTTGGGATGCAGGGGAAAATCTCTGTGTTTATCTGTTTTATGTTTTATGCTCTCGCTATTGTTTATTTTCTGTTATAAGATTCGTGTGTAGATAATTTCTATTCAGGGTTAAAACCTACAGGGAAGGCCTCCAAACCAGTGCACTACAACACCATCCAACTCAACAACAAAAACATGAACAACTATGACATCCTATGATCACACTCTATATGCAACACTTGCAAATTACTGCTCCATCTTCACATCTCCCTGCTAGTAGACATGCAACGCATCATCCATGTATGAGACACCTATAACAAAACATACAAGTGTATAACCAACTATCTAGCAACCCATGCTACAAGGTTGACATCAATGCCAACTAAAAACACATCTTCAACACTGTAACACACATCAATGCCAACAATCTCCCCCTTTGGCCTTGATGTCAAACCTGATGAACCAATCATCTGAAACCATCCTCTGGAAAAACTATCAACATCCTTACATTATCCCCCTTTGACATAAATGGAAAAGGGCTAAAATTTTTAAGTACAAATGCTATATACTCCTTGTTGGCTTGAGGGGTTCTGACCTAGGTTCGTTTTTAATTTTTTTCCAACAAACCCCTATACTACTGGCCCTTTCGGCAATGACCTGCTTGCGCAGGCCAAGGTCTCACCCGAAGTAGTATGGGAGGGTGATGGAACCAGGTTTCTACACCCTAAGAGAGAGGAATTTAATTGAAGGGGGTCCTTCTAGATCGATCAGACCTGTGCCCTATACCGAGACCTTTTAACTACGTGCCAACGAAATACTTCTAGCAGAGCTTATAAATCATGCAATAGTAGATCAATTGGAGAAACAACATTTAAATCTTACCAAATCTATGCATTTATCATCATATATGATATCGCATGCACGTGTGCCTCAACAATCATCAGTATGCAATGAACAGATATAAATAACACAGTGCGTAGCTAATAATCACAACACAGAATGCTTCAGTATTCAAAAAAGGTCTTCTTATTCATTATGGTTCAGATCCAGCTTACAAACTCTATCTACTAACCTGTGCACACAGCCAGTGGGGTCTGCACATAGCAGGACTAAGGGTCTCTGTGCACACAGCCAGCAGGAGCCCTTACACAGACAATCGACCAAAAATCCGCAAGTTCGTATCTAGCTTTTTTACTTCTTACTTCTCTCCTCTAGACTCGACAAATCCATCTATTTATATCATGTCAGCCTGTGCTATCCTATGGTCTGAAAATTGTGGTTTGCAGACCCTTGGTCTACCCTTTTGACCCATTACAATTCATTGGGGGTCTTGACCCACCCCAAACCCCCTGCGCTAGACTAAATATTACAAAATATTACAAAACTAGACAAAATTGAGGCTACGAAACCCTGTTCTCATAATCCCCCAACACAATATTTTGACTCGTCCCGAGTCACAGTTCCGGTGGGGTCTTCATATTTTCCTTGAGCTACTCCATCGCAGCATTAAGCAGGGTCAAAATGCGAAGGATCTGTGCGGCGGTAGTCTACGTGATGTCCACCAGTTTCTGTGAAGGTCCTGTGAAATCTTGAGAGCTTCATCCTTCCATGGTGTTAGATGGTCGTTGAGTACCTTTTTCTTGTGTCGAAGCCCCACAATTTCACTGCGAAGTGCATGGCTGGTTCGAAGATGGGCTAAGCGCTGGGCTGGAACAAGGGTGGTCATCATAGCTTCCAACTGCTCAAAATCTTGTTCCTTCTGAGTTAACTCCTGATCGATTTCTCGGAGGAGAGGGTCGTGTTGTACCTAGGACCATAATTCCATATAATTTTCAAGCAAAGTGAATCCCTGACTGATCTGTGACATGATAGTGGTTGTGGCTTCTATAACCAATGCGGCCCGTTGGGCGCACACTTCCGAAGGGGTCTCGGGCTGGAGCTTGGCCTGCAATGATGTGATCTAAAGTTCTAACTCAGCCTTGACAACCTGTACCTCAGTTTGGGAAGCCTTCAGAGCACCGACCAATCCTTCGACCTTGGCTTGTGGCTCAGCAGAGGTAGGAATGACTTTTGGAATGTCCTCATAGAGCCAGTTAATCAGTTGTTCTAAGATAGCTTGTTGCATGATGGTGGTGACATGTGTGGCCTATATTTGGGCAGCTTTGGTAGCTTGAGTCATAATGGTCTACTCGGCCTTGCTGAGGTGCTTCTACACGTGGAGATATCGGTGCTAGATTTCGCTAGTGATGGCGGTCAATAATTCATGCAGCTGCACACCGGCCAGTCGACCAACATCAAGGTTGACAGAGGAGCACGCTTGGACTTGGGTGCACAACTCAACGGGTTCCATGATAAAAGCATCACTGGGGAGAGGGCAGATTCGGTTTTCTGCAACAGTTTCCAGGGCTGTAACAGGGGTCGGCTAGCCCACATGAGTCTGCCTCGCTTGATCCACGCTCACTTGAAGGGTGTCTGCTTTGAGCTGGAGGGCCTGAATATCTACTTTCAAGAATTCTATAGTGGTCTTGTGTTGTTCTTCCTAAGTAATCCATAGATCACCAGACGCATTGGTGACAGCATCGACAATCTATTCAAGGTCATCCTCCATCAGGGTAACCTTCGCATTGGTGCCGGTCTTACTAGCCTGACGCTTCTTTCTAGGCCCCTGAGACAAACTGCGGGGATGCTTGAGACTATGTAAGACTGTCATACCTGCATCATCAACATCATTTATGTTTTGATCCGATGGGGATTCTGGTTCTAGCTACGTGGTAGTGCTTCTAGGGGTCGCCTGCTACGTGGAGGCTGGAATAACGAACTTCATTGTAGGACCGAGCGGAACGGTATGTTTTAACACTGCCTTGTGGCCATATGTGCCTGTTGCATCTAGGTCGGTTCATGGGGCTACAACCTTCCACTCTGGTGGCCAAGTGGAAATTACCTATTCAATTTCAGCCTCGGTAGTCATATATGGGAGATTACGCCAAGTGTGATATTTACGGACCTGAATTTTCACATTGTGCATGGTTACTTGAAATGCTTCTATATGCTTATACTTTACATAGACTGTTGCAGACAGGCACGGTTGGGAATCAATGGTCGCAAATATAGCCCCATCATAGAGCACCCAGAAGGACTTGTTTTCCTCAACCCGCTTGGGGTCCTTTGATTCCCACGGGTTGGCAAATCGTGCCCGCTCGCACATGCCAGGCTCAAGAGGGTGGAAGATCGCTTCTTCTGGGGTCTCCCAGGTAACTAAGATGATTAGAAGGATTTGCCACGAGTAGTAGAAGCCTTTTCCCTGCTCCTGAGCCTCACGCACATTGTCGATAAATTCTTCAACCAGGTACTGGGACCAATTATAGCAGACTCACTTTTCGCAATGGCCAATGATTTGAATTACATGAGCAGGGGCAGTCGCTGCCTAGAATTTCTGCATCAACTTGCAAGCAAGAAGTAGAGTTCCCATGCACATCCTTGGGTCATTGATTGTATCAATCTGGAAGCGTTGTTTGTTATGGGTCACATGGTACTTGTCCTAAACAACTCCAGCAGTATTGTGCTCAAATTTCTTGCCCATGGCTTCCCTAGGATTGGATCCATGTGTTAGGGTCCTATGATTTGGCTGATTGGAAAGCCAAATGATAGTGTAACATCAAAATAATCTTTGGAGCCCGAGGACCTAGCCTTCTTGGACTCAGAGAGGGCTCTCTCTATCTGTGTAAGGGATATCCGTGTGTTTGCTTATTGTGTTCTAATTTTAGGCTAGTTATGAAGTAGGTTTTTTGGTTTTGGTTTTTAGGTTGTGAGGGATGAACTGATCAAAGACATAAGATAGGTAAAAAGATGTCAGATCAACTGGGCTATGGGGTCGAAAAGGTCAAGAAATATTTCAGGTGGCGATACAAGGTTGTTGAAGGGTCGATTTGATTCGAGGTAAAATGGATCTTTGGGAAAAATGGAGTGAGATGGACATTAAATTTGTGAATAGAAAATGATTTCAAGCATAAATAGTTTAATAGATGACAAAAACATGGTAGGGAAAACCATTAATCATGAGAAATATAACTATAAGCTAATCAACGCATAGAAATAAATATTCAAGCCATGCATAGAGATATAGGACTCTCTAACTTTGGGAAATGGCTATCAGACTTTGGGGGAATACATTTAAGATAGACAAAAAAATCAAATCACTATGTCGGAATGCCTAAACATAGTACTTCAAGCTATTGGGCATTTTGAAAACAAGATTGCATAGTTTTAGGCAAAGGGCAAGATCAGTACAAGACCTCCTTGGTTCAACAAATGACAATCTAATCAATCAAAGAGAAGTTTCATAGGTGGAGCTATGGCTAGCCATGAGTAAGCAGGGCATACCGTAAATCATACTTAACATGAATAAAACCACAAATAAAACAATCAAACAATATTCCTCAATTATTAAAGAGCAATCAAGTATTCTTTAATATGACTAAGAATGAAGAAAACATGGAAACTATAAAGAAACAGGAAATTTGAGGTGCCTCCCATGGCATGTCTCAAATTTGTTCTCTACTGTTTTATAGCAAGCAATAACATGGATTTATGAATTAAAACTAGGAAACAAAATAGAGAGAGAGACACTACTTCTACCAAGTCATGGAATCCAACAAAAATCCTCTTTCATCATCCAAGAACATCCAAGAAACTATCCAAAAGCATGAGACAAGTATTTCTTCCAAAGCTTATATGACCATATATTGCTTCTATTCATCAAGTTCAGCCTTGTTTAAAATGAAATCCTTTGGAATATATAGGCCACAGTGAGGGAAACCTCTTAGTTCAACTTGCAATCTCATTGGCCTATCCAAAATATCTGATTTTGTCCTTGAGGCTTTGCAAAGCACAAGGCACAAAATATATAATAAAATATCTAAAAAATCCAAAAAAAGGGAAATATATTGACTTTTCATAACTTATCATGTACAAAAATAGCTAAACGCACATGAAGAAAATTCACTTTTGAAAGGTTCAATTTTTACAAAAATACTCAAAAAATACGTCAGCAAAAGGTCCGCTGATTTTCTGGCAACTTTTGGAGGCCTTCCTGATGTCAAAATGAGGCCCATGATGGCTCGTTGGAAAGCTTTGAGTGTCTACTTTCTGAAAATGTTTATTTTTCTCCAAAAATACCACTATAAGTCCTCCAAAAACAGACCTGTGTGTAAAAAAACCAAAAAATAGGCCTTGCTGATAAACGGGGCAGAGTGTAGAAAAAGCGAGTGTTTTTCACCACTTTGGGGGAGAAAATGATCTTCAATTGTTTTGAAAATCACTGAGTATTTTCCCCTGAAATTATGGCATCCAATGATACCATTTTAATCCTTTGAGGATGCCCCAAACTGAAAAGGCGATGCCCATGAGTTTTGGCCAAAAACCCAAAAATGACAAAAAGTCAAAATTTGTTGAATTTTGCCAAAACATGGCAAGCATGCCCCTCAAGGGTTCTCAGAAACATGTTGTGAAGATGAGGCCAAAATTTGGAGCCTCAAGGTGTCTTTCCTCAATTTTGGTGCCATACGCTTCCCTTTAGCCTCCTTGAGTTTTTCCTGAGCAACCTTCAACTTCTGCCGGGAAAACTGATTGAGCTTTTTATAATGCCCAGTCATCCTCCGTTGAAGGTCCAAGTCCCTATTTGCCTTCTCCAATTTCTTCTCCAAGTGATCATTAACTCTCTCAAGCCATGCTTCCCGATTGTTCGCTATCTCTTGTTCGAACAATGCAGTGAAAGGGGTGGATTGGAGAAGGGCATCTTCTTCTTCTTATTGTTTCTCAAGGGCCTTTTTGAGCCCCATGGTTCTTGGCCTCTTTCTCCTGGGCTGATCTTCATCTTCACTCTCATCAAACTCACCCATGAGTTCTTCAAATCTCACTTGTGCTTTGGAGGACTCCTTTTTTTATTTGATGGCACATGTCTCATATACAACCATATGGACACTCATCTGCTTGTTTTGAACTTGAAAAACGTGATTGAAGTTCCTAGCCCTATCAAGATCAGTCCTCAAAGCATCAATTTGGTTTTCTCTATGGATCAAGAGATTTTCTAGGATCCGGGCTTCAATATCAATATCATCACTTTGGATTTGGATGATGTCAAATTCCCTTTCCTGTTCATGATTGTTTTCTTCCTTGTCCTTCCCTTTGCTTTGGGTGGCTCTTTTAGTCTTCTTCCTCTTGGGAAATTCGACCATGGGCTTCTTGGGTAGTTTTCCCTTGCTTCGGAGGGCCCTAGTCACATTTGGAGTTACAACTCTAGGCACCCTTTTCCTTGATGTCTGGGGCTTTTCCACTTTCAGAGAAGAGAGCATGGCCCCTTGCCTAGGAGAGGCAGCTAGCACATGCTCCATGGGATTTTTACCATTGTCACTTTGCTCCTCATTTTTGCCACTGTCTTGGATTTCTTCAAGGATGCGTTGGCTGTCTTTTTGCATTTCCTTTTGAGGGCTGTCCTCCTTACTGTGTTGCACTTGTTTATCATGCTAACCTTCTTCTTCATGAGGTTGTTGTTCCTTTTTATGAGGCTGTTGTTCCTCATCCTATAGCTGCCTCTATTCATCATCATGATTTTGTTGTTCATCATGTTGTGGCTGCCTCTGTTCATCATTTTCATGAGACTGATCACCTTCACTGTGTTCCTTTTCATCATGCCCAGGAGTCTATTGTTCTGCCTCATTGTGATGCTGCTCATCATCATCTTCCTCATCATCATTCTCTTCTTCCCCTTGCTATTCTACCTCACTGTGATGTTGCTCATCATCATCTTCCTCATCATGCCCTTGCTACCCTGTTTCATCATGCTGCTACTCATCCTTACTTTCCTCTTCTTGCTCATGCTCTTCTTCCTCATCATGCTCTTTTGTTTGTTCTATGGTAAATTTGAGCTTCTTGGGAATAGGTTTGCTAGAAGAAGGTGAAGGATGGTGAGTAGAAGGTGAAGGAGATGTATGAACTGCAGGGACAGTGGAGAAATCTGGATGGGCGATGAAAGTATCCCAAGAGACCTCCCTCTTCTCAAGTTGATGAAGAATGATGACTTTGATGAGGGAGTGATGGAAGAGGTAGGTTGTCTGCTGTGAAGGACACTTTTTCTGAATAGTGGAGGCCATTTTCTCAATGCTTCTATGTAGGAAGAAAGGGATATTTAGCAATTTTGCCCTCGTGAAATGCATGAGCAATCGAATATGATAGGCATAGACTCGGGATAATATTCATGATGATCTTCATGAGGGAGGCGTAACTAGTTAATAGATATGAGAAGGGAAAATGGATGGACATGAATCTCTATGCTCAAGCTTCAGAAAAGGCTTGTATTCTTCTGAGTCCAGGTGGTTTTTTTCAAAGCGCTTCTCCCCGACATAAGGGATTTTAGTGGCCTTGGATATGGACCTTGGAGAGAGTTTGAAATCTAGGCCTGCCAGCTAAAAATGCTTCTCTTGAAACCTAAAAGCACAAAGGTGTGTTAAAGGGGAATAGCTCTTCACCTCTTACACTCTTTGGCAAAAATATAGACACCCAACCTCATGGAAATTGAACAAGACTGATGGGTGGGCATTCACTTCTTCAGTGGAAACAGGCTCAAATCTCTTGTGCAGGAAACTCCTACTGTCTTTCCTGGGAGGCATGTTGTTTTGAATGCTCTCTGCAACACCAAGCTATCTCAAATGGCCTTTGGAAATTTTTTCTCAAGCACACACCTCTGTCCTCCTTGTTAGTTACTGATTGACCAAGGCAAACTGCTTCAAATGCTGTGTGAAATGGTTCTTTAACACCAAATCTCTGCTCCTTACAAATCATTGTTTTGTCTTCCTTTTATGCCAATCAACAAATAGTTATCAAAATAAAAAGCACATATTCAAATTATTACTGTGTTTGGGTAAGGTCACAAGGGTCCTTTGTGTTTTGGTATAAACAAGAAAGCCTTGTACCTAGACAAAGACAAAACACCCCTTCCAATCAAAAACACCCTTCTTGTATTCACTGTTTCTCATACACAGGTAGACAAAACACCTTCAAATTGAGTTAAAAGATCTTTCACCACAGTCTGCTTTATGGGACAAAGGAGGAAGCCCTAGTTTCACTGTTTTTCCACACAGAGAGAACTTTTGAAGTGATAGAATATTTCAAACTTGATCACTGTTGTGTCTTTACAAAATTGTTTCACCTTAGGATCACTTGTTTCTTATACCCAGGTTAACAAAAACACCCTCAAATGACTTTGCAAAATCTCTCACCATACTTTGTTTTATGGGACAAAGGAGGCAGCACTAGTTTCACTGTTTCACTTATTCAAAAGGAGACACTTTTGAAGGTGACAAGGCATTCGGACTAAGACCATTGTTTTCAAAATAGGCTTATTGTTGTCACCTTACAATCACTGTGCTTTCCTTACAAATACTTCTTTCACCTTAGAACACTGTTTTCACATTAGACTTTGCTGACAGAGGTTAGTTTTGTCCTATCACAGTTAGGACACCTTCAAAAAATTTTAAAACCTCTAACACTGTGCTTATTTTGACTTGCAAGTAGTGTTACGGTTTATCACTGTTTTGAGGGCAGTTTTGGGTTTTTTGACACCAATATAAACACACCACTTTAAATATATTAATCTTGGGAAATCATCGCCACAACAATCTTGGATTTTTATCAAAACACCCAACCCTCCTTATCACTATTTCTCCCTTGGAGAAAAACGCTCTGTCACCCCCTTCAGATTTTCAAACAACTAGCAAGGAGAAAATGAAGAATACCTTGCAAACTTTCACGGGCTTTCGTTGATGATTTGGCAGCTTCATAGATGATTTTGAAAGAATTTTGATCACTCAACAGGCGCGGCACGTTCAAAATGGAAAGCACCGCACAGTAGACAGGGTGTCGAGTCAGCCTTCGGGCAGTTGTGACTGGCGCCTACAACGCGTCGCGCACTTTTCCAGGTGCACTGCGTGGGCCTAAAAGCTTCAAACTCTGCAATTTCGCTTGAACTCTCCTTGTTCTCTTCAGTGGATGGCTAGGAGTGACGTTTGTGAATTCTTTTGAAACTTGCAAGTGAGTTTGCAACGGTCTCCTTTCCTCTTAAAGTCGAAAAAGCCAAATATCCTTTGAACTCTACTTTGTGAGGGTTTTGAAGCTTTTTTGAAAAAGGTATTGGTTGCAAAAGAAAACATGAAGCATTTTTTTGTGATTTCATCATTTTTAAAACCTATCAAGACTCCTTTTCGAATTAACCCTTTGACAACATGCTAAAGTCGACTTTTGACAAGGCAACATCATAATGGTTCTTGTTCAAGTAAAAAGGCTTTTTTAAGGGACTGCAAACTCCTTCTGCTACCCTTTCACTGTTTCTCATTGAAGAAGAAACTCTGCCACTACTCACCTTTTTACTGACCTTTTTAAATAAAAAACTCTGCTCAAAGACATACTAATGATTTGTGAGGCATTCTTTTCCTTTTTTGCGAGGAGATCAATCACCACTTTGAAACTTATTTTGACAGTTTTTTCTCTAGGTGTTTTGAAGATGATCATGCTCATTGTGAAGTTGATTGAACTGTTAGGTGCTCTTTGAGCCTTTATTTTGACTATGGGTGAAGATCCTCACTTGAAATTGTAAGTGAAAAACTTTGCTACAAATAATCTCCACCATCAAGGCAAATTACTAACCTTGGATTGCTAAAGTAATGAGTCTTCAACTTTTATGGAGATAAAGCAAGGGATGATGAGTTGAAGTTGAAATGTGAACATGGGAAGGTTGTCCCTTTGTTCCTCTGTGAAGGAGGTCTACAAGAAAAATTAATTTTCATTCATTTCACCCTTTTTGAGAGCAGTCCCTTTCGAAATCTTTTCCACATGCAATAATTGCTTGTCATCCTCAAACAATGGCGAGCCTTTTACTTTGTTTATGAAGGAGGCCTATTTTTGACAAATGCCTGGTTTCTTTTCAACCTCTGTCTCAACCAAATCAAGAATGTTTGATGAACATACTGATAGTGGTTTTCTTTGTATTGGATAGCAGAAGTCAGCTTAAGACCAAGACTGTTTTACTTCCTTGGCCATTTGCTTAACAATATTTCTTTATTGATAATCACCCCATTAGCTTCACACTGTATTTCAACTCTGTGTTTTAATAGTGAAACTCAAGTGAACACCTCTTTGAAGCACCACTTCTTTTCCTCTGCTTTTAACACCAATTTCTATTCAGAAACCTTCAATTGTCTCCCACCGCTCTTAAAATTTTCCTTTTAGTCAGTGAAAAACCTAAAATCAAACTCTGTCCCTGGCCCTCTGCTTATTAGATGAAGGAGGCCATTATCATAGTGCCAAACCCTCTACTTGTAAAATGAAGGAGGTTCTCTCAGTCTTTCAACCCTCTGCTTGTAAAATGAAGGAGGTTTTCTCAGTCTTCCAACCCTCTGCTCATGTATGGAGGAGGTTTTCTCAGTGATGCCATTTTATCAAATTTTAAACAGTGCTATCTTTCCTTTACTGCCTATTCATGCTTGAGCAAATGAAGATGAAAAAATGACAATAAGTCATGATGGGCATTTCTCTGAGACATGTAATTCTGCTTTCCAAATACCTTTGCACCTCTTTAGACATCACAAGCGATTTGGCTAGTATCTGCAAAGCATTTCTTGTCATTTATAATTCACTAACCTTTGATTGTGATTACAGGAGCTCAATGAAATAACTCTCTGTACTGCAGCTGCATCCCAGGCTCGAAACCACATGAGAAGCAGTTGTCTTCTCATGTTGATTTTAATACTCTCTTCTAGAATACTGGTACACTTCGGCTCTTGAAAGATCCATTGAAATATTGTAAAACCACCTAATATTAGTTTGACCTATGGCATATGTATTGCTGAGACTTCAGGGTTTGTTAGTGGCACGACTTAAGGGTGTAACCAAATTTATTTGCAAAATAGGAAGGTCTGTTAGGACTGGATGATAATATATAGAGGTTCTTTGGCTTTAGGATAGATTTCCAAGGGAGAAATGCCTAAAGTGCCACTACCTAACTTAGGGGAGACTTCTTGGACAGATTTGGATTGTTCTCTTTGGAGCTGATGGACAAGATAGTCTGGCTGAGGCTAGATAGGGCTTGACAATGAGGTTTTATCTCGTCAGGGATGATTGAATAGGTAGGAGGGCAAAAATATTTATGGGTATTTTTCCAGCTGGAAAATTTGACAAATTTTTGAGATCAGCTGCTAGAAAACTTAGCTAGGAATCTAGTGATCAACAACAGGTGAAAAATACTGATGACTAACACCATGTATAGGGAGGCAAGTAATGCAGTGAATGAGAGAAGCATCAATCGGTATGCGACCTTGGAGCCATGAGCATCCATCGTGAACAAGTGCCAGCAGTTGATGAACAACTAGGCTAGTTATGTTGTAGCGACCGAAGTGGGGGATGCGCAGAAAGTTCAAGATGCCTACGCCAGCTAATCCCTTGACCCAAACCATCGGCTCTACCTTGAGCACACCATCTTTAGCAGCTAGTTCCAGGTACAGGTGTGGAGCTAATGAAGGGAAATCATCCAGGTTCCCCAGGTCATGGTCATCAAAATTTATGTGGGGGAGGTGGCTGAACATATCTCCCAGCTGGGGCACTTCTTCTGGAACCAGAGGCATCTGAACATAGGAGCAGATGACATCCATGTTGGGCATACATGTTGTTGTTCTTCACGGACAAACATAAGGTGGTAACCAGGTCAGCGGAGTTTCCTACAGGCCTTTTTCTTTGAGCGCCATCGAGTTTGGGGGTGTGGCAGGCGATCGCTTCTGAGGCACTTTCTGGGGGGAGCGCTAAATCGGCGGGGAAGTACGAGGCTTCCCACCCACCCATTTTTCCTGCTTCACCTTTTCTTTACTTTTCCGCGATGCAGGAGTAGAGACGATTTCCTCTGCTGCAGGGGTTACTTCTTGAACTTCATCGGATCCTATGTCCTCGAATGTCATTTCAGGCGAAGGCACATTTGGGTTGGTAGTAGGCATCCTTGCTTGGAAGATGAATTCAGTGTTGCTACTGTTGGATGGCATAGCTCACTCAGTCATGCGAACAAAAAATAGATAGATAAGATGATATACATCAGAGTGGCCAAGGTGCGAAAATATGAACCAGTAATTAAATCTCGTAAAACAAACAGTCCCTATCTTATAACCTTCACGAGAAAAAATCAGCTCATGGATCCTTAATTTCCCTTCATCATTACGGAAATGGTAAAAATTCCTAATAAATAGCCACATTAATTTCGATTTACCCGCTTCATTGAATGGGAAGCGCGGTTTTCCATGATCTCGCTCCATTCCAACGGCTAGGTTTTTCTAATGCGCACAACACCTGCACTGATATCGCACCCACCCGTACTTCCAGTCCTATGCATAATGTCCATTATACAGCTACTCCAGCCATATAGACATTTGATCGGCACCGAGGAGTCCCAATAGGGCTTCAATCAACTCCCATTAACATATCTTGGTAGAGAATTGTCACGTAGTGTAGCCAATCTGATCGCTTCGTCGTTGGTAATTTCCTTTACCACATACTAACCTAACCAGTGTTGTCAGAACTTCCCCTTGTGTTTCATGAACTGGCTATCATATAGTAGGACAAATTCTCCCTTCGAAAAGGCCTTCTACCGAATATGCCAATCATGCCAAGCTTTCTCCCTCACCTTCTGAACCTATTGGTGGAATTGGGCTATGAACAGGTCTTCTTCCACAGCTACCAGCTGCGCCAAGCATTCCTCCATGATGTCAGGGTCTACCATATTTGTGAGGGTCAATATGCATAAGCTGGGAACGATGTATTCCATAGGCACAATAGCTTCCTTCCCATATATCATTCATAAGGGTGTCTTTCCTGTGAGCTTCTTACACGTAGTCTGATAAGCCCAGAGTATCGAGGGGATGCGTACGTCCCAACCGCTCGTTGTGCGTTACAGACCTTGGTGAACGCATGCTCCAAAATTTATTTGAATGCTTCTATGGATCCGTCCACCTATGGGTGATATGGGGTACTTTTTGAATGGTGGATCTGGAATTCCTCAGTTAGAGCCTTAATTGTTTCATCAATGAAATGCGTCCATCTATCACTCATTAGGACCCTTGGGCACCCAAACCCGGTCAATATATTTTCAATAATGAAGCATGACCCCGTGTCTGCAGTGAAATCCTTGACAGCTTTAGCTTTTTCCCACCTGGTAACGTAATCTGTGGCCATAATGATATACCGAGAACATGTCTTCTTACCTGGGGAGTTAATGGGGGCTATAAAGTCGATGGCCCACTTATCAAATTCCTGCAAGGCCATCTATGGTTGTAGGGGAATCTCATCCCGATGTGAAGGTTTTCCGATCCGTTGGCATGCGTCACAGGCTTGACAGTAAGTATGAGCATCTATGTGTAGTGTGGGCCACCAGAGCCCGGCCCGTAATATCTTCTGTGCATTAGCTTTACCCGCGTAATATCCCCCCACAATTCCTTCATGCGCTTCGGCTAGGATAGTTGGTCTTTCATGTTCAAGGACATACCTTCGCAGTACCTCGTTCACCCCCAGCTTGTAGAGTTATTCTGCAATGATAGTGAAATCATCTGCGCGGGAAACTAGCTCCTGCTTCTGTGGCACCGAATAGTCATCGGGGGCTTTACCTGTGGTCAAGAAGTGGACAATATCGACAAAGTGCTCATCAATCACCTTGATAGCAAACAGTTGCGCGCCAGGCAATCCATCATCCAAGTTACTCGGTTCTTCCCCATTCTTGATTTTGGACAAATGATCTGGACCGACGTTCAACCTTCTTAGCTTTACAATAATTTCAAAATCATACTCCTGAAAAAGTAACAACCACTGATAGATCCCCCCCCCCCAACACAAGCTTGTTAACTAGGTATTTTAAGATCAAATGATCTGTGAACAGCTTGAAGTAACCTCCGAGCAAATAGTGCCTATATTTTTGTAGGGCATATACCATTGCCATTCCCTCCCACTCTGTGGTAGAATATTTACGCTTCGCGCTTGACAACTTCCTGCTAGCGAAGGCCACCGGGTGATCTATATCCCCTTCTCCAGGTTGTGCCAAGACAGCTCCCAAGGTGATCCCTGATGCATCTATGTGGACATGGAAGATATTTTCCCAATCGAGGAATATCAAGATAGGTGCAGTCACCATCTTTTATTTAGCATCTCAAAGTTCTTCTAGCATTAATCATCCTGGAAGAACGACGCATCTTTTTTTAACAGCTTTTCCATCGGAATGGTGATCAAGGCGTATCCCTGTATGAACTTTCTGTAGTCACCTGTGTGGTCGAGGATGGAGCATAGTTGTTTCTCTATGGTTGGAACTGCCAATTTAATGATAATCACAATCTTGACCGAGTCAACCATCAGCCCCTGCTAACATACCACGTGTCCTAATAGAATTCCAAATGGGACACAGAATATTCATTTCTTGATGTTTAGCGAGATTTGGTGTTTCTTGCAGGCATCCAACATCATGCAGAGATTCGATACATGGTTCTTTACTAACCCGAACACCATCCAGTCATCAAAATAGACTTCGAGGAACTTGTGCATGAATTCCTTGAACACGGCTACAACAACACATGAGAAGATGGCAGGGGCATTCTTTAATCCAAAGGGCATGACAGTATATTGAAAGGAGCCCCACTCTGTCACAAAATTTATCTTGCTACGATCTTTAGGTGAAATACATATCTAATGGTACCCTGAGAATCCATCAATAAACGAATAAGCCTCCTAAACCCCTACGTTATCTAGGATTTCATTGAATAATTATGTGGGGAATGGATCGTGGACAGATGCATCATTTAACTTCTGTAGGTTGACATAGATCCTTATTTCTCCTTTAGTCTTCTTCTCCTGGACTACCATGGGGCTTGCCCAATCTGACTATTCTACTGGTTCAATGATACCTGCGGCCACCATTTTCTCGATTTCCTCCTTAAATTTTTTCTTCTATTTTTGGTTTAGGCGATAGGGCTGTTGTTTGACTGGTCATGCTTCTGCCTTCAATGTAATCCTCATAACTCCCATATCTCCTACGATTCCTTTAAGTTCAAAGAACTTGGTCAGGAATACGTCTTGATATTCAGTTAGCAGCTCAGTGACCTTTACCACCGTGCCATCATCACATTAATCCCCAATATTGGCCATCTTGGTTTGTTCTGCCTGTTGGCCGGATAAATCGATCTTGCGGACAAGATCGATCTCCCTAGTGTCAGAAGACAATCTAGCAACAAAAGAACAACTAAGTTTGTCTTTCTCTAAATATATTCGTTTTACAAATAAATACTATGAAGGTGTCGATCCTACCTTAGATCCAAATGCTTATTTGCGGTCGTAATGCTTCCGTCGCATCAATAATCCTTCTGTCACAACAAGATTTCTTTCGTCGCAACAATAATCCTTCCGTTGCAAGAATATTTCTTTCGTTGCAACAAAGTGTCGTCTTTTGTTGACCTGCAATCACAACCAAACAAATATTAAATAGCACCTGTATAAAAAATAATTATAAAACATACCTATCATAGTGATCAAGGAATCTATGAAATAAACGATCAAACGACAGCTTATTGAAATAAACAATCGAAGGACAATTTATTGAGAAAAACAAAACTTGATTGTATTAATCTTAAAATAATAGAAGAACCTTACAACCTTAGCCTTGATGTTTGAAAGGCCTTCCCGAGGTCCGAAGCAGGAGTCTCCTCTACTTTGATAAATCTTTCACTCTTCCTCCAGGAGCATAAAGAGGTATGTGATCTTTCCTCTCAAAATCTCAGTAGAAAGAAGTCTAAACCTCAACATCACTTCAACTCAATCACCCATAAATCTTGAACCCCCTTTGAGGCTACCCAATTCCTCCTTGTATAGAGTAGATGAGGAGGTTAAGGTTCCACCTTTGAAGGGATAGAATCCTCCTTCAAAGGGATAGGCTCCTCACATTAAGGGATTAGTTCCTTAAGGTGTGGGATACATGCACCTTACTAAAGCGTACTCATCCCCAAAAAATTCTCATCTAGAACCTTCTAAAATTGATGTCAAATCAGTTTTTTGACTTTACTTTCTCGCTTTTTTTACTTTGAGGAGGGTACGCAGGAATTGCAAAGGAAAACTTCATTCTGAAACGCAGGTATGTAGTGTGACACTGCATACCCAAGTTTAAGGACGCAGAGTGTTGTCCTTGATGGCAACCCACTAATGGAGATGAAGACATGCGTCTATTGACATGTGTTGTCCTTGATGGCAAACCACCTGATGAAGTTATGCTTGACTTGATGGACTTAGTAAATAATGTAAATCTGATATGAAATGATGTTTGATAGCAATATGATGCTGAGTGTTGTCCTTGAAAGGCAACCCACTTGATAAAGATGATGGCAACTTACTTGATGATGTTGTGCTTGCTAGAATATGTTCTTGATGAAGAAAATATGATGTATCTACAGTGTGCAATGAAGAAAGGAATTCAGAATGTGCTCAAAGTATGATGAAAAATTATGTCTCTATGAATACGCGGATATGTCTAAAAAGAACGTGATAAGTCGCGTATGGGAAAAAGCGCTCAAAAAGTGCAAATCCAGGGGCCCGTGGTATTGAAGGCTCATGGTATTGATGACTCGTGGTATTGAAGGCTCATGGTATTGATGACTCGTGGTATTGAAGACTCATGGTATTGAAGACTCATGGTATTGAAGGCTCATGGTATTGGTTTGACTCGTGGTATTGAAGGCTCATGGTATTGGTTTGGCTCGTGGTATTGAAGGCTCATGGTATTGTTTTGGCCCATGGTATTGAAAAAGATAAACCTATATAAGGAGAAGAAATTCATTGTGCAAATCACAAGGGTGGGTGCAAGATGTCTGAGCTTGAATGAATACTTCTCTTTGAAGTAGATCTGAATGGAAAGGGTTACACTTGAAGATAAATCTGAATGTATGATGCACCAATGATGAAGAAGGGGATCTAGATCTGAAATGCATTTGTATTTGCTAGATCTGATTATGGAAGGCTTAGATATGTGATGAGGCGAACATCTAGGCGAACATCTGTCTAAAGTGAAAGGGTATGAAATATCTGATCTGTTCTGCTGTGTTTCTGATATCTGATCTGTGTTGATAAGTATCTGTTGGTGATGTATGTTTGTGCTAAAAAGTATGAAAAATCCAGAAAAATTACAAACTAACCAAGGTGGTGCTTGAGACAGCCTTCAAATTAGGGGTCGAGCTCCTTCCAGGTGAGGCCGTAAACGAGACTGGGGCCGAGCTCCTTCCGCAGAGGCCGGAACGAGCCGGGGCTGAGCCTCCTTCCAGAGAGGCTGCAAACGATCCCTTCCAGGAGAGGCTGGTAAACGAGCGCAGGTGGGTGCCTCCGTGCTGGTCAAGTCTGCGCCAGCACATATGTTGTAAGATGTTTTCTCTATAATAAAATATTGAAGGCTGAGCAACTGCAGCGGTGGTTTTCTCCCGACTTGGGTTTCCACCTAAAAATCCCGGTGTTCATGTGTGATGCTTTGTGTCATGATTTATTCTGTTCTTACTGCACATGTTTACTGCTTATTGAATATCTGATGAATAAATGAAGGAATGATTTGAGTGATGAATTAATGACATATATAGATATTTGTGTATACGCTAGTTTCGTAAAGGGTATCCGCGTATATACGCAAGTCTGGTTCAGGAAAGTAGCGTATGCATTTTCGAAGCAGAAAAAGTGAAAGTTTTGAATATGCAGTAAATACTGATTCACCCCCCCCCTCTCAGTATTTTTCCCAACAATTGGTATCGGAGCCAGTTCCTTCTACAGAAGCTTGATCGCTTGAAGGAGATCCATCACAATGGGAAGTATACATACAAAAGCCTTGCTGAATTTTGGTGCAAAAGTATGGGCTCTCGCAAAAGAATGTGATGAAGAAAAGGGTACCTTTGTGGATTCTTTAGAAGACAATAATCTTCTTGAAGAAAACATTCAACTCAAGGTAAGCCTAGAAGAAAAGAACATAATCATTGAGACTTTTAAAAATCAGCTTGAAGCAAGAGAAAAACGCATGGAGGATCTAGAATGTGAGGTAGTAAGTCTAAGGAAGGATAATGAGAAATTGAATTCTCTCAATCTCAGATTTGCTAAAAGTTCAGAAACCTTGGATGAGATTATCAAGGTACAACGGTCTCCTTTTATAAAAACAGGTCTTGGATATACCGGGGAATCTTCTCAGACATCAGCACCAAATTCTCTAAAATCAGCCACTGCTGGTTCTCTACATTCAGCCACTCAGCAAGAGAACAAAGGATCTTTACAGGTAAAGCAAGATCACCTCAATTCAAGAAACACTAACAGGGAGATCTTTCAAAATGGCTACAACCAACAGGTAAAGTCTAATAGAAGATTTCATGATCACATAAATTTCTACTTCAATGGTCAATGTTTCACATGTCACAACTTTGGTCATAAAGCTATTCAATGTGTTGCATATAAAACCATCATGACCAGAGAAGCAAGAAAGATCAGGATGAATGATGAACCAAAGAAGAACACCTATAACAATTTTCTCCTCTCCAAAATGAAGTTGAATGTACTTATTGCAATAACTTTGGTCATGAAGAATCTGAATGCAGGAGCAAGGTCCAGCCAAAAGAGCATGTTCCCTCAAGCTCTAAAGTATGGAAAAATAAAGAATTACCGGTTGAAAATTGTGGGATAGCGTTATTTGCAGAGGGTGAAGAGAATCAATGGTATATTGATAGCGGGTGTTCAAGACACATGACAGGTGACAAAAGCAAACTTCATACTTATAATGCTCTAGAGAAGGAAAAGAAAGTTACTTTGGAAATGATACTCCTGCTGTTATTAAAGGAAAAGGGTCAGTATTTCTAAAAGAAAAGGTGAAGGCTAAAGATGTCATGTATGTGGATGGATTAAGGCATAACCTATTGAGTGTTAGTCAAATGTGTGATCAAGGAGCAGAAGTGGTCTTCAGTTCCAAAGAATGTGTGGTTCGTGATCTTGATACAGGCAAAATCATTATAAAAGGAAAAAGAAATCCAAGCAACCTGTATGTACTCAACGGCATAGAACAATGTTACTTAAGCAAATCTTCAGAAAATTGGCTATGGCATCGAAGACTGGGACATCTGAGTTTCTCTCAAATCAAGAAAGTAAGCAAACTTCAAGCTGTTCGTGATCTTCCCAAGATCAATCTTCCAGAAAGTACCATATGCAAATCTTGTCAATTTGGTAAGCAGACCAGAGTCCGATTTAATGCCAAAGAAGGTTCATCAAGTAAGCCTCTTGAACTCATTCATACTGACATCTGTGGACCTATGAGGAAAAGGTCATTACGTGGGGAAGAATAATATATCCTATTTATTGATGACTACTCCAGAATGTGTGAGATCGCGTTTATTAAACACAAAGATGAAGCCTTTGAAAAATTTCAGAAGTACAAAGCACTGGTAGAAAATGAATTGGATTCAAAAATCAAGTGTCTTAGATCTGATCGAGGAGGAGAATATTCATCAAATGAATTCTTTGAATTTTGTGAACGACATGGCATTAAAAGACAGTTCTCTGTAGCAGGCACTCCACAACAAAATGGTGTAGCAGAAAGAATGAATAGAACAATTGTTCAAATGGCCAGAGCTATGCTTACTGACTCTAATGTTCCTAACATGTTTTGGAGTGAAGCAGCTCGTGCAGCAGTTAATATTCTCAACAAAGCTCATGTTCGGGTAAACAGTGATAAAACTCCATATGAACTCCGGTATGGCAAATCTCCCACTGTAAAGCATTTTAAAGTTTTTGGAAGTAGATGCTTTATCAAAAATAATGATGAAAAACTTGGCAAGTTTGACCCTAGATCAGATGAAGGGATACTTCTTGGCTACTCATCTTCAAGCAAAGCATTCACATGTTACAATAAAAGGCTTCAAAAGGTTGTTGAATGTATTGATGTTGTTATTGACGAGTCTCCTGCAGCTCCTAAAGAAGAAAAACAAACAACAGAAGAAGATGATGATGACATATGGCCTTCTACATCAGATGGAAATGATATAGACAATGAATCAAATGAAGAACCTGAAAATGATTTATCTGAAAAAGCTCCATCCAGATATGTTCAAAAGAATCATCCTGAATCTCAAATTTTGGGAGACAAGGAATCAGGTGTACGAACAAGGAGAACTCTTGCGGGATCTTCTAGTAATTTGGCACTTATATCCACAATTGAACCACACAATGTCAATGAAGCTAGCAAATATGAATGTTGGAATAATGCCATGGATGAAGAAATTGAGCAAATTGAAAAGAATGACACTTGGGATTTGGTACCAAGACCTCATGATAAAAATGTCATTGGAACTAAATGGATCTTCAAGAACAAGTTAAATGAGAATGGGGATGTTGTAAGAAACAAAGCTAGACCGGTTTGCAAAGGGTATACTCAACAAGAAGGTATAGACTTTGAAGAAACTTTTGCTCCTGTAGCTAGACTTGAAGCCATAAGAATGTTTCTTGCTTTCTCAAGCTATCAACGAATCAAAGTTTATCAAATGGATGTTAAGTCTGCTTTTCTTAACGGTGATCTAGAAGAAGAAGTATATATAGAACAACCAGAAGGATTCATTTTGGGAAATGATGCAAATCTTGTTTGTAGACTTAAAAAGGCTCTATATGGTCTCAAACAAGCTCCAAGGGCTTGGTATTATCGCCTTGACAAATATCTTCATCAACAAGGATTTTCAAAGGGGTCTGCTGATAGCAACTTATACACAAAAGTTGAAAATGATAAACTATTGATTGTAGTTGTATATGTTGATGATATCATTTTTGGGAGCAACGAAGAATCTATGAGTCAAAAATTAGCTTCTGTCATGCAGCAAGAATTTGAAATGTCTTTACTTGGGGAACTAACATTCTTTCTTGGCTTGCAAGTGCATCAATCTGCAGATGGTATATTTCTATCACAAGCAAAATATCTTAAGCAAATTATGAAGAAGTATGGCATGGAAGAATGCAAACATGTAAGTACACCAATGATAACCGGATGCAGTCTCAGTTCTAATGATGATTCTCCCACTGTGAATCAACCAGAATACAGATCGATGATTGGAAGTCTACTTTATCTCACTGGGACCAGACCAGACATTATGCATGCCGTTGGGATTGTTGGACGATTCCAAGCTAATCCAAAAGAGTCTCACCTTCAGGCCGTCAAAAGGATATTCAAATATCTACAAGGAACTCAAGACTTTGGTCTATGGTATCCAAAGGATGCTGATCTTACTCTTCATGCTTACACTGATGCAGATTGGGCTGGAAGTGTTGATGATCGGAAAAGCACTAGTGGTGGTGCATTTTACATGGGGCCCCGGTTAGTATCTTGGTTCAGCAAGAAGCAAAATCCTATTGCCTTATCAACAGCTGAAGCAGAGTATGTAGCTGCCGCATCTTGTTGCACTCAACTCCTATGGATGATGCAAACCTTGCAAGATTTTCAAATCAAATGTGCTACTCCTATCTCCATTATGTGTGATAATACAAGTGCCATCAGTATCTCAAAGAATCCTGTTATGCATTCAAAAACCAAGCACATTCCCATCAAATATCATTTTCTACGTGAACAAGTGCTTGAGCAAAAAGTGAAGTTGGAGTATGTTACCTCCAAAGAACAAGCTGCTGATATCTTTACCAAACCTCTGCCCAGGGAAGTGTTCGAGTATCAAAGACAGAAGCTGGGAGTGGTCTCTGCCAGTCAAAAGAAAAAATCTGCATAATTTTTAGAAGATGGCTTGGGATACGCGGGTTTCCTGAAACACAGTCGCGTATGTACGCGAGTTCCTGCACATAAAACCACGTATGTTTGGTTGCTGACAAATTTTTGGTTGGATCAGCTCTCTTCAGCACAGCTGCAGTGCTGTTTGGTATCTCTGATACTGTTTGGTAGCTCTGGTAGTGTTCCAGTTCTCATAATTCTGTTTCTATTGTTTTGATGAAGATGCCTTGATGATTTGTTGGTGGAAGTTTTCAGGATGCACAAACTAAGGGAGAGCCTTAGTCTTTTGGAAAAATTTCTTGGTTGCACAGATTCAGGGGGAGCATTAGCATTGCTGAGTATAATGCATTGTTGGCATTATGATGGTTCTGTTATATGATCTCTCTTGAGGTCTTCTTGGTATTGGTCATGAAAAGTCATATTTGTATTTTTGATGAAAAAGTCATGTTGAGACCCTTGATGTAAAATCTGCAATATTCAATCATGTATGTCAAATTTGTAAACCCACTTGGTTGGGTAGCTGAGTCAATTTTTGTAAACCCACTTGGTTGGGTAGCTGAATTGAAATGTGTAAACCCACTTGGTTGGGTACTTGAGTCTCATATGTAAATCCAATTGGTTGGATATTTGATGTAAGTATGAGTCTTTGGTGATAGGAAGAGTCATGTACTTTATTGAAAAATATGTTTGAAGATTCAGCATGAACTAAGGGGGAGCTTGGCCACTTCAGCATATATCAGTTCTACAGAATGTTTCTTCCACATGAGGAGAAAAGGGGGAGAATGTTGGTTTTCATCCGCTGGTTTTACCCTTTGCCCTTGATGTCAAAGGGGGAGAGTGACATGGTATCTATCTGCTGTGGTAACCAAACACCATCATGGTTGCCATCAAGTCCAAAGGGGGAGATTGTTGGAAATATGATGCAGAGTGTTGTCCTTGATGGCAACCCACTAATGGAGATGAAGACATGCGTCTATTGACATGTGTTGTCCTTGATGGCAAACCACCTGATGAAGTTATGTTTGACTTGATGGACTTAGTAAATAATGTAAATCTGATATGAAATGATGTTTGATAGCAATATGATGCTGAGTGTTGTCCTTGAAAGGCAACCCACTTGATAAAGATGATGGCAACTTCTTGATGAAGTTGTGCTTGCTAGAATATGTTCTTGATGAAGAAAATATGATGTATCTACAGTGTGAAATGAAGAAAGGAATTCAGAATGTGCTCAAAGTATGATGAAAAAATTATGTCTCTATGAATACGCGGATATGTCTAAAAAGAACGTGATAAGTCGCGTATGGGAAAAAGCGCTCAAAAAGTGCAAATCCAGGGGCCCGTGGTATTGAAGGCTCAGGGTATTGATGACTCGTGGTATTGAAGGCTCATGGTATTGATGACTCGTGGTATTGAAGACTCATGGTATTGAAGACTCGTGGTATTGAAGGCTCATGGTATTGGTTTGACTGCAGGCTGAAGGCTCATGGTATTCTTTTGGTCGTGGGTATTGAAGAGTCATGGTATTGTTTTGGCCCATGGTATTGAAAAAGATAAACCTATATAAGGAGAAGAAATTCATTGTGCAAATCACAAGTGTGGGTGCAAGATGTCTCGAGCTTGAATGAATACTTTGAAGCAGATCTCAATGGAAAGGGTTACACTTGAAGATAATCAATGATGCACAATGATGAAGAAGGGATCTAGATCTGAAATGAATTTGTATTTGCTAGATCTGATTATGGAAGGCTTAGATCTCGTGATGAGGCGAACATCTAGGCGAACATCTCATTCAAGGAAAGGGTATGAAATATCTGATCTGTTTCACGTGGCTTCGATATCTCGATCTCGTGCTGATAAGTATCTCGCTGGGTGATGTATGTTTGTGCTAAAAGTATGGAAAGGGTCCAAGATGAAAATTGATGAAACGTGTCCATAGAGGTGCTGAGGGTTGTAGCCTTCAGTCAGGGGGTTGGAGCTCCCTTCCAGGTGAGGCTGGTAAACGAGATCAGGGGGTCGTAGCTCCCTTCCAGGAGAGGCTGGTAAACGAGTCAGGGGGTTGGAGCTCCCTTCCAGGAGAGGCCGGTAAACGAGCGCAGGTGGGTGCCTGCGTGCTGGTCAAGTCTGCGCCAGCACATATGTTGTAAGATGTTTTCTCTATAATAAAATATTGAAGGCTGAGCAACTGCAGCGGTGGTTTTTTCCCGACTTGGGTTTCCACCTAAAAATCCTGGTGTTCATGTGTGATGCTTTGTGTGATGATTTATTCTGTTCTTACTGCACATGTTTACTGCTTATTGAATATCTGATGAATAAATGAAGAAATGATTTAAGTGAAGAATTAATGACATATATAGATATCTGTGTATACGCGAGTTTCGTAAAGGGTATCCGCGTATATACGCTCAGCGTATATACGCAAGTCTGGTTCAGGAAAGTGCTTTATGCATTTTGTAGCGTAAAAGTGTTTTGATTACAGAAATACTGATTCACCCCTCTCGTATTTTTCCCAACGTAGCAAACTTGGCATTTTTACAAAATTTACGAATGAAAGATAGCAAAATAATCTCGGGATTTTCATGAGTTTAACGAGTCTTGAAAATAATAACCGAAATTGACTCAAGATAGGTTTCATTTTTACAAAAGCTTGAAATAGAGAAAAACTATGCTTCAAAGTGGTTTCATTTTTACACAAGCTTGAAACAGAGAGAAAAATGTGCTTGATGCCCCCTAAGCATAACTGCTAGAGCGCATGCCCCCCCAGCTTCATTTCATTCAACTAAATACACTGCTGGTAATTAATAGCTGGATGGAATGAAGGTTCATTTAGGAGATCATATGAAAGACCCTGACTAAAAATCAGAAAAATTATACAAAAACTGAAATAACTAACCTAAATATATGACTTAACATTTACGAGATCTAGTCAAAGACTCGACTCAATTAGGGGAGGATTTGTTTCATTTTTTAACGAGCTTGACACAGGAAAAGAACTATGCTCATGGCAACGTGTTTCATTTTTTAATGAGGTTGACACAGTAAAAGGAACTTTCCTCTTACCTGATTCATTTTTTTACGAGGTTGACTCAGTAATAGGAACCACCCTCATACCTCGATTCATTTTTTACTATGTTTGACACAGAATAAAGAACCATCCTCAAGGATAATAATTCATTCATTTTTAATGAGGTTGACACAGTAAAAGGAACTTTCCTCATACTTGATTCATTTTTTACGAGGTTGACTCAGTAATAGGAACCATCCTCAGACTAACTGATTCATTTTTTAAAAAGGTTGACACAGTAAAAGGACTGTCCTCATACCTGATTCATTTTTTAACGAGGTTGACTCAGTAACATGAACCATCCTCAGAATAACTGATTCATTTTTTAATGAGGTTGACACAGTAAAAGGAACTATCCTCACCAGTCACTGATTATGGTTTCCAACTGGAAGAAACACATGTCAATGGACACACCTTGATCATGGCTTCCAAGAGGTCTTCATCAGAAGGAAGAAAATTTCTCTGAAAGGAACAAATGTCAAGGGACTCAAAAGGGATAATAACATCACGTTCAAATAATCCCATATAATTTTCCATGTCAATTATCAGATCTAAGTCAAAGGAAGACGAGAAAACAATGAGAGGCTCACTTACATCGATAACTGAAAACATGGGACTAGTTGCCACATAATTAACCCGTGGCAGGTTAGATACCACTTGCGTATGAGGAACATTCAGGGATGTCAAATTATTGGTAGTCGAAACAAGACTAGGGAACGAAATCTGGTCTACAGTCACAATATTTCCATTGTGAGGGAAAGACATCACGCGAAAGAGTGTCGATACTACAGCTTTCATTGCATAGACATAGTCTTGCCCCAAGGAGTAAATTGAAATCCAAGGGGCCTCGAACTACCATAAGATCAATACAAACAGTTTTACCTTCCATATTATAGAAAACTTAGGAAGGATCCTTAAAGGTTCACTAATGGTTCTGTTAAAAGCTTTCAAATTCTTCGTAATAGGCACAAGCTGAGGGGAACCCAAAGCTTTCCAAGTAGTTGAGGATAAAATACTAATAGAAGCACCTTCATCTACCTATGTGCAGTGTATGTCCCTACCACCAAACTTCACAATGATTTGGAAAGGGATGGAGGAAGGAAGACGAGGTTTTGTCAGTCTATTCCAATCAAAGGAAAAGACCTAAGTACTTGGAGGGGGTTTTGTAGAAACAGGTGAAATGCCCCCTACGTAGAAGAATCTGATGTAACAAGAAGAACCTGAGCAGTATGAATTTCACTCTCTAAAGGGAGAATGGGATCGACCAAATGTGAAATCGAATCGACCACTTGATCAACTAATGGATCATGAACCTGAGTGATATGAGTTTCACTCTCCAATGGAAGAGTGGGATCGACTGTACTTGAAATTAGATCAATCACTCTGTCAATTGACAGTAGGTTGGGAGAAAGCTTATGGTAACCAGTTGGAACTTCTTGCTGTGGAATAGTAAGGTTTTCCAACAATTTTGAGGCTTCATCCATGTGAGGGAAAATGTGAGTTTGATGACTTCCTTTGCATAACTTACAAGGGAACCTAACTTTACCCTTTTTCCCAGGAACCTAACTATCACTGGTTGATGGATCAACAGAAATTTGGTGAGATTTTTCTGACCATACTTCCAAGACCTTTCCAATATCGAGACAATTGATAAGGAAGTGGTCACCCTTACAAAGCCTGCAAGGGTATTTGGGTTTACGATGCATGTTGGAGGTTTCTTCAACACAACTAACACTTACAGCCATGGTTGGTTGGTTGACTTCTTTCTTATCTTGCTTCTTCTTCTTATTTCTCTTTCCTTTCTTCTTCTTAGCCACCCAGTTACTAGCGTCAAGGCTTTTACCAAGCGAAGAGGAAGAAATGGAGGAAGAAATATTAGGCGAAGAAGGTAAAGGGTCAACAAAAGGTTGGTGATGTTGAGATGGTGAACTCTGTTGAGGTGAAGCATTCGGTTGAGGTGGAACAATTGGAGTATTTGGGGTCAACAAAGTTGAAAATAAACGTATTGGTAAACCTATTGTAAATCTAGGTAATGACAAAGTAGCCATATAAAGAGGACCAACATTTCCAAAACAAGGAAAAGTACTAGGATTCTCATTAAGAGGGGTTCCTTGGTTGGTAAATTTCAAAACAGTTGCCATTATATTCAACTTCAGTGAATTTTACTAACAATTTAAAACTAAAATTAACAATTCACAATTCACACCTATGGTATCTAAAAGTAAAAAAAAAAACAAATTAACATGAGCTATCAAATATAGGAGTCAAACCACACACAAACTGTAACTTCTCGTACTAAAAACACTAGTTGGTGATGAAATCCAACGTCATAGAATTTTATCAGAAATGGCGGTTGGAACAGTTACCCTGAAAACCTGCTTAATGAAATAGACTGGCACAAGTTTCTTCACAAAACCATCTCGAATGAAGAGAACCCCCCAGAGATTCCAAGTGAGTCTAGTCGACGTCTGCTCCAGGTATAGTGAGATCTTTCCTTCACTGTCACCTTAGGAAATAATATTAAGCTTATGGACACTAAGGTTACCAATAGTAACAAATACAACTGGGGGAACAGTCTACGATTCAATCCCACGCACAAGGGCAGAGTAACAAAGCTCAATCCCCTTGAAGGCTCCTCAACATGGTTAATCCGAGGTTTACCGACAAGTGACCCTAGGCTCCTCGACAATGGTTAATCTGAGGTTTACCGTTTTTAATGTGCGTAAAATCTTCTATCTTTCCCAATGAAACATAATTGATTGTCTCAAAGGTTCGGACATGATCTCGTGATTGACTTCTTTAAGAGAGGCTTCCCAGATTGTACCAATTACAATTGGATTTATTTCCTACCGCAATATTTATCTACTTTTTTGTTTTTTTTTCTTTGGAAAGTTAACTAAAACCTATTCCAAAGCACTAATCCTAAGCTAGATTGGTGGAAAGAGCCCTAAAAATGTAAAAATTACTAGATGAATTTTAATTAAGCGCTGTGTTATTTAGGCTGTTATTACTCAAAGGGTAAATGGATATAAAACCAGCCACGGAGGGCCGAATAAAACTCAATGCAATCGAATATGATAATGTAATCTTTTCAATTCGATGAATCCTAACTAAAGTAAGGAGAGAGTTTTCATTCACTTCCAACAATGCAAAGATTGATAAATAAGAGAAAATCCAACAAATTCTCTAATGCACTAATTTCATCAAGAAAAACTAATGCAAATCAATTCAAAAAAAAAAATTTATTTTTGTGTTTTTAAAACAAGCATAAAAACATCTAAATTCAAATCAAAGAAAACTGATCTAAATTCACACTGATTTTTCTCAATGTAAACCTATGCAGTTTGTAATCTACAATAATTCACTCCACATTCTGAAAATGAGAATTCTAATTATGCAAATGTGATCTATGCAAGAGAATTCTCAAATACAATATGATTCTAATGTAATATAAGAACCAATCAAGTGCAAGCAAAGAAAATTGGGTGAGAGTTCCAAAGATCAAAAATAAAAACACTCAAAGGCAATTAACACTCGTACACTCATAAACCTCTAAGTAATGACCAAAGGAAATCAAATTAAGAATTTCTCAAAAAAGATACTCAAAACACCCAATTAACTTAACGGAGATGAATGAGATGAAAAATTTGCTGAAAGAAACTCATAAACAAGGCTTTTTGACAGAAAAATATAGATTTGGGTAGATGCTAAGAATCCTAAATCAAATCTAAAATAAACTAAAAGAAGAAATCTAAGTTTTTCAAGACTTTTAACATGGTGTGCAACAATATGCAGTCCCCAGAAAATTTCAAGAAAAACAAATAAGACTTCAAAACTTTCCAAAGAAAAGTAAATCTAAGTTACCCAAGCCCATACAAATCAATCAAAAATCAAAAAAAAGCATTTTCTCAAATCAAAACAAAGGAAAATCAAATTCTTTCCCCATTGGAGTAGCCAATTTGTTGGCCGGATAAATCGATCTTGTGGAAAAGATCAATCTCCTTAGTGTCAGAAGACAATCTAGCAACAAACGAACAACTAAGTTTGTCTTTCTCTAAATATATTCGTTTTTCAGGTAAATCCTATGAAGGTGTCGATCCTACCTTAGATCCAAATGCCTATTTGTAACCATAGTTCTTACGTCGCATCAGTAGGTCTTCCGTCACAACAATAATCCTTCCATCACAATAAGAGTTCTTTCGTCACAACAATAATCCTTTCATCACAACAAGAGTTCTTTCATCGCAAGAAAGTGTCGTCTTTCGTTGACCTGTAATCACAAACAATAAAATATTAAATAGCACCTGTATAAAAAATAATTATAAAACATACCTATCACAGTGATCAAGGAATCTATGAAATAAACGATCAAACGACAACTTATTGAAATAAACAATCGAACGACAATTTATTGAGAAAAACAAAACTTGATTGTATTAATCTTAAAATAATAGAAGAACTTTTACAACCTTAGCCTTCATGTTTGAAAGGCTCTCTCCCGGGGTCCTAAGAAGGAGTCTCCTCTACTTTGATAAGTCTTGCACTCTTCCTCCAGAGCATAAAGAGGTATTGATCTTTCCTCTCAAAAAGCTTAAAGGTAAAGAAGCCTAAACCCTCAACAAATACTTCAACTCAATCACCCATAAAGCTTGAAATCCCTTTGAGGCTACCCAATGCCTCCTTTTATAGAGCAGATGAGGAGGTTAGGGTTCCACCTTTGAAGGGATAGAATCCTCCTTCAAAGGGATAGGCTCCTCACATCAAGGGATTAGTTCCTTAAGGTGTGGGATACATGCACCTTACTAAAGCGTACTCATCCCCAAAAATTCTCATCTAGAACCTTCTAGAATTGACCTCAAATCAGTTTTTTGACTTTAATTTCTTGATTTTTTGACTTTGAGGAGGGTACGCAGGCATTGCAAAGGAAAACTTCATTCTGAAACGCAGGTAAGCAATGTATTACCTGCGTACCCAAGCTAGGAACGCAGGCAAGCTTCATGTTACTTGCGTACGCAAAGTTTCAGAGATTTTTAGGGTTTTCCCTCCTATTTTAGGGCTTAACATGAGGAGTAAAGGTTGTAAGACTTGCAGAGGAGGCATGTATGAGTGTTAATGAGCTCATATAGTCAGCAGAATGTCAAGGTGATATTTTTTAGTGTAACACTGCCGAGCCAATATTGATTTTTTTTAGTTTCAGAGGTTTGGTGACATCGACTATTTGTAGCAACGGACCTGCAACATCCCGTTCCCCTTCTGATTCTTCGATCATAATATTCTGGGGATCTTCATCGCTTGCTTCTATTAACAGATTTCTATATTTTATGATATCTTGTAGCTGCGCATCCCAAGCTGGCGCAGTACATTCTTGCTTAGGGCGGGCCTCACCGAAGACCAGAGCGTCTATATCCTGCAATGCTTCATCAAGTTTCTTGGTACCTCCTGTTACTCCAAAAGTCCTTACAAAGTCTTCAGCCATCATACTCCAATGCCTGGTGTGTTGATGTAGTTCTGCGTCCAAGTACCAGGAGGTGGGGATTGGTCCTAATGTGTGAAAAAATCTCTGGACCCATTCATTCCTTGTGTCCCCATTCCATACTTCTAGCCAGCGAGTTATGTGCCTGCGTGGATCTCCTTGCCCCAAGAAGAGTTCTATTGGTGGATTATCGGTATACAGAATCAAAAGGTCAACATCCTTCGGCATTCTCCCCAGTCTTGGAAATTTTCTTTATGAGTTTCCCACAAGCGTGTAGGGGTTGCGCGTATGGCCAAGTCTAGGGCCCAAAATTGTTGTTCCTTAGGAATGCTTGCCTCAATTTCTGCAAGGAAATTTTCAACATTATCAGAGCCATAAAAGTGGGGTACTTCTCTTACCTATAAGGAAATACATTGGAAGCTCTTTATAATTTTAAGACATCTTAGCATAGACACGTCATGCAGTCAGTTTTTCCAGTTTTCGATCTCTTCGTCTGAGTCAGATAAGTACTCACTCTCACTTTCCCAACATAGCATGTTGTCAATCGTAGGGTTGATCCAGTCCTCATCCCGGGTGGTCATTTTGTATATGTGATCAACATCTTCTTCTTCCTCTATTGATTCAGTATACCATTCTCCTTCCACTGGGTCCAGTGGGACTATTACGCTTGTGCCTTCGTTCTCAAAGATCATGCTTCTCCTCTTTATATTAATGATACCTCTCATGTCAATAGCCCAATCTAGACCCAAGAGCACAAGGTAAGGTTCTGCGTAGTCTACTATCTAGATCACCTCAAAATCTATGTGGATCTTAACACCTACAATATCTACCACTACCTTCATCAGTCTTCCCAATGGGATAATATTATGTTGATTATCCATCCATAGTTGAATAGTCGACCATTCCAGTTTAGGTTCTCCCATTCATTGCTAGTTCTTCTTGGGTAGTACATTAGCATCTGAGCCTAATTCAAGGATAACTTGGTTCATTTCGTACTCCCCAATCTGTGCAATCATGCGCATTTCTTGTCCCATTTATTTTATTTTATTTTTGTATATATTATTCAATGTTTTCACCTCGGGCTTTGGAGAAATTCTTTCTGCGCAGTTGTCTATTAGGGCTTAGAGATTTTCTACAGCTTTTTGGTTGCTCAACAGCTTCATACATGCTTGGAGGAAAGGTTTAACTGCTTCGTCTGCTTTCGGATCTACCACTCCTTTTGTGGAAGATGTTTCATTTTTAGTCACCTCCTTTCGTGCTTCGATGAAGGTTTCTTTTTCCCTTTTCAAGTCTAAGCCTTCTGCTTTGTCCTCAGCCTTCCAGATTAATAATTTGGTTTCCATGTTTTCCTCAGCTCCTCCTGTGAAAATTCCAATGCATGTGATTACATTGATACATGGCCCATCGTGCTATGGTTCTGCCTTAACTCTTTGCACATTCTGCGTAGGTGTCTATTTTTTTTCTTGCATTTTCGCTCTTAGCATCGGACAGTCTTCAATGACATGATCGAACTACCGGCAATATCTGCAAGACTGGAGTGTCAGGTTCAGGAAATCTCATGTGAAATGTCCCACATCTCCATAGTTGTAATAGATCAGCTATCTGCGGCCTCTGTTAGCCATCCGTAAAATTTTCTCATATAAAATGATGGCTAAAACAGGTTCCTAAGTTTCCAAGAAACAAATTTCTGCAAAATTTGTGAGTTCTTGGAACTTCACTGTGCCTCATGTCCAAAAGAATCCACCTCTTTGATAAATCTTCACTTAAAAATCCTTCAAGGCAACCTCCTGGTATAAAATACTATTCTCAGATTTTTTCTCCATCATTTCTACCCACTATTTCATCCATTTTTCTTATCCTAACTCATTCAGATTTTTCCCCTAAAACCCCTTTTCTCCCTCATCTACCCTCATTTTCTCATAAAAACCCTTTTTAACCATTATAAAACCTTTTACTTGGTTAAAAAAACTCCTATTTTCTTATCGGAACATTTTTTAGGCTTCAAAAACCCTCTTTTGGCCTAAAAATGCACCCTTTTATATATAGGCTTTAAGCCCTTGAGGGCTTAACCCTCCGCCTCTGCCTCTCATATGACCCGGCCCTAGAGCCAAGCGCTTAAACCACCCGCGAGAACTTCTCGGTCCACAAGTCAAACCTTTGGTGCCCCCGTAGTTTACTTTTTGGACCACGGGAATCTGAAGATCTACGGTTGAGGTTTTTTGCGGGGGCACACCTCGAGTTTTCCCGTTCGTACCCCACAGTCCGCCCCGCAGTCAATCTCAGCCGTCGATCTTCTCCATGATCCTATGGCTGTCGAAACCCTCCGATAGCCCCTTCTCCTTACCCCTAGTCACCTTATCTCTCCATGGGACCATCTCCTCCACCTTATCTCCTAAGATCCTCCCCTTTATATTCCTGCACCTTTCCTTTTAAAAACCCCTTTCCCTTATAAAACTCCACACCCCGATGATTATGCCCCTGATGCCTTCCTAACCGTTGATCTAGAAGATCTAATGGCCATCAGGGCTTTCTCCTTTTTCTCTTATCCATCTGCCTTTCCCCCTTATATTCTCTCCTGGGTAAGATCTGACCATCGACCTTCCCCATCTAATGGCTCCCACCGATCCATGATTCCAAACTCCACCCGATCAACCTTTCACCTCACGACAAAAAAGCTGACGTCATCGTCAGTCCCACTTCATTCTTCTGCCATGCATCTCCTCGCCATCGCGTTAATCCTGGACCATCGATCTACCTCCCCCAAATCTAACGGTCCTCACACCATTTCGCGCCTGTATCCACCAAACCTCCTCAACGTGCATCTTCCGCGCGAAACAGTTGGTTTCATGGGGGGCACGTGTCATCCAACGAACCATATTGCGTTCATAACGCCCAAAACTTCTTACCACCCTTTTCTTGCATGAAAACAATTCGTGGTTTTCCAAAACTGCCTCCACTATTTCGCGCCAATATTCAATTTTAACCCTGTTTCTTATGGTTCCGCCTGTGGAACCCCTCCCTTGCACATCTCCCTTCCTCTAAAAATGCTCCAACACCCATCTTGAGGCCTCTTATCGTATTTTATCCAAAAGACGTAGGGTTTTATAATTTTTTTAATGTTTTTGCAGGTGTAATGGTGGCTAAATAAATAGACCCTCTCACAGTCATCTGCCTGGCATGAAACCTCAGAATGACGATCCTCGAGGCGAGATACAACAAAAGGAGAGATCTGAGGGTGTGATCTTGGGGTTTTAATCAATGTTTCATGTACATTAGTTAGCCATTGAACCCTCCAGCATGGCAAAGGAGCCACCTGCACGCAAAGCAGAAAAACAGTGAAGACAAAAGATTAAAGCATAAAGGTTAAAGCATAAATCAAAAAAATTAAAGGCTTAACCTGAAGATTAAAGGTTAAAGACACAGTTTGAAGAATAAAGATAATTAAAGGAGGCCCAAAGCCAACTCAGAGGCCTAATCAGTGTTTAAAGCAACAAATCAGGACAGATCAACAGAAAGATGGCTTCAAATGCCAAATCATCGAAGCCTTTACTTCTCCAAAGACCAAAAACACCACCTACCAGTTTATTTTGCCTCAAAAGAATACAAAGTAGTCATAGATATTTTCAAAGAAAGCTCAGAAAGTAATTTTCTGTCTACCAAAAGCCTCAAAAGTCAACAAAAGTGACTGAAGTTGATGAAACTTATTGTAAAAATCAATTAACAGAGTTAATACATTAGATATCTTCTCCATTAGGATTCCCAAGGGACGAGAAGCATTTACTCTGTATCAATTGAACAAATAACCCTTTCTTTCACTCTATCTCCTCATTTTTCTATAAATATCATAAGAGGAGTCCATTGTAAAGGTTGGTTGAATACTTATTGAATGTAAATAGTTGCTGAAGTTGCTGAAGCTCTGTTAGTATTTGAAGAAAGATAGGCTGAGAAGAGAAGTTTGAAGCTGTAAAAGACCTACTCAACTTGAAGATTGTAACTGGTTTGAACATCAAATATACAAGCTTATTTATGGGATCCTGGTCTATATCAATGGTGATGTTTTTCTTACTATAATTGTTGTTTTTCTTGTGTTTTCATACTATCCACTTTCTCTGATAAAGAACAGGAAATATAGAATAGGATTTACTGCAAAGTACCCTAATTCTCACTGATAAGCTTTATCTTTATGTTTTCTACTAATTTTGTATTTGAGGATAACTCAATAGAGTATAACTAGTGAAGTGTTGGTAATCCCATGTTTCCTGAGTACAACTTGAGATATTGTCTTTGAAAGTTCTTGAAAAGTTTGCTAAGTAAAGTTGAACTAGAGAAGTCTATGGTTAGCCATGTCCTCTAGTTTATCTCCAACAGTTTCTTTGAAAAGTTCCCTTAAGAGTATGCCAAAATCAGGATAGGTTCAAAGTCCTTACTTGATCTTAGGCTATTATTTGTTTATCTTAAATGTTTTCCTTTGAGAGTATGCTGAAAGCAGGATAGGTTCAAAGTCCTTACTTGATCTTAAGTTGCCCTTTGTTTTCTTATATGTTTTCTTCTTTGACCACACTTCTTAATGTTCCATACCATAAAATCAATTTAAAGAGATCCTTTGACATAGATGATTTGCCCCATGGACAACTCTTGAAACTTTTTGTGCAATTAAATCCTTTTGTGACTCCATAGCCCAATGGATTTATACTATCTCTTACCTATCCTATCAGTTGAACCATTCTTTCAACCTGCTCACACCTTTACCCTTCAAAAGACTTCCTTCATTTTGATGATATTCTACCCAACCAAAACAAACAAACCCATTTTACTTCATAATTAGCCTAATATCATATCATAAGCCTTAAAGATATATCCTTTGAAAACACATATAGAGAGATCCCTCTCTGAATCCAGGAGGGCTAGATCCTAGGATTCCAAAGTGGTTTTGATGTAGGCCCTGCAGCGTTTGTTCTTGCCAATCTTACAAACTACGGGAACCTAACATGCCCTCGACCGGTACTCTCCCCTCTTCCTCCTCCCCTTCCTCGTGTAGGGGATCCCCACTATCCCGAAGGAGACAGTGGTGATGAGGGGTTGACTTGTACTCTGTATAAATTTCCCCTATCTACCATAAGATCAAGGGTTCAAGATTTTTTCTCATCATGACCTAAAGATGAGCAGAATCTGCACCACTATTGTTTCAATTCTGGTAAATAAGCACCCAATCGCGGGCAATGATCTGTGTTGTGTCTTCCTGCCACCCGACAGTCAGCGCACCATAGCATAGGACTTCTAGGGCCAGCCATTTCCTTGGGTCATAGAGGTCTTGGACCCCTAGCCTACATGTAGTCTAATAATAGTGGACATTGATCCTTAGTTTGGCCCGGTCCCTTACAGCATATGCACCAAACGTGTGGGTTGGCTTCCTTACCGCAGTCGCTTAGCAAGCTCTGAATTTCTAAGTCCATTGCTTCCAATTGGTTCTGGATTTGGAGAGTTGTGAACTGTGTAGCATCCCTTGGTACAACTTCTAAATTCATGGCTATTTTCAGTGCTTCCTCTTGAGAGCCAATATTTTTCTGTCCCATGGGCCCATGTAAGAACGCTTCAGTATTCAGAAAAGGTCTTCTTATTCATTATCGTTCAGATCCAGCTTACAGACTCTATCTACTAACCCATGCACATACCCAGCGGGGTCCACACACAACAGGACTCAGGTTCTTCACGCACACAGCCAGCAGGAGCCCTTACCTAGACAATCGACCAAAAATCTGCAAGTTCATATCTAGCTTTTTTACTTCTTACTTCTCTCCTCTAGACTCAACATATACATCTATTTATATCATTCTAGCCTGTGCTATCCTATGGTCTACAAACTGTGGTTTACGAGCCCTTGGTATACTCTTTTGACCCATTACAATTCATTGGGGGTTTTGACCCACCCCAAACCCCCTGTGCTAGACTAAATATTACAAAATATTACAAAACTAGACAAAATTGAGGATAGGAAACCCTGTTCCAACACTCCTCTACATGCGAGGCACTCCATAAAAAACATAAGCTCCACTCAAAATCATATGCAGGTGATGAAAAATGGAGTGAAATACTAAAAGACTGCTACACTCCCCAACATAACTGAATTATATGTGCAATAAACTCCCCCTGGACATGAGCTATGTACAATCATCAATTCACTAAAGCAGCAATATACATCTCCTACCAGTAGCTACAATAAAATTTCTCACTCCTAAGGAAACATGACAATAAGCAGCAGTGGAAATAACTTAAATGCATTCTCTCTTCCCTGAAGCAACAACAACATAATATGTGACATAATATTAGCAGTAAGTCAAATCACCAACACATATCATAAATAACATAGAATGAACAAATAGCAGCAACTATGATCAACTCCATAGCAACAACAACATATATCTATCCACTTTGAAGCAATAACAGTAAATACATCCTCTCAACAATGTACTCTCCAGTAGCAAAAAAATTCATATACCAGAAACAACAATGTCTATCTAGAAGTAGCATCTCTCTGAAGTGGACATGGTAGAATTAAATACATGATGACATATCACAATAGTATGCTCATCCATACTCGATCAAATGAAAACATCTCCATGGTTGAATATGTAAACTGATATATACAGTTTCCAATGCCTCCTTGCCATGTGCAAGAGACTACTCCACATGGACCAAAGACTATGACCAAAAGATATGCAACAAATTACATGCCCTTATAGGCTTATTACATGGCTACAAAGTTGATAATACATGGTTTTAAAATGACAACATAAGCCTGTATATGGTTGAACCATGACTCACATGACTCTCTCTCAATGCATACATGACTCAAGAATGTCCCACCATGATAAGTATGAGTGTACAAGAATAATACATGAAGTACATGATTTCATAAAATCTACTAACAACCCATACAAAACCTAACTAACTCTCATGACTCATTATGAAATGTATGCCAAACATGGCTCTCATAACAACTCTATCATCAATGCATGTATAATACAATATCAAGTACATAGAACATCTGATCAACCACATGTCCTATTTATGGAAACAGGATAATGTTAATATAAATAACATAAGATACATGTATCTGTTAGAGTCTCGTAATTTGGCAGATTGGTAGACCAAATGACAGGGTAACATCAGATCAATCTTTGAAGCCTTAGGACCTAGCCTTCCTAGACTCAGAGAGGGCTCTCTCTATTATGAAAAGGATGTAAACTTGTTTGCTTTTGTATATTTGATTTTAGGCTAGTTTTTAAGTATGTTTTGGCTTGTTTTGAGATTTTTGAGGGGAACTGATTAAAAGGACAAATAGATATGGATTTCATCAAATCAATTGGGCTATGGGGTCAGATAAGGTCAACATTGTCTTAATGATGGACAAGGTATTACTACAGGGCCGATTTAGTTGAGGTAAATGGATTCTTTGGGTGAAAGTGAAATGAGATGGACATTAAGTTTGTGAAAGACAAAGATATTTTAAGCATAAATAGTTAAACAACAAGCATTCATGAGTTAGGGCTAACCATTAATCTCTATGAACAAAACTCAAACTGATAGATGCAGAAAATAAACAATCCAGTGATACATAGAAGTATAAGATCCTCTAACTTTGGGAAAATCACCTTCGGACTTTTGGGAAAACAAATAATATTAACAAACAACTCAATATATAAAGAGGGAACTCCTAAACATCACATCTTGAGCTATCAGGAACTTTGAAATAACACTGCAAAGCATGGACAAAGGGCAAGATCGAAACAAGACCTCTTTGACTTAACTAAAACAACCAATAATTCAGAGAGAGATTTCAGAAATGGAGTTCTGATTAGCTACGAGTAAGCAGGGCATACCGTGAATCATACTAGACAGCATACATAATAACCATTAATGAAACAAGTAACAAGTTCCTAGTGAACCAAAGAGCAATTAAGAATTCTTTGACATGACCAAGAAAGATGAAAACATTTAAACTGCAATGAATCAGGAAATTTGAGGTGCCTCCATGGGCATATCTCAAACTTATTCTTTACTAAACTACAGCAAGCAAGAAGCATGAAAACATGTATGAAAAACTAAGAAAACATAACAAATAAGAAACACAATACCATTCACCAAGCCATGGAATCCTACACGCAATGCTCCTCCACCATCAAGCCAAGCAAGAGATCATCCACTTCATAAAACCAGTATTTCTTCAAAGCTCATAGTGCTATGTATTTCTCTCTATAACTCAAGTTCTTCCGTTGGTTACAATGAATCCCCTTGGATTATATAGGCCAAGGAGGAGGAAACCCACCTAGAGCAACTAGAAGCCCATTGGCCAAAAAACAAATATCTAAAATTGTCCTTGAGGCCTAACAAGGTCCAAGGCACAAAATATCCTCTAAAAATATCTTTTCAGACCAAAATAGAAAAAAGGAATCACTTTTAAGGCCTGACACATGAAATAAACTTTCCTAATGCACATTTTTCCAGTCACACTCAGAAAACTTCTTTTTCAGCAAAAACTACAGGAGTGTAGCACCAAAAAAAAGTATGTCTTGCAAAGGAGTTTTGGGGGACTTCCTGATGTCTAAATGAGGCCTGTGATGGCTCTTTGGAAAGCACCAGATGTCTACTTTCCTGAACAACTTTATTTTTTCCAAAATTATGCCTATAAGTCAGTCAAAAAGTAGAAATAGTGAAAAAACCCAGGAGTGTATCACTTGCTGATATAACGGGCAGAAAGGTGAAAAATTATTGTTTTTAGCCTTTTTGAGGGGCCAAAACAGCTTCATTTGTTCTGAAAATTTATAAGTATGCTCCCTTAATTTCAATGGATCCAAAAATGTAACTTTCATCAATTGATGATGCTCTAAACAAAAATGGCAGCGCCCATGAATTTATGCAATTAGGCCTAGAAATCACAAAAAACAAGTTCTTGTCCAAAATTTCCCAATTTTGGTGAGAGAACCCCTTAAGGGTTTCTAGAAACATGCATGGAAGCTTAAGCCAAGATTCCAAGCTGAGATTGGCCTTTTCCTCTTTTTTCCACCGGGTGCCTCTTTTGGGCAGTTTTGAGCTTGGCTTTGGGAAATTCTTAGTTTCTTTTGGGCAAATTGATTCAATTTCTTGTAATGCCCAGTCATTATCCTTTGTAGGTCCAAATATTTGTTGGCCTTGTTCAATTTGGTTTCCAAATGTTTATTTTCTCTTGTTCTCTTTGGCAATTCAACAATAGCTTGCTTAGGCAATTTTCCTCTACTCCTTAGCGCCCTAGTGACATCAGTAGTCACTGCTTGAATGGTTTTCTTCTTGGAAGATTTAATGATTTTAGTCTTTGTCACTTTTGAAGAAAGAATCATGGCCCCTTGCCTAGGAGAGGTAGCTAGCACATGTCTTTGAGGACTCTTTTCATTCTCACTTTTTGCATTATTTCTTTTAGGGCTGCCCTCATTTTGCTCACTGTTTTTGTCTTTTTCCTTAGGGCTGTCATGCTCACTGCCTCTGCTTTTGTCATGACTGTCTTTAGGACTGCCTTGTTCACCCTCCTCACTGTTTTGGGCTTGATTTTCATCATTATTTTTCTAACTGCCACTGTCTTCATAAGCTCCACATTTTTGAACCTCTTTATGTATGCTACCCTCACCATGCTCCTTGTTTTCGTGCCCTTTATGTGTGCTTCTCTTATCTTGACTGTTTTCCTCATTTACATCTGTGTGTGGACTGCCACCATGGTCACTACTTTGCTGGGACGTGCTTTTTTCACTGTCCTTACTGCTCTACTGAATGTCACTTTCCTCATTTCCTTTACTATCTGTTTGAGGACTGTTTTGTTGTTTATCATCACTACCTCTTTTCTCAATGTTCTGCTGACTGCCACTGTGTTCATGATTACTACTTTGCTGAGGAGCACCTTCTTTTCTTTCCTTACTTTCCTCACTTTCTGTTTGAGGACTCTTTTGCTCCTCATCACCTTCTTGCCTGTTTTTTTTAGATTCTTCTTTCTCACTATCAATCATGGGTGATGTTTGTTTTTGTGGAGTGGATTCATGAGGAGAAGGGAAGACATAGTGAGTGGAGGGTTAGGAAGGTGCATGATAAGGGCCATGGGATGAAGAGGCAACAGTGAAATCGGGATGGGAAATGGCAAAGGGCCCGTGCTAGGTGGCAAAGGGCCCGGGAAAAGTCTCATGTAGGGGGCTGTGTAGGATTTGGGCGCCCGGGCATTGCTTGTCAGGCTGAGCATAGATGCGTCGCGCCTCTCTACAGGTGTGTCGCGCCCTATATATTTTTTTTCTGAGGGGCACTACAGGTGCATCGCGCCACTCCATAGGTGCGTCGCGCCTTCAAAGCAGCAGGTGGGCACTTGAAACTTGTCTCCTTTCCCCTTGTTAAACTTTGCAAACCAAGAATTTTGAAATGTGAAATGCTTTGGCCGAGTCTTTGATGCCTTGGGAGGGTTTGAGAAACCCCTTTTTCCCTTCTTTTTGTATTTGAAAATCCACCTTTTTTCCCTTTGTATTTGTGATGAAAAGCGGCCCTCTCATTTTTTTGAGGGCTTTCCTTCTTTTTTACCAACTGCTTTATCCCTTTTAAAATTTCCTTCTTGAAAACATGTTTTCTTTATCCCTACTACATCATTGGAGCATGATCCTTTATCAAAGGCCTCTAATCTTGTTTCTTTGATTTGAAAAGATGTCTTTGGAAACAGAATTTCCATAGGCCCTTCAATTTCTTTGATTTGGTTAATGTAAACCTGTTTTCTTAGGCCTCTCCTCTCATGATGGAGGAGGCTATTAAAAAAATGTGTTGTTGCCCCTTTGTATCAATTTGCAAAACTTCCTCTAAACAGAACCCTGCTCATATTATTTGATGGAGGTCTCCCAAATACATCTTCTTGTTATCTTGGTTTATTACTTTCAAAAGAGCTTATTTCATGTAAAACATAACTCTTGGTGCTTGCCCTCTGCTCATCTTTTGGAGGAGGTGATTTTGATAAACTGTAATGTTTGCCCCCTGTGTAATGATTTGAAGGAGGCTTCTTGATAACTAGTGCTTTTTTGCCTTCTTCTTTTTGATTGGAGGAGGCACTCTAACCAAATTTTTCTATCATATTTGATACATCATTTAGAGATATTATTTTGAGCGAGTTTTCTACATGTGCTATGTCTTTTGCTCAAACATTTAGGGGAACATGTCACCAAACTAGTTTTAGCCTTGGTTTATCATTGAATGAAACTCCTTAAACGCACTATCTCTCAAATTTGTA
Source organism: Pinus albicaulis (assembly GCA_034641835.2). Lineage (NCBI taxonomy): Eukaryota > Viridiplantae > Streptophyta > Pinopsida > Pinales > Pinaceae > Pinus > Pinus albicaulis. Next base: position 718,167,291 of record CM076571.1, on the reverse strand, counting down.
TATCAATGACAACTTTTCTCAAACATAGTGTTAACACTTGGGGATTTGACCCTCTGCTTATTAGTGAAGGAGGTCTTTGAAAAGTGTGTTTTTTCCATCTTCTCACGATTAGAGGAGGTCTTTAAACACAATAGTTTCAGGTCCTCTACTTGTGATTGAAGGAGACCCTTGAACCTCAGTCTTTTTCTTTCTCTGTTCATTATTGAAGAAGTCCTTTTGATAAACTGTAATGGCCCTCTGCTTGTAATGAAGGAGGCCCTTCCTGAAGACTAAACTCTGTGCCCTCTGTTTGTTCTTCTTTTGAGACATGACTTCTTGCAAAACTTCACTGTGAAACCTAGGGGTAAGTAATGCATTTGTAAATGATAAATGCTTGTTGTATTTGTCTTGAAATAACCCTTCTTTGTAGTAGTTGTAGTTACTTTGGCTCTGAAGTTGTCCTTGAATGTTTTTAGAGCCTAGTCTTAAAGTAAGATAAAAAGGCATTTTTTCCTCTTATACCTTTCATTTTGATGTCTGGTTGCTTAGAGGCTCTTTTTTCCAAAATATTGTCACTGTTGGTTGCATAATACTAATTTAAAGAGCTGGCTCACATGTTTGGGAACTAATGAAAAAATTCCATTTGAGTTAACATGAAGCACTGCAGGTAGACATTACCGAACCTTTGCGTTGATTTTCCATGATGGAGGACCTTTGACCTTTTGGCATTTTGAGTTTGAATCCTGTAGGTCTTTTCTCTTTACAATCCGCACTTTCTCTGATTTCCCATAGTAAGCTACCACAACATGAGATATTTTCCTGAAGTGTTCTTTTGCTCACACTCTGCTTACTGTCATCAATCTATACACCTCTACAGAGATGCATTTATAGATTTCTTTGATATTTGGAGAGCCTTCTTGATGTATTCATGAAGATCATGCTTGAAATGATCACTTTCTTCAGACATGGAACTTCTTTCCCCATTTCTTCTTGAATTTGAACTTTTGTGATCTTTTCTTGAAACAAAACAAAGCGACCTCTTTGATGGTGTATGACCTAGGGATAGACAAGGGTTTTTTTTTTACAAGTAAGAAGAAATGATAGCTGACTGATGTCAAAAACAAGGTTTTTGACTTGGGGTTATTTTTCTCAAGGTATTTGCCCTAAACACCACCACTTAGACCTAGAAATTTTATCATAGTTTCTGAAGAGTTTCTTAGGCATATTTAGGTTATGACAAAATAATCAGTGAGAGAGGGGTAGACAACTTGTCCAATGTTTGACAATGAGCTATGTGGACACAGGGGGTTTTGAAAGCAGAGGTATTAGGCTTGTGATATATATAGACAAGGAAGTTTAGCTAGTTTAAGATATGATTGAAAACTAAATACCACTTCCATCACAGGTTGTAAGACAAGGGTAAAAAGAAAAAAAATTGTTTGAGGGGTTTTCTAGAGAAAAAATTGACTGTTTGAGATTGCTTTATAGAAAACCTAGATAGAGGATCTAGTCATCAAAACAGGAAAAAATACTGATGAATAACAGTATCAACCTTTCCAAAAACATCAACCATGGAATCATATATCAATAGTAATCATCAACACATAAAAATGTCAAGTGGCCCAGAAATAGCATGTATCAGTAGCATCATAAACCAGCAACATATCACACCAACCAGCCCAATATATCAACTCTTTATAGATATACATGGCATCTAAAATAACCATCATATGGACCATGAACCTATACAATATACTCAATAGCTAGTAGCAGCAAATAAGCATATAATGATGTAATGACGACAACAAAATCGCACCAGCAATCCATGCTTAAAAACATAAGAATCATTATATATAGCAACAACATCAATATGAAAAATGTCAATAATAAATATAAGCATCATGCACCATCATCATACTAATCTCCATGGCACCACCACATGCATAAAATCATCAACCCAAGATGCATGTTAGAAACCAACTGCATGTGTAGTTTATTATCCATGCATAACCAAAATGTAAGCTCCTACAACAATGAAATATAAAATAAACATATAGCAAGGAAAATATAGCCAACTCCTCCAAGGAACCATGGATCCATCGAATTATTGGAAGCATATAAAGTGTTCCCCCTGAACATGTGTCATATGTCCTCCTTGAGAAAGTTGTGCTCAAGATCATATCACAAATCTTCTATAAAAAATTGATCATAACACCTTTTGCAAACACAACATTAGTAGCAAAAATAAAATCCATTATCATGAAATCATGAGCATCATCAAAAACAACTTCTCAATAAGTAGATATATTGACATATACTTCACTATCCATGGGAACACCATCAATGGTCCTTCATGCAAAAAAAAAATGCACCATAGCTCCCCATGAGGCCATGCAAGCCTTAGTTCCTCTTGTTTTTCCTTGCTACTCTTTTTACGTCCAAAATTTGAGTCATTTCTCTCTTGCATGCGGATGTCCAAATGTCATCTTGTTTGGACTACTTTGTATATTCTTCGTTCATTGATTAGGTGGCCTTAAGTGTATTGGAGTATTACAATCCTTGGTCATATGACCAATATTATCACGTACGTAGCGTCTGATATGACCAAGAAATGGAGGAAAATATTCGAATATTTTGATACTCCTTTTAATCCTCATTGCATGCAACCTGCATTCAATAGCCTTGTGGCCAAAATCATTGCATGAGTAACAATAACCATAGAAATGACCATTATACCTTATTTTAGTTGAACTCCAAGAAGTGAGTTGTCTTTCTTTCTTGTTTTCTTGATAGGATCTTTTAAACCACTGCTTATTTTGTTGCATTAATCTAAAATTTGTTGCAATATTTCCTTGTTTGCACCAGTTATAGCGTATCATATCATCCAAAAGTGAAAATTTATATTTTAGGTCCTTTTCTTGGCATCACCTTTGATTTGTCTTCCTTAAGTTCCTTATTTGGATACTTGTGTTGTTTATGGCTTCCTTCTGGCTTCTTTTTATATTGGCATCATTGGTTATATTTATGGCTACAACAAAACTAGTTTCTTCCTTGTGCATGCTGAAATATGACTTGATCATTTCATTTCTCCTCTAAATCATTTCTTAGTGAAACCATTTCTGCTTCCATTAATCTCTCACATTCCTCCTCCTTATCTCTATACTTCTTTCTTATTTATTCCTCAATATTCTTTACCTCCTCAAGCTGAATTTTCAATCCATATATCTCTTCTCTTAGCCCATTTTCTTTCTCATCGGAAATCTGAAAAAATTATTTTTCTGATATTTACATGCAATGGTTAGTTTTTCTACTTCAACAACTAATTCCTTGATTACAATCATTGTTGATTCATATTCGGACTTAACTTGAGCAATATCCTTCTCATCATCCCTATCAAACCCAATAGAATCATCAGAAATATAATTCAAAAATGCTTTCAACATTTTACCTCATGATACAACTTCTTTGGATGAGATTTAAAAATTAACTACTTCTTTTGCAATGGATTGATTTTCTTCCTTCTTTAAAATTCTTATATTTTGATGCATCCTCCTCTTGTTTCTCACCATGATCCATGATATACTCTCCAAGCGGTCAAGCTTCACTGAATAGCACTAGCTCTGATACCAATTATTGGAAATGTATTCACTTTTGAGAGGGGGGTGAATTAGTAGTGATGGCATTTATATAAATTTTAAATATTTTTCCACAACCTCAAATATCCATGCACATTCACAGCATTATCTCATCAAAAAATATATGCAACAATAAACTCAAACATAATAACCATGAGAAATATCAACACAAGCATGTACATAACAACACAAGTATTTATGGTGGAAACCCTTTCGATAGAAAACCTCCCTGCTGCTATTATGCTGCTCAATTCTTTTATCATTCTTATGAAAAAATCGTACATGGATTAGCTTAAACCCACAAGCTAGAATACTTGGTTTCCTCTACAATATTATGTTGAACCCTTAGTTAAACTGATAGGGGGGGTGAATCAGTTTAACACATTCATGGACTTTTAAAACTTTCCTTTAAAACTTATTTACACTTTTATATCTTCATTTCATGATCAACTTAATATGAAAGCAATCTTAATATGTGAGCAGCAAGTATTAAGATAATGTAAAAGCAATCTAAATATGTGAGCAGCAAGTATTAAGTATATTAGATACACCACATCAACACATAAGCATCATGCACATAGACAACAGATATAAGTGGAAACCCATAAGGGAGAAAACCACATATTATTATTGTTGTGATGCAAAGGAAAGCTCCAACTCCCTCTCACCACTGATTTTCTATAGGCTCCAACCTACATGAGGCTCCTACCTCAATTCTTCAAGCTACAACTTGCAAGGAAGCTCCAACTCCCAACTATTTTCTGCAGGCTCCAACCTACAGGAGGCTCCTACCTCAACCAGCTACAAATGACTTCTATCAAGCTACAACTTGATATGGAAGCACCAACTTCCTCTATTTTCTGTAGGCTACAACCTACAGGAGGCTCCTACCTCAGTCAGCTACAACTGACATCTATCAAGCTACAACTTGATATGGAAGCTACAACTTCCTCACTTTTCAAAAGAAAACACTTGCTGATTTACCTGGATATCAGCTCTGTTCTGTTCCTTATTTTTTGCTATCCATCAGTCCTCATATTTTCCTTGCATCATCTCTGCATTTTCTCAGATTCTCTATCAACTCCTCCTTCTTCTCTGCCTCACTGCTTCATTTCTGCATTCTCTAACCTCTCTATGCATATCTATGAGATATCATTTATAGAGTTCACCTCTTGACTGTTTGTATTCTACAGAGAATTTGAAGTGAACAACCATGACTCTTTGACTTCTACCTTCTCATTTCTTTATCTAGCATATTCATAAAAATATTACAATATGTATACATTTCAACATTAGAGTGGGATATTTCTTTGCCTCCAGAGACTTTCCTTTGCATCACAAACAATATAAAATTAATGAAAACATTTACATTCACATTTTCAGTTACAATGAGAAATCCAATTCAACCCATTCATTTCTTGGCTTGCTGTGCATTTGTCTTTTCTGTTGCTGTCATGTAATTGTTCTGCATACCTCTGTTTTCCATGCATGTAAAATGCCCTGTGTCCTTTTCAGTTTCTGCGTACTCTCCTATTCACTGCAATTGTGTATCTGCTGCATATATATAACTACTTTACAAGTTTGACTCCCAAATAACTCTCAAAGTCTCATGCATATATAATGTGTCCCAAAATTTTACCCAAGCTATTTCCAAATCTAGGCAATTATTAATAATAATATCTGGAAGTTACCTTTTTGTTCTTAACATAATGGTCAAATCCCAACATTTAAATAACATTGGTCCTCATATATGGAGGTTTCTTTTAATGCTCTATGGTTAAAAACCATAGTCAAGTCCATTTCATGAATATTAAACATTCAACTTTGCTAAACCAATGCACCTTTTACATTTGTCTGTCTCTCGGGCCCACAACAGATTTCAACCTGCATATATTATTAACCTAGATTTTAAATAAGTCTTCACTTCATTTTAAGTGAACTCCTAACCAATATCACATGTATGATTTTATTTGATACACTTCATGGAACATGTCTCAAATCTTTGACTTTGGATTTATCTCAATCCATAATTTATGTGGAACTTGTTTCATTTCTATGGTCTAAACCATATGATCCTCCCAAATGTATATAATATGTGCACACATGTGAAACCCCAACGAACCTTACATCTAACGTTTTCGGTCATTAATCTCCATATGAAAAATTCATTATATGTAATATAAGACCATATATATAGGAACCTATCAATCCAAAGTCTCCACCCTTAGTTCATTTCATATTAAAACTCCGATCATTCGACACACTTTCAGCTGGGCCCCAACGCCTTTACCTTATGCTAACTATCGAATAAGTTAGAACATATATGGCCCAGTTAAAATTAAAATTCCAACTGCAATAAAATACAAAACCTAACACACAAAGGGTCCGCTCGGGCCCACATCAAAATATAGCGTACCTTGTTAACTTCCCCGCGACTTCAATTCTGATCCGATGGCCTATCTATTCTTGCGCTCCAAAAGGGACTTTTGGTGGACATTCGACGGCTATCGCATGATTTAGACGTCCGAGGGTTAATCCTCAAAATTCATGTGATGAAACTGGGCCCCAGCGTTTAATCTACCGCTCGCATCTAACGGCGCATAACTTATCGTGCCCCAAACCTCAATCCAATTGTCCTCGCGCAATATCGTGCAATTTAACTGCATGGGGTTTAATCTTCAAAAATTATGCGATGTAAGTGGGTTTTAAATACCACTCTTTGCCACGTTTGAATGAAGAACAATATTTTGTTCCAAAAGTCGAAACAACTTACCACTCATGTGATCGCGCGATACTGCCGGTCTCGGGTTTAAAACCGCCTTCACTATTTATGCTTCACAGTTCCACCTCCGCTCACAGTTCTGCTTTTCTCTTTGACTTCACACTCAAACGACGCCATTTATTCGTATTTGACTATGTCTTCTGCTCCCACATCTTTGGCCTGAGATTTACTTCGAGAATATAATTCCTCATTAACCAGGTTTTAAAATAAAACTATGCACCTTAATTGCCTTCGACCATCACCGAAGGAACCAAAACCTCATTGATTCTCTGCTTCGACTAAGCCAGCACAATTTCATGATAAAACGGAAATCGATCCCAATCAAACCTTGTTTTTCATCGATCTTTCTCAATTAAGAATCATGCCGTCAATTCTATAGTTCGCTAGTCCTTAAACCTTTCCCCTTGCACTTAATCAAGGTTCTTCTCTTGACTTCGAACTCTATTACACCACTAGAGCCCTGCGCTTCTTCTTAATTCAATTTTCCAGAGTGAATTGCAGTAATAGCGCCCTTACACTTTCCTTAATTAATTGGTTTGATTTCATTACAAGATCTCCGCAATCCTATGCTCCAGTGCATTTCATAAAAAACACAGAGTTTCACAACTGCCACAAGAACTCAATTATTTCTCACACAAAATTCGACCAAGAATGCATATAAGTTTCATACAGGATTTAGAACAAATTACTCATTTATAAATATAAGCTCAATTACCATAAACCTTGAATGAGTGTTCGACCCCTTACTCTTTTTACAGAGAATTTCTCTTTCATTTTTGGCTTAAAAGACTTATAAAGGTTCCTTTCTCTGTATTAACACATACAGCCAAATTTAGACTCAATTCAAAGTCTGCAGAAACTTTGCAAATAGCATAGATCTACTCATAGAATTTACACAAATGAATATTCACTCTCGATCTCACAGTCAACCCTGTCTCAACAATTATATGGGTTTTCTTCAATTATATGCAGAACACCATTAAAACCCCAATTACAAACTTTGTCATGCAGCATTTTAACTCAACAATACTCATACTATCTCTACTTCTTGAATAGCTCTCTGCTTCAATTCACTGCCTTTGCTTCCTCTGCTTCTTGCTTCTCTTTTTGCTGCCTCTGCTTAATGATGCTCCTTGCTTCTCTTTTGCAATCTCCTTTTCTACCTCTGCCTCTCTGCTACTTTGCTTCTCTCTTTGCCTTGTTGTTGTTTCAGGTGCTCCTCCTTTGCCATCAATGACAAAATTTCCAACATATTATGGCATCTATCAATTCATAAATTTGTTTCTCTCACTTACCTATGGAAATATATCTCCTGGAAGCTCCCATGACCAACAATCATCGACCAACTACCATTGGACAGTCCAACTCCTATTGTATGGACAAAACTCTTCCTACTACTAAATTCACCAAATCATTGTATATATTGAAGCCTCCATGCCTTCACTTCCTCCATGTGAACCACTTTTCATAAATGTTTCATACTGGGTTCTCAATTCTCTCAATATGAGAAAAAAAACAACACCATCATTATGCTCATCAAACATGAATCAAATTTTTTTCCCAGAGAGGGATTTTTCTTCTACTCTTCTCACACCAAAATATTGCTCTTAAACACACCATAAGCTACCAATTTTTTGTCACAAACAACACACAAATTCTAAATCTTCTTCTCAACTCTATCTCTAATTTATGCTCACAAATATATGATATAACTCTGCAAAAACTATTTGGGTAGTTGTTCCAATCTCTACTCACTCTCAATGCCCTCAGAATATCATGCTCTCACACTCTCAAAATGGCCAACCAATTAGACTCAAATTCTTCCTCTATTTATCATTTTTCTATGTTGAGTAACTTAGTAAATGCTACAGGTTATGGACCACTAAATAATTCTTTTCACACACTTCATATTTGGTTTAGATAGGCTTCTTGACCAAATAAACCACTAAATCCACTATCCCTTTGATATCTTCAACATTAATCAACGTCTCGAGGTGCCACTAACATTTCCGACCATATGCTGAAAAATTTTGATCAACAACATCACCATAACATGAAAATTATCTAACCATTTGTAGGTTTTAACCCTGAATAGAAATTATCTACACACGAATCTTATAACAGAAAATAAACAATAGCGAGAGCATAAAACATAAAACAGATAAACACAGATATTTTCCCCTAGATCCCAAATCGGGACGACCAGCTTGATTTTTCATTATATTCCTTTTATTGTTACAACACATATATATACATGCCGAAGCATACATAAACCCAAATCCATTAACCCTGGATTAGAACATAACCATAGTTCCCTTGACCAGATCTACAAAATACCAGGGGCAGAAAACCATCGTATCCCAAAACCATGTGCAAACTCATGCACAAAACAAGGGGTGGTCCGCCTATGAGTGGGACCACATACCAAAAAAAAAATTACCGCCCCCCTCTGACCCCCCTGCTGTGCCTGACGCAACATACAGCATGTGGGGCTATTCATGGAAAGAATATAACACATACCCAACATTCTCCCACTTGTTGTTTTCTTTCCACAAGGGGCCACAGGAGAGCTTAATCATTGGGCCAATTCTTCAACACCCATTGTTTCTCTACACAAAGAGAACTTACGAGTGCTTGCGAGACTTCGTGATGCATATTACGCAACATTCTTCAAAGTGTCCACCTTTCCGTAGCCCCTTTTTTCTTAAACATATCTCTAACAAAGTGATATTGAACATCAATGTGATTTTCTTTGAATGATAAAGCGGGGTTCTTAGCGAAAATTGCACTTTGGCTATCACGATTACATCCTTATAGCTTGCTGTACCAACCCCATACTTGAACACAATCTCTGCAACCAAACTGCTTCCTTGCTTGCATGAGTGGCTGCTATGTATTTTGCCTCTGTAGTTGAAAGAGCCACTACAGACTGTCTTTTACTCATCCAACTGATTGCACCTCCAAATAGGCTAATCACATACCCACTTGTAGATCTTCTTTTGTCCAGATCTCCAGCCCAATCTGCATCAACAAAACCACGAATGTCCAATATTCTTTCCAATCCTGGTCTTCCCTGGTAGCACAAGCCATAATCAATAGTGCCACGTAAATATCTAAAAACCCGGTTCACTGTTGTCCAATGCTCCTTCCCTGGGTTTGACATAAACACCTTAATACTCACTTGTATGTACGATATCGGTCTAGTACAAACCATTGCATACATCGCGGGCTACCACTTGCACTTTCATATGGAACCACAGAGACATATCCTCCTCTTCTTCTTGTGTCTTGCAGGACATTGTTCGATAGATAGTTTTACACCTACGGGAATAGGAACTTTCACGTTTACTATCTGCATGTTGGACCTGCAATATAGTCTCGACATACTTCCTCTGGTTTAACCAGAGCTTCCTCTTTGCTCGATCTCTCTTAATTTCCATGCCCAAAATATAGTTTGCAACACCAAGATCCTTCATGTCAAATTTGGAGAATAGTTGGGTCTTCAAATCTTGGATAATTTCTTTGTCATTTCCAATCAACAACATATCATCCACATACAAGACCAAATAAATAACACGGTCACCAATTAATTTAAAATAAACACAGTGATCCTCCCTGCTTCTGGTGAAGCCAAGTCCTCGTATATAGGTATCAAATTTCTGATACCACATCCTTGGTGAATGTTTTAGCCCATACAGAGACTTCTTCAACCTGCATACCAGTTATTTCTTACCCTTCACCATAAAGCCTTCAAGTTGCTTCATGTATATCTCCTCTTCTAGATCCCCGGGAAGAAATGCTATCTTCACATCCATCTGTTCTATCTCAAAATTAAATGCAGCAGCAACAGATAAAAGTAATATAATAGAAGTGACTTTGGCAACAGAAGAAAAAATATCACCAAAATAAATTCCCCGCACCTGGGAATAACCTTTCGCTACCAACCGAGCATTGTATTTTTCCACCTTGCCTTCTACATTCATCTTCTTCTTAAACACCCATTTTCTCCAAATGGGATTCCTTCCAGCCGGAAACTCCACCAGATCCCATGCATCGTTTTTGTGCAAGGATGCCATTTCATCAACCATGGCCTCCTTCCAGAGTTTTCCATCCTCTGAATCTCTTGCCTCCACAGTATTTAGGATCATGTGAGTTATATAGTTAAGGAAAAATTTGGTGAAGCAGATGGACTATACCTTTATGGCTGCCTTATTTCCTGAATTGATCTTCTCACAACTGGATTTTGTGGGTCTTCCTCTTCTGAATCTTGTTATGTTGTAGATTCAGATTCATCCTCCTTTAGCTCAAACTCTATCTTCTCAGGTTTCTTTAGTAGGACTTCATGTTTAACAAATCTTTCACCTCTCTAAATACCACATCTCGGCTCTACACAACCTTCCTTTTTTCTGGGTTCCAAAGCTTGTAACCCTTTAAACCATCCTTATACCCAATAAAGATGCACCTTTCAGATTTATTATCCAACTTGGTCCTTTTCTCTTTTGGAACATGTACATATGCATCACATCCAAGTACCCTTAGATGTGAAAGAGAGGGTTTATTACCAGTCCATACCTCATGTGGAGTCTTATCCTCCAACGTTGATGAAGGTGATATGTTAACTAAGTAACATGCAGTCTCCACTGCCTCTGCCCAGAATTCTTGTCCTAACCCGGTACCACCGAGCATGCTTCTTGCCTTTTCCATCAACGTTCTGTTCATTCTTTCTGCAACTCCATTTTGCTGAGGTGTGTATGGAGTAGTCTTCTGCCGTGCTATACCACACTTCTTACAGAACTCTTCAAATTCCTTCTTGCAGAACTCCCCACCATTATCTGTCCTCAACGCCTTTATCTTCTTCTCTGTCTGGTTTTCCACCAGTGCCTTAAATTCTTTAAATTTGTCAAAGACTTCAGATTTCTTCCTCAAGAAATATATCCATGTATTCCTTGAGAAGTCATCTATGAATGAAACATAGTACACAGACTTTCCCAGTGATGGAACTGACACGGGTCCAAACACATCACTGTGCACAAGTTCTAATATCTTGTTTGCCCTCTTAGCACCAGAAGGAAAACTCACCCGATTCTGCTTCCCATATACACAATGTTCACAGAAATCGAAATCCAGAGAACAATTAGACATACCTTCTACCATACCATTTTTGTGCAATATCTGAAGGCCCTTCTCTCCAATATGTCCAAGCCTTTGATGCCATAACATGGTCTTTTCTCCAGAGACAGCTAGGCTTTCTGCTCCACTTTCAGGAACCATAGAACTATTACACCCATCAATAACAGTGCTACCTTGTAGCTTGTACAGAGTTCCAGTCCGAACTCCCCGCATTAATACCAGTGCTCCCCGAACCATCTTGCAGGCATCTTTCTCGAACACTGTTTTTACACTTGCATCATCCATCTTGCTTACAGAAATCAGATTTCTGGCCAATGTAGGAATATGCAGAACACCAGGAAGTGTTCTAATCCTTCCACCTTGCAGCTTCAGCTTGACCTTTCCACGTCCGATGATTCTGGCCCTCCTATCATCCCCTAGGAAGACATCATCACCATCATATTTCTCATACTCGCAGAACCACTCCCTATGGGGAGTGAAGTGAAAGGATGCACCTGAGTCAATCAACCATGACTCATGATCTACATGTGTATTTGAAGAAGAAGCCAAATACACATCCCCACCTTCATCCGAGGTGGTTTTTGCCTCTGCAGAAGGACCTTCATCAGATCCCTTTCCTTTCTCAGAAGCTTTAGATCTGCATTCCTTTTTGTAGTGCCCTTCCTTTCCGCATTTCCAGCACACCTTTACAAAATTTCCAGGAGATTTAGATCTCCCTCTAGATTTAGATCTCCCACTCGAAACATTATTCTTTTTTCTGTTCTGGGACCTTCCTCGTACAGATAAGGCATCTCCATTATGACCCTCCATATTTCTCCGTCTCATTTCCTCTGACAGCAAGGCTGAGACAATGTCATCAAAATTCAAGGTAGTTGTATTGCTACCTATTGCAATAACCAGACTGTCCCACGAATCTGGTAGAGAACACAACAAACTAATGCACTTATCTTCATCTGAGATTTTAATATCAACAGATGACAACTGACTTACCACAGTATTGAAGGCATTCAGATTCTCTGTCACCGAGTCTCCATCCTTCATCCTCAGGTTATACAGCTTTTTCTGCAAGAACAACTTATTCACCAGAGACTTAGATTGGTACAAAGTCCCAAGATTTTTCCACAAATTCTTCATCGTAACTTCCCCAGATACATTCAACAATACTGAATCTGAGACACACAACCATATTGTGCTCTTAGCCTTCCGATCCAGTTTCTTCCAGTCTTCATCTGACATTGCCATTGGTTTAGTACCTGGATCTACCGTGATCCACTAATCTTTATCCACCAGCAGATCCTCCATCTTGAGCTTCCACAACTCAAAACTCTGACCATTAAATTTCTCGATCTCTATCTTTCCACCGCTCGCCATATTCTTTCACCGCAAGAATCGATCCCGCAGATCTCCCACTGCACAGGGTCTACCACAGGCCCGAGCAAAAAACCCTCAACAACAAAGGCGTCCCCTTGAAGCCGAAACAGCTTCGATACCAAATGTAGGTTTTAACCCTGAACAAAAATTATCTACACACGAATCTTATAACAGAAAATAAACAATAGCAAGAGCATAAAACATAAAACAGATAAACACAGAGATTTTTCCCCTGGATCCCAAATCGGGACGACCAGCTTGATTTTTCATTATTTTCCTTTTAGTGTTACAACACATATATATACATGCCGGAGCATACATAAACCCCAATCCATTAACCTGGATTAGAACATAACCGTAGTTCCCTTGACCGGATCTACAAAATACCAAGGGCCGAAAACCATCGTACCCCAAAACCATGTGCAAACTCATGCAAAAAACATGGGTGGGTCCGCCTATGAGTGGGACCGCATACCAAAAAAAAATTACTGGGGTGCTGCGCCCGGCACAACGTACAATGTGTGAGGCTAAACGTGGAAAGAATATAACAAATACCCAACACTAGTGCGAGGAATGCAGATAAATTCAAATGAAAAACCTTAGTCACTTCCACAACACAGGCTCCATGCAACTGGAACTCCTTAGTCGCTCCCATAGGCTTTCCTTCTAGTGACTAGAGCTTTTCAGCCACTCCCATGACTCAACATCCATGTGACTGGGGCAGAGGATGAAGGAAATCATCTTTCCACATCTCATAAACTACTCCACCTTCTTCCATAGCTTTAAAATCCTTTGTAGGCCCTCTGAAAGTCACTGGCACCTCTACAACACTTCACCAAGTCACTGCCACATCACTGTCATCATCATCAGTCAAACTAGGTTGACTAGGATGCCAACCAACAACCATACTAAGAATTTGGGCCATCAAACTTCTCTATAACATCTCTGCCATTAGTATGCAACTCGATAACATGTCAGAAATCCTCCAACACCTGTACAACTATCTCAAGCACCACTAACACATGTAGATCCTCTCCAAGCCCAAAGTATAACATCCTCAACATGGGAGACATAATCTGAGACACAGAGACCAATCAACAAGGCTCCATAGCTCTAACTCCTGTAGGAGCCACCAACACCTGTATAAAGCAACATGATCAAGAGTATCATCACATCTCCAAGCTATTCCAAGCTAGTAGGCAAGCCAAAGACCATCTACACATCATCCATACACAACTGATCATCATGGGAAAGCCTCCAAACCAGTGCAACACACCACCTTCAAACTCAATAACAACAACATGAAGGACCATGACATCCTCTGATCACACTCTATATGCAACACCTATAAATAACTACTCCATCCTCACATATCCATGATAGTAGACATGAAACACCTACAAATCATTGCTCCATCCTCACATCTCCATGCTAGTAGACATGCAACACATCATCCATATACGAGCCACATGTAACCAAACATACAAGGCATAACAAATTGTCTAGCAAACCATGCTACCAAATTGAAAACAATGCCAACCAACAACAAATCTGCAACACTGCAACACACATCAATGCCAACAGTCACAAATCAAAGGTTAAGATTTATCTCATAGGTAGTTATGCACTTTCAACCCTTTTAATTAAATTGATTAATTAAAAAGAAATTTCATATGAACAAGTTTCATATGAAATGAGTTAAGGATTTTTTGGGCATGTGGTATTGATAATCCATGGCATTATAACATTTTCATATGGTATTTTTTAATTAATTTCAATTTAATTAAAAATTTAGAAAGCGCATAAGTATTATTGAGATAAATCTCAACCTTTAATTTGTGATTACTGAGGAGAATATTTTAAATATTTCGGGGAGGTTAAATCCCTACAATGGACACATAATAATTATGTCAATGGGCATGTCTATTTTGGAATAGGGTTTGCTATTTTTTAATTCAATTATCAATCATTATTAGGTGAATGATAGGGATTTAACCACCATAGAATATTCTTAGTAGTATACACAAATCAAAGGATGAGATTTATTTTGAAAGTAGTTACGTACTTTTTTTGCCCTTTTAATTAAATTCATTAATTAAAAAATGTCATAAGAACAAGTTTAGTATGAAATGAGTTATGATTTTTTTGGGCATGTGTTATTGAGAAGCCATAGTATTGACCCATGGTATTGTAACAAAGCCTATTGAAAAATTAAGAAAATTCATGATAAAGTGGGGGTGAACATACATGGTTAAGAATCTTATTACGTGTTTTTTTAAATGTACACATGTTTAACTTATATATTCAATTATTTTTATCATTAAAAAAAAAATTCCACAGATTAAATCGAAATTTTATATTAGTCAATAAAAAATTTGTTGTGTATATGCATTAAGTGTTCTATCTATTTGAGAGTCATGCAGAACTTCAAAACCAGATCATTCGGCTATTTGCATATGACCAATAATTCCAAAAACTCGCAAATATAAAAACATTTTCTTGGATGTTTCCCTCCTGAGCAACCATATCTGACAAAAAAAACTTCTTCTATCTCCGTCCAGAGCCTCCTCTTGTGAGGAAAACAGCTCAGCTGGAGCAAAGAGGTTGGCCAAAAGCACCTCCCTTCTAGTCCCAAGCTTCCTCTTATGAGGAAAACAACTCTAAACAGGATCCTAGAAGCTGACCAAAACATATACATGATAGTTTTATATATGTGTAATAAAGTATGTAAATGTCTAAAATATAAGGAGTCTATACCACAGAGTATCATATATGATACTGAAAGCATAAAATACAAAAAACTCAGACAAAGATATACAGCATAGCTCAACATCAAGAGAGCATAACCAAACTATCAACGAAAAGGGGCATGATCTGTCTCCACCAGGCCCTTTGTACCTACATCCTTTATTTTCCATCTTCCCAAAGTCTATTGTACGCCCTCCTTAGAAAGGAGATATGTTTCCCCATTCCACTCCCTGTAAATGTGACATACATATATGTAAGCAAAATGTCTTTTTAATGACCAAATTTCTTCAAAGATAGGATTTAATAGATAATTTTGGCACATGAATTCCTTATTGAACCATTTGATAGTGTTCAATGAGTCCCCAAATATATGTACTGATAGATAGCCCAATTGGATCAGCCAACACAACAGCATGTGTAGAGCCTTCAATTTGGAAAATTTGTCTGTTCTATTCCGAAGCCCCACTGAAGCTTCCTTACGAGTGTCTAGACTGAGATGAATCACAATACCATCCCCACAACTATTTTCTTCACTGGACACTCCATCAAAGTATGCCCATGGCATATCTCCCCTAATGACCTTTGGGGTGATCACCTAGGATTGGATTTTGACTTTAAATCCATCATTTGGGCATAGATAGCCGCACTCTCCAAAGCTATGACCTGTGAATGGGTCTCCTTATCTTTAAAAATTGATTTGTTTCTTGCTAGCCAAATTCCCCAGGAAATTAGCAGGGGAAGCACCTTCCATTTTTCCTCCTGGATCCCCTGCCACCATTCCTTCTAGGCTTCTGGAACCGACACCCCATCCCACCTTTCTGACTTACCTACAACTGCCAACATCTCTACCCAGACTAGTTTACTAAAAGAGAAATGTATAAATAGGTGAGATATTGATTCAGAGGTTGATTTACAAAGAAAACACCAACCCGAGCCTTCCTTCTTCCTTTTTTGCATATTTTTCCAGGTTGGTACTTTATTTTTTAAATGCACTAGCAGAAGAGCCTAATTTTGGCCAAGCATTTCAACTTCCAGAGATGTTTGGCCCACCATGCTAGTGCCTCCCATCCATTTTTGGCCATGAGGTATTCATATCCAAACTTTGGTGTATACTTGCCCGAGGGGTCATGTACCCACCTTAATTCATCCTCTCTATCCCTGATACACACATTCAACCTAATCAATTCACTTGTAAACTTCTACCAATATTCAAACCAGATAGGGTCAATCTACAGGTCTTCCCCTATCATCTATCCCTATTGCCAGTGTGAGGAGGCAATCTCCTTTGCAATGTTATTTATAAATTAGAAACGTTTGGACCTTAGAAGAGTCCTCAGATCCATCGGGAGAGAGTATGCCTCATTTCACCCCACTCAGGGATCCAGCCCAATTCTAACTTGTTCCCCATTACCTACCTATCAAACCAGACCTTCTTCAATGATATACAATGATCCCATAATGCCTTTCCAAACCACATATGCTCTAGATAGTTTTTTCCCTAGAGATTGTATACATTCTGTTAGCTCCATAGGGTAAATGTATTTTTGTTTCATGACATGGGACCATAATGATTCTTTGAACAGAATACTCCAACCCACTGTAGCAGATAGGGAGGCTGCGAAGGAGGGGAGCTATTTCAAGCCCCAGCCTCCCCAATCTTTTGGTCTTGCAATTCTATCCCATTCCACCAAAATCATCACCATTTCCTCCTTAGATCCTGCCCACATAAATTTGCTACATATTTTCCTCACCTTCTCCAGGATACTTTTAGGAACCCATGAGAGCATTTCCCAGTATACCAGAATAGCCATGAGAATGGACTTTATCAACACCAATCTTTCCACTCTAGATAGCCACCTGAAACTCCAATGATTCACTCTCTTTTCTATTTTAGCCACCAGCCACAGCTAGTCCAAAATTTTGTAAGAGTTCGGTTTTAGAGTAAAGCTAAGGTACTTTAAGCTATCTCCCATTTCCTTAATCTCATATAGAAGATCCGTCGCTACTCTTCTAATTTCCTCCTCCATGAGTCCTTCTGCTATGATGATTGATTTACCTACATTTATGCTCATCCCTGTTGCTAAGAGGAAGGCTAATTTTAGATGAATGATCTCTCTGCTACTGCCATCACTAAAAAGGAGGATATCATCAACAAAAAGGATATGGGTAATCTACATATTAATGACAACCTCTATGCCCCTAATTTCCCCCCTCCTTTTGGAATCCGCTAACAATTGACTTAAGCTTTTCGTTGCCAAGAGAAAGATCAAAGGATAAAGAGGGAATCCCTGTCTTAGACCTCTCTAGATTTTGAAGAATTGTGAGGCCGCCCCGTTAATTAGAACAACAAAATTGAGGTTAGTTATACACCCCATCACCCAATTGATGAAACAGATATCAAAACCCAGGTGCGTTAGGAGTAATCTGACATATATCCAACTGATCTTATCATAAGATTTGGATAATTCTATTTTGATTATCATACCTTTCCTTTTGTTCCTTTTGATGTTGTGGAGAGTTTCCTGGGCCAGCCCGATTGCTTCATGGATCTACCTCCCTTCTAAGAACCCAAACTATTCCTACAGAATCTTCTTGGAAAGGATCGGCTTTAGCCTAATAGCGATAACTTTCAAGATGATTTTATAAATTTTGTTGCATAAAGAGATGGGAAAAAAATCATCGAAGTAGCTTGGCTCATCTAGTTTCAGGATGAGAGCTATAAAGGTAGTGTTCATTTGCTCGAGTATAGCTCCTCTCGATCGGGATTCTTCCACTAATGCTGTAAGCTCCTCCCCCAGCTCTTAAAAGAAATGTTTATAAAACTTTGTTGTCCACCCATCCAGCCCCAAACTTTTGTCCTTTTTCATTAACTTGAGGACTCCTTCCACCTCATCTCTGGACACCAAGCTTGTCAACATCTCATTTTCCTCTTCCTCCACATACCTTGGGAAATGTTGGGCTACCCTGACCACCTCTACAATAGTGACCTCAGGGGGGGATTTAAAAACTCTGTTGAAGTGATCCTTACCCATTTTAGCTAGCTCAGAGAAGGACTTTTCCATCCCATTGTCCTCCCTTCTCATCCCCCATATGGTATTAGAAATTTTCCTTCCTTTTACATAATTGTAAAAAAACTTTGTATTCTTGTCCCCTGCTGCTAGCCATAGTGCTCTACTCTTCAACCTCCATTGCTCCTCCTTTCGCAACAGAATCTTCCTTCTCTCACCCTCCAAAGATTTTATAAGATCCATTTTTTCCCTCGATTCATATCCATCTGCTTCAGGACTTTCCATCCTCCCCAATTCCTCTCCCAAACATCTCAACCTCTCCTCCCAATATTCTCTTCTCTGTTTATCCCATTCAATGGTAATTTTTTTCATATTTTAAGGTTCTCCCATAAGTGTGCCACTTTTCTTGGAGACTCCTCTTCCCCCCAAGAGCTCCAGGTTTCCTTCAAAAGAGCATTATAGGATTACTCCTTCTCCTTCAACCAGCCTAGATTGAATTTGAACGGAGCTCCTGGTTTATCAAAGATACCCTTAATTTCTAGGAGAATTGGATGATGATCAAATTCCCCTCCCTCCCCCACCCATTGCCTTAGGGCTAGAAATCGATCCACCAACCCTTCCTTGATCAAGAATCTGTCTAGTCTCTTGGCCACACTGGCTTCTCCTATCCTCCTATTCCTCCACGTTGGCCAAAATTTTACTAGATTGATGTCAATAAGGTTCCCATCAAGGATTTTTTATGAGAAAAAAATTAGATAAAGGATCTACATGGGCTGTCGGTCCCCAAGATTTAGCCTACTCGATAGAAAAGTTCAGATCCACCCCTAAAATGAGATTGGAAGTGTTCATAAAAGACCCAAACCAAATCTCATTCCAAAAACTTTCCCTCTCATGGTAGGGTCCATATATATTCAAAATCGTTAAGGATGAGCACAACTCCAAGGAATAGAGCTCCATGACCAGGACTTGATCCCTTCCCCAAGTGTTGATCAATCTGATTTTTCTTTCATTGAAGCCCACGGCCAACCCACCCAACCTTCCTTTGGCATCCAAACCCATAAAAAACCACCTCGGGAAAAGGTTCTGAAGGGAAGCTAATACATCATCCCCATACCCCAGATTTTCTTGAAGAATAATAATATCTGGCCCATATCCAAAAATCAGGGCTTGAAAGGCTGGTTTTTAAGGCTTACTAGCTAACCCTCTAAAATTGAATGACAACACAATCATTGGATCACCTTTCTCGGGCATGCATTGCTCTAAGTACCCCTGTTAAGGACCTTTGTTTCCCATCTGCAATATCAATTTTTTCTTTGAGTTGGGCTTTGGACAGATTTTATTTTCTTCCTCTCAACTTGGGCCCAGAGGGAGAGGCTGCAAGGTTCCCTAGCCCTCCCACTATTTCCAGTAGGTTAACCTTTTTGTCATGCGGCCTAAGGTTGTAAGACCTACGCTCCCCTTCAGAATAAGGGAGATATTCCAATCTAGAGGAAGGCTGGGGACATGGATCAATGGATAGGGTCGGGATGGATGTGATAATACTATCCAAGGCTGATTCAACATGTACAGTAAAACCAGATGACATATGAAGGGATTCTTGCCTGGAAGGACCAGGCCCTATAATCAATGGAGATGAATTCGAAAACAAAATTTAAATAGATGAAGGGGTATTAGGAACAATACCCTCCATCGGTGTCATATCTATGTCGAAGGCTACTTCTGAAAGCTCTTCAATAGGGATGGCTTCACCTCCTCCCACCTCAGGGACCTCCATAGTAGTATCCTCTACCCTCCCTTCCAGCTCTTGTTGAGTCGACTGTTGCCCCTGATCCTGCCCTGATTCCTTTTTGTGCTTCCCCTCTACAGACTTCCCTTCTTATGTATCCTTGCCTTTTCCCTTAATTTGTTTTTTCCCCCTTTTGATGCCCACAGGGCAGGATTTTTCCATGTGTCCATACTGGTGACACTTGTGACACCTGAATGGCACCTTCTCATAATCTAGTTCCTAAATGAAAGACCAGTCCCTATAACGTAATTGTATTGCCTCCACTAGCCCTTCTCTAGGATTAAGACAAACTAGGATACTCGCAGTACCTTTACCTCCTGTCTGTTGGAATGACATATCAGCCTCCAAGTACTGCCCCAATTCATTCCTGATTTTCTTAAATACATTTGTTGTCCACAGCATATGGGGAAGCCCTGGTAATTTCGCTTGGGGATTCCATATTTTAAACAGAATTGGGGCTTGACCAAATCCCCAATTCCTCTCCAACACCCATATGACCATCTCTTTACTCCTGAACTTCATCATAAACCAACAATTTGTAATATTTATCGCCTCAAAGCACAGATCTGGGCCTGACTGCCATGCATTCGCAACCCATTCCTTCAAGAAAGTAGCTGATACTTTATTACTCTTTTCTTTCCATACCAAGGTTAATTTGGTAGTCTCCATTGCTTCATCCACTGATAGATCTATGCCCAAAACTAAATTTTTGATCTGGTCGTTCCGTCTTACTGCCCTGGCATTCTTTCTTGAAAAATTTGGGTTTTTCTGATCTCTTTCAGGAACATGGTTCAGATCTTCTTAACCTGTGAATTATTTTATTCCTTCTTATATGGCCATGGCACCTTCCTTCCTATGTCTACCCTAACTCCCTTGGTCTGAAAATCCAACCTTTCCTTGACCCATCCTTCCTTCGAACCCTCCTCAAACCTTGCTCTGACTTTTGTCCTTGTCTGATAGATTGGGATCCCTTGCCTGACCCCTACAGATGAAGTCCCTCCCCCCTGCTCTGTGCCTCTAGTCGTGCCCTCATATCCCCTGCAATAGCCTCTGCTATCCGCCCCAAACCCTTCTCTCTTATAAAACCATAGAGTTTTTTTTTTCCATCACCCGAATTTCGCGACACCAAATTCAAACCCTACACATCTCCTCCGCCGAATTTTAGAATTTCTTGAGCCACACAACCTCATCCCAAAACCGGTCTCAAACCTTCCTTCTTTGTAATATTCCCAAATTTTCACATGATATTCGGAATATTAGAGTTCTTTATTTTATTAATAGATTAAGTAAGTAAAAGGGTGGAGGGACCCATTATCCTCAAGGATGAATAAGATCCACTTTTGATATGTGAATGTGGATTAATTTAACTTAGATCTACATAATGGAGTAGTGGAGTAGCTACTAATATGAATGGAGTGGAGCTCATGTCTCAATAATGAGATAGATCACGGAGATTGAAGCATTCAACTAATATCATGGAGGGAATCTAATGGAAGATCATAGAGCATTCATGATGAAGTGATGGAGGAAGTAGTGCATTTAATGCACACATGATGGAGAGGGTGCACATTGCATGTAGACATGATGGAGGACTTAGAGAGACAGCATAGTCAACCATGGAGGATTATGTCCACATGAAAAACGTAGTTTAGAGGTGGGTTAGGGCTTGCGAAGGCTTACTTTGTATATAAAGGAGATGAACGCAACATGGGAGGTATGCTTGAGTTTATGATTTGAAGATCTATTTAGATAAGGATTTGTCAGGTGACATCTCCATGCATTCTTATGTTGTTTAGCTAAGTTTGCAGTGTTGTTTAGCATAGGGTGTTCCTGAGTTGGAATCCCACCCTTACCCATAGAGGACTTGTGTTCCTACTTTGGGAAGGTTATTCTGAGCTACCATTCATCATCAAGAATTGGTGCCACACTCTTTCCATTCTCTGCAGAACACCTACCTTCAGAAATTACACAATTATTTCTAAAGATCTGTTTGGGAGGTGTAGGTTTTCTTCAGTATTTCAACTGGAGAACCGGTGAAGGATTATTCATTTCACCTTGGGATTTAATATCATCATTCCCAAGGCTTCATTTCAGATCTAGCATCAAGCCAAACGTTATTGACCTCCTATCAGCAGCAGCCCCATCAAGGATTGCGTAGTCCATCATTGCAAATCCAAAGGAGGAAGGAAGTTGCTAGCATTTTAGTTAGTAATCCTGTGAGGGATCATGCACTCACCTTTCCATCACCATTTCCATTAGCCTGGAGCTTATTGCAGCACATTTCAGAAGGCATTGATTCTCTCCATCTTTACAGCGCAGTTTTTCCAGCATCTGCATCTTCAATTGCTGCATTTTGAGGAGGAGGAAGAAGAGACAAGATCTCAAGCTTCTAGCTTGGATATTTGAAGGAGGGATCAGCCCTCAAAGCTCAGATCTACTTGTATAACACATTTCAACCTGCTGAAGCCCTGAAAATTGGGTCTACAACAAGCGGGATACCCACCCAGTCCAGACCTTGGTTAGCAGCTCCTTTTCCATTTGATGTAGTGGGTCTGACTAGGGATAATGGGACCAGTTTCCCAATATGTGTGTGTGTGTTTGAGATTTGATATTTCTTTTCTAAAATTCTTAAGTAAAATGCTTTTAATCTATTTTTAATCTATTCATATGAAAACTATATTATAAGAAATATCTAATTCTAAACTAACCCGGGATGTAATCTTTCAATATATGCGATCTAAAAGGATTCCAGATAACAATTGATAATAAAGATCATTCAATTATTATGAGAAAAGAATTCAATAAAGATAAACTATTTCACATAAAAAGTTAGATGAAACAGTTGTGAAAAACATACCACATATTAAGCTATTCATATATCAAGCACAAATAAATAATTATTACCGTACAAAAATGCCAAATGATAACTCAAATATTCAAACATTAACATATAAACAACTAAACATAAATATTACTTTTAACACAGAAACAGAAACAGTTAAGAGATAAAAGTACCATTTATAACTGGTTCTACTCATGAGCTAGAAGCAATAATGATTTATCTCTTTCTTAAACCAACATCTATCAAGAGTACAGAAATGCAACATCAATAATAGATATTAGACACAGATATCAATAAATCTCGTTCCATTCATTTATCAAAACCTCCTCCGAGGGTGCAGAAATGCATGTTCTGAGGACAATTTTTTGACAAATTTCAGGACCCTTCTCTAAATGCATGAGAAGGGTTTAAATACTAATGGCTAAAATCTAAAAATAGTTTATTACAAAAAATTAGGATTCAGTTTAAATGACCGTCCTTTTTTCTAGGCAAAAATACAGTAAAACTAAAACTAAATCTAAAAATAAAGACTATCAACTATCTACTTATGAATTTGATCTTTGATCTTGCAAGCATCCAACATTGTTTTGAGAAGAGGTGGTTGGCCGACTTCAGATTTCAACTGCCCCGAAAAGACAGAATCGGCAAGTGTAGGAGAAATCTTCTCAGCGGAATTAATGATGCAATTAAGCACACTGCATTGACTGTGTGGTTTCACTAGATATGTCTAGTAAGAATCCCAGTTTAATCTTGTCAGTCCTTGAATTGACATTGCCTTTTCATCAGCCTTTTGCCTCCATTCTGTTTGCAATTGTTGTGCTTGTGGAAGGTGTCCCGGAATAATTTCTGAAATCAAATTAACTTTGTGCAAATTTTCATTTACACAATCAGTAATATTTCCTGCTGTTGTAGCTGCTTCCTCTGCTGCTTTTTCTACCTCTCTAATCTGTACGTCTCAATTTTTGACGAGAATTTCTTTATAACTATCATTGATGATCAGTGCTCCTGCTCTTCTTCCTTCCTCTATATTTTTCCATGCAAAATAATTAGTAACTCTTTCATTAGTTAAATCATAATCATCTCGTAATTCTACGACATGATTAGTGATTTTATCACTTTCTTGACAAAAAGAGTTGTATTGCGAGATTTTCTGGCATAATATGTCTTGTTGTTGCAGTAGTTGTTTGTTCAAAGAAATAGACTCTGAACTAAACTCTGGAAGCATAGGGTCATCTTTGTGCTCCTCTTGGATAATCTGTATTTGTTTCTCTTTATCTGCCAAACTTTTCTGATATCCAATTTGCATCTGTTAAAGCTCTTGCTGTAACTTTTCAAGTTTATCTGTGCTTCACTGTTAGCACGGGCTTGTTGCAATTGTTGTTGCAGAACTTGTATCTGATCTTCTTTTTCATTTAATAATAGCCTTACCTCAGATGCTTTGTCAATAGTTGTAGAGGCATAAGCTCCTGTAATCTGAGATAACTTGGTAAGATTATCAGTTGGATCCGTAGTAGGATCCTTCCATAATACATCTAATTGTTCTGCCTCAGTAGAGATTGAGCTCTCTAACTTTCTCTTTTTCCTCTGCTTCCTCACTACTGCTTTATACTGCGGGCTGTAGAATACATCTAGAGGAGGAATGTCCTCTATATTGAGTACAATTTCAGAAGAGGGAGCGATAGGTATATGCTCAGTTTCTGTGACGTTGCCACTTATTCCCGTGCTCAAAACTTTTTTTGTCTGTACAGGGGTCTATATATTCTGTCCTTCCACATTAAGCAATTGATTAAAAGTTTCCCTTTCTTTGTCCAATTCAATCCTGACTGTCAGTTGCTATACATTGAGAGGTGGAAGATTCAACTGTGGAGTGGTAAAAGTCTATTGTTGTGAAAGCTCTTTTGATTGAGTTGTATCCTTCACTAAGCTTTCATCATTATCAATCTTTTTAGAACGCTCAGAAGTCTCTTTGTCAGACTTCGACTTAGACTTTTCTGTATCTGAGCTACCACTAAGACTGACACTAGGAGTTGGTTCCCTTGTGGGTTCCATGCGTAAATTTTCCAAAGGGATAGTAGTTAGTCTTCTCTCTCTGTAAACTTTAAATTCTTGAAATTCTTCTGGGGATAACTGTGTTTGAGCTAAATGCAAAACTTCTTTAAATGAACATTTTGTTTGAAACATATCATGAAAATGATCTTCTTCTCTAGAAAACACTCTTACTTTGATTGCAGTGGTGAAATCTTTGACAACATCATTTGGATCAAATAACCTTCTCGAAAACTTGAACAGTTGTAAGCATGTAATATTGCTTACCTCTTTGAATGCATGACCAACATCAAACAATGAAAATGTTCCACAGGCTACGAGAAATTGTGGCCAAATTCCCTTCTTCTTCTCCTTTAATTCCTTTGTCAAACCTCCTTCACCACAGGTTTGATAAGCAATCTCCCGAGCTACAAGTTTATCCGGAACATACAGGGGTAAAACATGGGGGGAAGCAGAACTTCCAAAAACCCTCACATAAGTAAACAAATCTTCTCCAAACCATCTTGCGATAGGGAGAATGTCGACTTCTGCTTCCGGGGATAACCTTGGAGCATCCTTATTATACAATATTCTGTACAGAGGCAGCATTATGCCATGGAAAATTTTGTAAAAATGAGGAACAAAATTTGATTCCCACAACTCTTTGTGATAGACATGAATAGGCAAGGGATCATGAATTGTCCATTGCCAACCCATCAAAGGGAATTTAGAAACAAAACAAATTGAATCCATAACATAGGCAGATAGATAAAAGGGACGATAAATCCTCTGAGAAACAGTACATTTATACCGGTAATTGAAAATAGCAGTGGCCAAATTATCAGACAAGATTTTGGCCCAGTCTACAATTGTAGCGTTAATGGCAACATTCAACAAAGGGAGCCATTCGGGCAAGACCATATTTATGTCAGGCTTTCCAAAAATCCTGCATAACATAGCAGCAGAAAAAAAATATGGAGAGGTGAGCGAACCAGTACTATACATACCGTGTTTGTTTTTCTTCAATGGTTCATCTCTTTTGGTCCATTCCTTGGTGCATTCCGCCAAATTTTCATTTTCTCTGGCGAATTTCTCCATAAATTGTTTGTTGTAAGTTGCCTGAGGTTCCGGTAAGTGATACATAAGCCTCAAATCTTCTGTAGTGAATGACCCAATGAGTTCTTGTCCTGGAGTTCTAAATTTCCTGTCTGAAATATCGATGTTATCCAGCACCCATTTTACCATATCTGTATACGGAAGAATTCTCGGTCTTGCTGCTATTATGTGTAGAAATGAACAAGCCAATTCTGTAAGAGATGCTTCAGAGGAATTACTTGAACCTGCAGTAACCGCGACTTCCATTACCTTGGGATTTTCTTCTTCGAGCAAATTATGCATCCCCTCCCAAGTAGTGATACCGACGTCCTTGTTGCAAGCAGTATCCGCATACAAGGAAGCCATCTCTTTGTTTTCAGCACTTGGAACTTTCTCTTTCTTACCCGTAATGCTCTATGAATGCTTTGTATAGTCTTCTGCTCCTTCGCGCCTGTGGTTTTACGAATTAAGTGAGAGTAATGATATGAGAAAGGTGACGGGATAGTTTTAAATGCTGAAGGTGGATGAAAAATATTATTTTAAACGTGAAACAACCTTTCAATCAAAAAAAAATCCTTTCCATCAATGATTAACAATCCATTCATTAATTTTGACATCAAAGCGCATAACAGATGTTTATTTATGAAAAGATTTACTTTGGACAACGCGCTAGAAGAATCTGCGATAATGCGATCTGCGATTTGCTGTGCAATATCGCAAAATCGCAATATTGTGGATCACAATCATCGCAAATCGCAATTATTGTAGGATCCCATTCATCGCAAATCGCAACATCCACAAATTGCAGTCTCATATCATCGCGAAATCGCAATATCGCAAAATCGCGAAATCGCAATTTCACAAAATATAACTTATTAAACAAATTTTCTGCGATATGTGGCTTGTGATCAATACTTTAATGTATAGTTCTTTGGGATCACGCTATCGCAATATCACGGAATCGCAATTTTAAAAGATTCTTCTTTTACAAAGGATATCCACTTTTTGCGATGGATGCGGTATTTTTCTTCAAAGAAAGATTATGTTTTGATCTATCATAAACTTAGGTTTATTTTAAAGATTTTCAAAGGAATTTCCCTAAGTTATGATAGTAAGTTTTATTTGAGAAAGGAAATAAATACTAATTAATTTTTTTTGGATTTTTTGACTAAGGGTCCCCACTTATTTAGTATTATTACTAATATTAAATAAGAAGGGGGGTTGTTGCTGGCCACAACAATTGGCGATTCACTTGGAAGAACCAGTTATCTCTGCTTTTCTTTTGAATTTTCTAAACTTTTCAAAACAGAAAATTTTCCAAAAAATCAAACTTTATTATAAAAAGACAAAGTACATTATGCTTTAATCTATAAATGATATTTCATTTCTTCTATATTCAACTTTTGATTATTCACTTCCTCAAGCTAGTCCTTGTATTTACATCAGTCATTACTTGGTTTAAAAAGATAAAAACAAAGGCTTCTCTATAAATCAACTTTAAATATGCTCATTTGTCGTAGGTAGAGCCACTGCTGCCAGCAAGCGTTTATAGCCTCGACAGGGTTACCTGTTACCCAGTAATGATCCTGTATCCTACTTAGAGAAATATACAATTTTCAAAGAGAAATCCATATTCACACTTATTGCTTTTGCTTTTCTTTTTTATTCTTAAAGAACAATGTCTTGGTTTGGTAGCCAACTCATGACAATGCCATTCACTTGATTTATAACTTTGTTGAACAAGCTGGCTCGTGATGAGACCCCTTGTCTTTTGATTGCAACAATCTTGAGTCATTGCCCTGTTATGGTATGCAGTATTGGCAAAGTCAGCAAGCTATAATATCTATGATCATGATAAGTTGGCTCGTGATGAGACCTCTTACTCTTTAAGTTAAAAAGTGTATTATTGGATAATTCTTTGAACATTGTAATTTTCTAAGTGGGGAGGATATCATTGTTTCCTTAAGATAGCTCTGGACGACAATAGTAGAGTTTTTTGGAAGGAACTTTTCTATAGAGAAACTTTGTTTTGTTATTGATACCTTTCATTGAACTGATATAAAACAATCTTTCACTAAAAGTTGCCTTTCATCAAAGTTTTCAAAGTTGAAACTAGTATCATTTCAAGACTAAAGTTTTTTTTTTTTTTAACTGTATCTTTGAATAACAATGATCAATATTCTGAAAAGAATTCTATTTATAAAAGTGAAGAAACCAAATCTAAAAAGAGAATTTATCTCTTCTTTGTGAATTCCAAATGTAACCATTAACAATTCATTTTATTTTGACAAATAAAGAAAACTAATATACAAAATAGAAGAATGATCTCCTATGGAAAATATTTTTTTAGAATTTGTCCATTAACAGGTAAAGACTCTCTTTTTCCTGTTAAATCCTGTAACATAAAAGTAGATGGACCTATGATTTCTGCAATTTGAAAAGGACCAAGCCACATTCGTTGAAATTTCATATGTTTTCCTTTTTCCTCATGAGCCTTGTCCCATTTTAAAACAAGATCTCCAACCTGAAAGTCTTTTCTGGTTATCATGTTTGAATCAAAGGAAGCTTTTACTAATGCTTGATGATGAGCATGAGTTATTTTGGCTTTTTCTCGTTGTTCTTCTAACTTAATTATTTCCATCCGTCTTAGTTGCAAGGAAGAAGTTGGTGCTTCATCTATATATTGAACTAAGGCCAAAGAAGGAATTGCTAAATGAGTTGGAAGAACTACTTCTTTCCCATAAACTAAATTAAAGGGAGAAGTGCCAATAGAAGCCTTCTGTGTTATTCGATCTGCCCATAAAGCATATATTAAAGACTTATGCCAATTTTTATGATTTTGATCAATGGTTCGCTTAATGATTCTGATTAAGTTTTTATTTGTGGATTCAGCTAACCCATTTCCCTATGGATAATAGTTGGCAGAGTATTTAAGTTTAAAACCTCTCTTGAGTGCAAATTCAGTCATAGCATTACCAGAAAAATATGATGCATTTTCAAACACTAAAGCAGAAGGTAAACCAAACCTGGTGATTATGAACTGATCTATGAATTCAATGATGTGCTCAGCATTAGCAATCTTGAGAGGGACTGCTTCTACCCATTTCGTAAAATAATCAGTTGCTGTAATAATATACTTATGTTGCTTAGAAGAGTGAGGAACGATCTCACCTATTATGTCCAATCCCCATTGATCAAAAGGCTGTTCAATGTTTACTGGTTGTAATGGCAATGATGGTTTCTTTTGTCTTCCAGCTGCGGTTTGACAAATTTGACATTTTCTTACATAGCTATGTGAATCTTTGAATAAAGTGGGCCAGTAATAGCCTGCGCGAAGAATTTTATGTGCAGTAGCATCTCCAGCATAATGTCAACCTGCTGGCCCATCATGAAGTTCCTGCAAGACTTTTTCAGCTTCAGATTTCTCCAAACATCTAAGAAGAACATAATCGTAATTCATTTTAAAAAGAACATCGTTTACAAGCTGATATTGTTTAGCCTTCAACCTTAAAGCTCTTTTCTTGGTGTGATCGAGATTTGGAGGAGCATATCCATTCTTTAGATAAAAAATGATATCAGCATATAATGATTCAACATCATTTAGGCTTACCTCATACGTTTGTATCTCTTCAGATGATTTCTCAGAAATCTGTGATGCTCCAGCTAGTATTTTGCAAAAGCCTTGACCTCTTACAATATTTTCTGGTTTGATCTCAACATCATATTCTTGTAAGGCAGTAATCCAATTAGCTCTTTTCTCACCCACATCTTTTTGGACTAAAAGATTTCTTACCGCTGGAAACGGTACAATGATTTTTGTATGGGTTTTAAGTAAAAAGGGTCTGAAATATTTAATTTCTTTGAAAACAACGTAAGCTTGTTTCTCCACATCTGAGTAATTCAACTCAGCTCCCTGTAAATTTGAACTGAAGAAAGCAATTGGGGCTTCTGCTTTGTCTTGATTTGCTTGAGTGAGAATCGCAGCGTAAGATTTATCAGAGGAAAATGTGTACAAAATAAAAGGATCGGAAAAATTTGGAGTTGCTAAAGATGGAGCATTAATAATTGCTTGTTTAATCAGATTGAATGCCTCATATTCATCTTGGCCCCACTTGAAGTTTGAATTCTTTTTAATCATTGCTTGTAAAGGAGATACAATTCTTGAAAAATCTGGTACAAATCTCTTTACAAAATTAATTTGGCCGAGGAAAGATTGCATAGATTTCTTATTGTGAGATAAAGATATTTCAGAAATCTCCTTGATTCTATCAGGATCAATATGAATTCCAGATTTTGACACTATGAATCCAAGAATTCTTCCTTCACTTAATGCAAAAAAATATTTTTTCGGGTTAAGTGAAATTCCATACCTTTGACAACGTTGGAATATCTGCTTCAAATCTCTAAGATGATTGCTTCGTTTTTTGGAATATACAGTTATATCATCCAAATAAATTACCACTAATTTGTTAACTAATCCCTTAAAAACGATGTCCATGGCTCTTTGAAATGTGGCACCAGCATTGATTAGACCAAAAGGCATCTTTTGATATGCATAAGTGTCCCATTTGGTTCTGAATGTAGTTTTCAATTGATCATCTGGATGATCTAACACTTGGTTGTAGCCAGAGAAACCATCTAAGAAAGACAATTAATTTTGATCCTGCAACTGCCTGTAATATTTTCTCCATGGGAGGCAAAGGAAAATTATCTTTTTGGCAGGCTTTATTAAGATTTCGAAAGTCAATGCAAATTCTAATATCTCCGTTTTTCTTTCTAACAGGAACCATATTAGAAACCCATTTAGAATGTCGAACAGGAAAAATAATTTTGGCTTTCAATAACTTAATGAGTTCATATTTGATTTGATTTTCTAGATTGGGATGGATTTTTCTCAGCTTTTGTTGTATAGGTTTCTCATCATTCATCATTGGGATAGTATGTTGGATGATAGAAGTGTCATAAGTTTTGAGTTCATCGTAGTTCCAAGCAAAGACACTTTTATATTGTTTCAAAAGACGAACATATGTTGATTTTTCTTCAGGAGTTAGACCAAGGCCTAGGTTGATATTCTGTGGTTTGGTATCAGTTCCTAGATTTACTAATTCATAATTCAAAGTTGAACTTTGTAATTTTGAATTGGTAGATATTTTAAATCAGTCTTTCAAATCATAAAGGTCTTATAACTCGACTATTGACTTTGGAATAGCATTATTAGTGCTATCATGTTGTAATTGTTTGTCATGTTGGTCTTCATCGATTATCTAATTGGTATAAAATCCTTCAGATGTGAGGAAGCTTACAATATCAGGATCATCGTTGAAAATTCTCCAATTGGTAACGTTACCAGGAATCGAAGGTCTAAATATTAATTCAATTGAAAATTGATCAGGACTAAAATATTCTGCAGGAATAATCTTAGAGGCTACATTGGCTAAGAGGTCTGCACTAGCATTCTGGATTCTAGGAATTGGTGAAATATTGAATGCTATAAAATGTTCAGTCCGATCTTGAACTAAAGATCGATAATGCTTTAAATGACCTGATAAACAATGTATAGTATTGCGTACCCGTTTGATTACAATTTCTGAATCTCTGAAAACTTGCAGATATTTGATATCCAATCTGATTGTTTTATATAACCCTTGGATTAAAGCCTCGTATTCTACGGTATTATTAGTACATTCAAACTCAAGTCTACAGGTTAGCATAATTTTGTTTCCCTCTGGACTAACCAACACGCATCCTGCTCCTACTCCTTCATTAGACTTAGAACCATCAAAAAATCATTTCCAAAATAAAGATTTATTTACTGGAGTATCTACAAAATTTATACATTTAGAATTATCTGTTTGAGAAAAAATTTCTATTTGAGATAAAACAGAATGTTCTAAATAAGGTGAAGTATGAGCATTGAAATTTCCTAAGAAAGAATCAACTAAGTAATTGCCAATTATATTACTGTTGTATGCAACTGGTTCATTCTCTCCTTCCAATTTTGTTACTATGTATTTCTGATGCTTTTCTCGTTCAACCCTTATCTGATTTGGTTTACCATTGTAAGGAAGTCACATGTGCAGCCAATCGGTTGCAAAGTATCCATGAAGTTTTTCTGACCAATCTCTGCTAAGAATTAAGCCATGAAATTCTGGAATATCTGCAACTAAAATATCAATGACTTGACATACCTTCGGATTTGATGGCAGCCTTATGGTAACCTGATTTAATTCGCCAATCACTTCGACTTGTGATCGATCTAACTGTACTATGCGCATAGCAGATTTTTGTGGTTGAACGTTCAATTTTGTACATACTGATTTTGGTAGAATATTAGATGAAGCTCCAGAATCCACTAAACATTTATGCAAATTTTTATTAAAAACTTCATAAGTAAGAAGAAATGGAGGAGTATGAGAAATGGACCTTCCTCCAGTTAAAGCGATATTTTCAAGATAAAATTTACTGATCGAATTAGTTGGAGGTCTTCCCATGTCATTAGAAGCTTGAGAAATTATAGGATCGGGCAAATGTTTTTCTGGTACAGCATGTAATTCTTTCAAAAGTACTTTTTGCTGGTGTTTTAACTTGCTCAATTGATAAAAATTGATGTTTTCCCTAGTCTTCTTCATATCTTCTATAATGTTATATTCCATTTCATCTGGAACAATCAGTGTTCTTGATGGAATTGATGAATCTGTTTGGATAGGGGTAGTTTGAATTGCTTTGGATGTCGTTTTCTTGGGTGCAAATTTATCCTTAGTCAATGAGCTTGCGCTCTTTGGCTTAAGAGTAGTTTGAGGAGGATCAAGTTGATTTCTACTTCTAGTGCTAACCGGGGATGCTTCTTGGTCTTCCTCATCTGGGAGGATGAAATCCCACATGCCTTGTACTTATACCACCTCTTCTTCATCAG